>OY992776.1:4249697-4786307 GCA_963921325.1 Logfia minima
CGAGTTAAAAATTGAAAGTTTAAACTCAACTCGTGAAAATAATTGAGTAATACTTTTTGTTCAAGTATCACCCAAACTCAAATATATATTATCAAGCTCGAACACTAGTTAAAGGAGTTTAAAATCGAATAAACTCGAAGATATAGGAAACGTTTCCAATGGATCAAAGCGTCGACTGTAAATAAGTTAAATAGGTTAAGATTACTATCTGCTATCATAAACTTATCATATGTCTAGCCCATCACCAAAGCCCAAATGGTAAGTTATCTCCTACCGTTAGCCGTTTAACTTGGTCAGCCCAAATGGATGGCAAGTATCAAACAACTTTAAATGTCAGTTTAACAATTGTACCATACAACTATGGCATTTCCATCCCGCTAGTTGGTCATTTAACTCGCGTGAAGTATCGTATACGGATGGTGTACTTAAAATTTATCTATACTATTTCATAAATTAAATTTGATCAACTTTAAAATGATCAAACCGTTAAACTCTAAAGATTCTTAACTTATATCAACAAATGTCATATTTCTCTTTTTTTTTACTGCATAAAAAATTAATTACACGAAACACATTCAAACAATCTACACGAAAATCCGTACAAACACTCTCATACTCTTATGACCTTATTATTGTTTCACATTATCACTATTGTCTCAGCCTTACCTTTAACATATCGCTGTATTGTGAGAGTTACAATGTTAATATCATTGAATTAGATTTTTTTAAAGCTACGAATCTGCAATATATAACCACATAGTAACTTTTAGCAACGGTCAAAGTTTTGAAGAATACCGTACGGAGATTAGGCGACGACGATGATCTATCTTTTGTTAGGAGCGTCAATATATATAAAGTAAGAAGAAATTTTTGGGTTACAAAATGCTCATTAAAAAGTTTATATAAACACATCATGCGACACTTTAAAGTTGCAAATGAGTCGATCTTTTATCAAACCACTCAAGTTTTAGCTCGATCGAGTCAACCTTTACCAAGCAAAGTTCGATTTAAGCTCAAGCTTAAAAGTTAAGTTTTCAAAATATATATCGAGACAAGCTCAATCATTTAAGAGCTCGGCTTTGAGTTGTTAGTGAATTTTTTGAAGCTTAGTTAATATGCTTACATGTAAAATAATTTTTATCTAGTTTTTAATTTGTAAATGATATTCTTTTTTAATTCTAATATGATTAACTCTTAATGAAATATTTTTAACTAGTTATCACTATTTGTTATAATTAATATATATAAAAAATAATTTTCACTTTTTAGCTTTCCTGCATTATGATACTGAATAAAAATAATGATGAGAGAAATAGAAAGCTTAACATAATTCGTATAACTCATGAGTAACATAATTTTAGAGGAAGGTTCATATTAAATAGTATATTATTATTTAATGGTAAGAACCACTAAAAAGTCGACACGTGTCTTTCCTTTCTACTACTTTTGAACCTAAATCTCACTTGCATCTTCATTTCTCACCACACCTCCCTCCACACTTACCCTCAATCCACTCTGTCGCCGATCACCGTCGTTGCCCTTCGGTTCCGTCACCAATCGTCATTCTCCACCATCCAAAACCCCAACCCTAAAACGAAAACCACCGCCACCAACAAACCCATTCCACCATTGCCACCACCACCAACATCCAAAAGCCACCAGGACACTCACCACAGTACCCACACATAACCATCGTAGAAAGATCTGGCCTTCACACACGAGGTCCGACCTCGGCCTCAAAGGAGATCCGTTAGATCCGAAAGGATTCGACGATTACCAAGGGCATAACCACCAAAACCGAAGTAACCACCACTGATTTCATAATCAAAGCGTTGAGAATTAACTTGATTCGTTGTTTACCGGACATATCTATTCTTCGACCATGATATGTTCTTCGGTTTCAGACTGACCCAACCTTTTGGCTTGGGCTTGGGCTTGGCCCTTTGTTGTAGACTTGGGCATGATATTTCATGAATATTATTTCACAAATTTTATATACATTATACCTTTTTATATGAATTTATATACCTAGTCAAAAAAATAGTGAACTAAGAACTACAGAGAATGCACACATGTTTTGATACCGTAATGTTTTAATTGTGTATAAAAAAATTCAGTGTACGCAATTGTTGTGTCGTAGGAGTAGTAGTTGTAAATCTAATTTGTAGACCATTAGCATCTGAAAATGAAAAGATGAACCCAATTGGAAGTAAAAAGCCACAAACTTCTTGCACATAGTTAGAAAAACAAAAAAATTATCAATATAAAGTAGTAATTTTATCCAAATACTATATTATATTATATTTCTTTTACTAAAATCACTTTACAATTACTTTTAATTATCTCTTTATCTTTTAGTGAGATACGATGTAAAAAGTTAGAATGATAAATTATTTTTGTGTTGATTGAAATTAACATGGATGTAGTATGTTGTTATAAATGAAAATAATTTGTTTTTGATTAATATGTGGATCTATTTTGATTAAGTTTAAAAAAAAAAAAAATGGATACACATGTTTATTATGGATGTAGTAATTTGTCACAAATTAATATGATTTGTTTCTAATAAACATGTGTATATGCTTTGATTAAGTTTTTAAGAACGTATACAAATGTTTATTATGGATGTAATACTTTGTTATAGATTAATATGACTTCTTTCTGATTAACATGTGTATCTGCTTTGATTAAGTTTTTACAAATGGATACACATATTTAGTGTAGATGTAATACTAGTCACATATTAATATGACTTGTTATTTATTACCATGTATATCTGCTTTGAATTTTTTTTTTTATTTTAAAACGGATGTACATGTTTATTATGTCATAGATGAATATGACCTGTTTCCTAATTAACATGTGTATCTGTTTTGATTAAAAAATTTTAAAACAGATACATTGAATTATTTTTTTTTGTAAAAACAAAAAGTATAAGTAAAATGGATGTCAAATGAAAGAAAATACAAAGATTGATTTTATAATGAAATTTTGCTTTAATCAAAACCTATTTATATAAAAGTTATAATAAGTTAGATAAAGTTGGTGTAAATTTTTTCAAAAAGGACATAAATCATGTGCGTGCATTTCACGTTCATAAATGAACTTTATGTTTTTCATCATATTGCCACTCAACTTTACATTATTTACAATCCAGCCACCACCTTTTTATTTGTTTAGATCATATCCAATGACTCACATAAAATCCTACCATTACTACCTTAATAACCTTTTGTATGATAACTCTCCCCCATAATGTTATAAGGGTTTATTCGTAAGCTTTTTTGTATGAATGACATTCCTTCAAAAGAATATATTAGAGTATTGAATAGAGTGGAGGCGGGGTTAAGTTTTAGTTTGAAGTTAATAGAGTCATTGCCCCTTCCAAAAATTGAATAAATTAGGATTTAGGAGTTAATTAGGAAGATACGCTTCTATACGTTTCAAGATTTGGAAGATGCTAATTGCTAAAAAGATAATAATAATTAAGAGAAAAAACAGAATTTAGAGGTTGTTAATCTTACTTTGTAATGTTGTATCTAGACTATCCTATCATATATTCGTTGTTATTACACTATACTAATAATTAAGGGAATTAAAGACGATACTTTCTTTTTCCTCAATGAAGATACTTTCTTTGAATGCAAGAGGGGTGGGTAAAAACAAAAGGTGAAGGTGAATAAAAAGCTTATGTTTTCGATATGGGGTAACATTTCTTGGAATTCAAGAAACGATAATGTGGACCTATTTAGTATCAAATCGATGTGGGGAAATTTCAGTTTCGATTTTGCATGTACTTCGGCGAGAGGATACTCAGGCGGGATTGTCTCGATTTGGGACCCATCATCCGTTATCAAGAGTAACATAGTATGTGGGGATCATTACGTGATTGGTTAAGGGCAATGGGTTACCCTTGGTGAAATGTGCTTCATGGTGAATGTGTATGCCTCGCAAGAACCATCCGCAAAGACACGTTTATGGGAAGAGATATCAGCTTTTATACGAACACATCAAGGTAGGTATTTTGTCTAAGCGACATCGATGAAGTAAGGGAGGAGGCCGAGAGGTATGGTTTGACCTTCTCGATGCAAGGGGGTGCGTTGTTCAATCATTTCATTGAGAATGTTGGTTTGATTGAGCTTCCACTTGGGGCGAGAAAAATCACATGGTCAAACAAGATGAGTACACATATGAGCAAGTTGGACCGATTCCTTGATTTCACCATCTTCTATTACACAATGTAGGGTTTAGAGTTTACGGAATGTTGATTCACGTTATTGATTTCGGAATATTGATTTATGGCCGACGATTTTGGTTGCGGTTTTGCGGATTTGGAGAACATTGATTCAGTTTTTTGCAATTTCTTGAATGGCCGCATTATTTTAGGGCTCATGATTTTGGGGCGTCTTTTGGAAGAGCAGAGATTTATATGATTAACTGAATTGATATGAAAAATTAGTTTCATGCAAAAGATGATTCAGTTTCCCTGAATACGTGGAGAGGTTTTTAATTCAAATAAAAACATATTTTTTTAATTAGTTAAATGTGCACTTTTTCCCTTCAAGAGGTTAAAATAATCTAAGTCATTGATTCTCAGATCTAATGGACATAAACCCTTCTCCCACTTCTCCATTAAAATTTCATTCTCCTTTGAGCTCACTCCTATATATATATATATAAGAGTGGAGATCGAGTAAAAAATTTAAGAAAGTAAGGAATCAAATCTCAGCCCTTGATTTCATCATAAATGAATGTTGTTAACGTTCATATGTGATGAATGTTACTCAAAAATTTTAACATTCATCACAAATGAATATTAAGAAAAAAATTTTATAAAAAAATTAAGAGCTAAAATTTGTTTCCCTCCTACTTTAAAATTTAGAACTTCTCTATTCATCCTTTCCATATATATAGATATAGATATAACAAAGTAGATTACTTCTCACTTTTAGATAAGCCTTTGCCGCTTTGCCATACTAATAGAGAATTAAAATATATAAATGTCTATGTTGTTTTTATTGTTGTTTTCGTTATTGAAATAATAGTAAGACAAGAATTCGAATAAAATACTCAATAATATCAGTACTGGAAGTTATAAAACATAAATTTGTCTTCTTGTGTAATTACTTTTGTGTATGATTAGCAATTATTGATAAAAAGAAAAAAAATATCTTCTCATGTTCAACGATCACGTAAAGTGTGAACTCTCTAGAAACTAGATTTTTATACCTTCAACACATATTAACAAATAAATCCCCCGAAGATATATGATTATTTAAAAAAGGATTCGGTAACAACATTCTTAAGAAAAAGTCATTAATAAATTTAAATATACATACCTATATAAATATAAATATATATATATAAGTTATTGTACTTCAATAAATACTTAGAGAATCATTTAATATTCAAGGGGAGTAGAAATAGAAGTCGTCTATATGAATATACACTAAAAACCAAAAAGTCAAAAGATACATATCGAATTGGAAGCTTCTTTACACGACATAAACTCAAACATCATCCTAGCTGGTGCAAAGAACCTCAAATTCTAATTAGAGGAAGAAACAACGTAATAAATACAAATCTACAACCAATTTAATCTAAACTGAAATTTAGAAAACCTACGTTTAATCTTATCAAAAATTAGATTTAAAAAAGAATAAAGAATTAATACAACCAAACTAGGTGGCTTCTGTTGAGTCGGCCGAGGAAGAAAATGGACCGGAATTTGACTTCTACACAATGGGCACGTTGACTTTGACTCAAACCATGGATCTATGCATTCAACATGGAAGCAATGGTGGCACTGAGGCAGTTTTCGATAGCGTTCCCCTACGGCCACATCGTGCAAACACACAGCACAATAAACCACCTTTGCTTCTTTTTTTCGTGAGCACAACTTTAAGACGATGACCGGAAATTGTTGGCGTTTGCGGAAGTTGTGGAAGATGAGGTGAAGGATATAGAAGAGGATTAGGGTAATAAAAATGGTAAGTTTGTTGGTTAATATTTGGGTTAAAAGGTGGTTTAGTGTGACAATAATTTGATGTAGTGTAAATGTTTCCATGGCTTTTTTTTCTTTTTCTTTTTTTTTTTTTTTATAAAAAAAATTAGAAAAGTGTCGAGAGATGAAGAGAAGACATGTTATAGGCAATGGAGTTTATATGACCAACAAATATTTTCTACTTGTGTGTATGTATATATAGACACTACGTGTATCTTTGTTTATGTTTTTAATTCGGTAGGGTTGGAACATATTCAATGTATTCATCGAAACATTACACTTAAATAATGTAAAAGGAAGTCTAAATGGAATTGACTTGCTAAAAAAATGTTTGGAAATTTCCATATTAAATATCTGTTACACTTTAATTAATGTATAGTTTACTATTATAAGTATTTAGTTTACTATTCATATTTAAAAACTATTATTAAATATACAAATGTGATTATATATTATAAAGTACAAATTTTTTTTAGTTATATGTATTTAGCATATATACAACTATATTACATCTTCTTTACAAAATAAGAATCTAATTTTCGGAATTGCCGTATTTCTCCTATACATGTTTAGTTAGTGCATTGAAATTATAATCAGTACTTTGCTTTGAGTTCCAAATCATATATATATATATATATATGAACGGATGATCTAGAGGAAAGTGATAATTCTAGGGAAAGTGAGTAAGTTAATCTGGACCGTCCGTTAACATTATTTGTGATGAATGATAACTAACATTTATCACAAAGAATGTTAAATTATAACTCCTATCCACTATTTTTAACATTCTTCGTGATGAATGATAACTATCATTCACCGTAATGAATGTTAACGGATGATCCAGATTAACTATTTCCTGTAAATCAGTCTTATATATATATATATATATATATATATATATAAATGGTGTGTTGTAGTCTTTCTTTGTGGTATAGGTTTCGTTATGGTCGGGGACGAAGAAGAAATGTCAAAAGAAATGGAATAGAACACATGTCACTTTTAATTGGATCAAAATGAAGTTTGTATTCCTGAATTGATTGTATCTTGCATTTTGTTTACCTAACGTCCAACGCCTTAGTAGTGTGATTTTTCTAATACAAAAATCAGTCTTCTGATTAATCGCCTTGTAGAAGATTACCACCTACTTTTGCATTAATGTCAACTTTGGATTAATCACATTTTATCCTTCATAAATCATATCAAAACTTTATAATAATCAGTCAAATGTTTATAAATAAATAATTCAATTTCTTTTTAAAAAGACAAGAACGTATTCACATATTTTATACACCTACAAAACATTTTTAATTTTAATAAATTTCATATTTTATGTAAAATTATTCAATATCTATTCCAAGTTTCTTTACATGGCTGATAAACTTAAACATCATCTTGGTTTATAAAGAATCTCTACTTTTATATATAAAAATCCAAATGAAAGAAACAGGTAATCAATAACAAATCTACATCCACTTTAGTCTAAATTGAAATGTACTAAACCTACGTT
Organism: Logfia minima; assembly: GCA_963921325.1. Lineage (NCBI taxonomy): Eukaryota > Viridiplantae > Streptophyta > Magnoliopsida > Asterales > Asteraceae > Logfia > Logfia minima. Next base: position 4,257,209 of record OY992776.1, read on the forward strand.
TAATCGTATAAGAAATTGCATTTAAAGAATTGTAACAACCAAACTAGGTGGCTTTTGTTGAGTCAAACGGAGGAAGAAAGATGGTCTCATTTCCCTTAATTAACTTACCGCATCACATTAGCCCAAAAATGTTGATTGCACTTTTTTTGATTATTCATGCCCATCACTATCCTACTTGCATAGTTGGATTGCTAGTTGCCATGTTTTATGTTAAATGTCATTACAATGTACTATAATTGAACTCGTGTAATACGGTAGTTAAAGTAATATTGGTGGTGACGGTGGTTGGTGATGATGCTAATAAAAAAGTGAAAATTGTAATATATATATTTGTATAGAGTATTATTTTGTTTATATATAAGTTATTTATAATATTAGAAAGAGAAATTGTATTGATATATTTATTTATTTAGATTTATATATATTTGTATAAATATAATAATAGAATAATAGAATAAGATTATCAATAGAAAATAGTTTTTATTAGTAGAAATGTTATAAATGAGTTAAGCGTAATTTAAACATTTCTATTTGTTGGGGTTAACTTTAAGATAACGTTAAACATACATTATATGTAATTAGAGATTAAAGATTAGAGATAACCTTGTGTTCTTATAATAATAGTTATCTATACTTACCTATAATGAAATGGAAACTTAATCAAATTATATCATACGGTGATAGTATATAGACCATTTGAAATGTTTTTTCTTTTACATTGAAAATGACTAATATATTCCTACAATATAGCTCTATATTTATTAAATTATCATTAATACTATAATTATTATGTCATAGACTAATAAACATATGACATTTAATTTTATTTAAAACATATCTATATTTATGGTTACATATAAAGCATTTTATATTCTCTTTCTTAAAACATAAAATTTTAAACATGAAAACTTAGTTAAATCATATCATACTATGATAATATATAAAATATTTTGAGATGTCTTTTTGTTAACATTGAAATGATTAACATACACCTACAATATTATTTAGTCTTTTTAAAGAAATCAATGGAAAATACCAACATACCTTACATTTATTAAATTCTCATGAATACTATAATCATTACATCATAAGCTAATAAACATATGATACTTAATTTTAGTTAAAACATATCTATATTTATTCCTACCTATAAAACATTTCATGTTTGACTTGTTTTTTCTTTTGTTCAACTTTCGGCGTCAAATTCTTCATCTAAAGCTTTTAATTTTAACTTTCCTCAAATTTTACACATTTTCAAATATTTATAAAAATAAAAAACAAATCCATAAACTTTTTCGTTCCGATTTGTTATTTTTACTCCTTATTTTACATGTTTAATTTTGTTTTATTATTGTATATTTTATAATCTAGCATTTCAATTTTTAATCAAATTTTAAGGTTGTTGTTTTCCGTCTCATTAATTTTACTTTGTTTCGTACCATTTATTTTTTTTTCATAATATTTGATATCAATATATAAAAAGTCAAAAAAGTCAAAATTTGTGACTGGGCTAACGAATCTGCATCTTGCAATCTGAGATTCACACCTTGACCACTGAGTTGTAACTGGACTGTGGTAAATTTGTAAGGTATTTTGTTTTAACATTATTTAAAAAAGGAAAAAAATGATTTTCACCTTTTAAAAAATTATATGTTAGTGTATTGAATTTATTTTTATAGTATTAAACAACACATAAGAGTATAAATCGAATGAACGTAATCGAATAAAATCAATACATAAAATATTGCATTTTCACGCACTTCTTTCAATGCGTGTTTAAAAAGTGTGCAAACTTTATCCATTTATACGCAGTTATAAATGTAGAAATCAATTATACACACGTTATTTCTTTACACCACAAAAAAATCACATGTGTGAAGAAATCGTATGTATAGACTTGTGTACCCACTTATAAATGCCTACAAAATATAATTTGTACGAACTTATAAGTGCCATTTTTCTTTACACTTTTAAGTCTAAATCGTTGTCATTTTATGCACTAAATGCATTGAGTTTGTACACGATTATAAGTGTGTAAAATGAACATATTTTTTAGGGTTTATTGATTCGTGATGCGTTTCACATTTTTATATTGCATGGGGTTAACTTTGAAATTCTCAATTATATGATGTAAACTTACTAAAACTCCTATTGTATGTTGTGTGTCACTTTAACAACAGATAGCCGGTAATATCCATTCATATACCCATTTAACCTTTTTTTGACCCATTTATATATCCATTTTCGCAATACGTGGCATGACACATCGCTTCTTCATATACCCATTTACTCCGGTTTTGGACCCAAAAATCCTGACCCATATTGTGAAACATAACCTGACCCGTATTCAAAACCATTACGGTTTGACAAACTAAGACTTCATACAAAATCAAATTCATACAAGAGAACAAATTCGTTAAGGCATTAAGCTCTTTTGAGCAGACGCTCTTAATCAATTTCATCAATATCAACAAACTAAGACTTCAATCAAAACATGTAAAATTCGAAATCAAAGCACAAGGAACCAATACATCACCAATTGTTACCAAAATCTGGCCACAACAGAAACTTCATCAATATCAACATACTTAATCAATTTCATCGTTAAAAATTAATATTTTCCATTACATTAAATTGATGCTATAATCATCAAACATAAATTGACATAAAGTATACGACATACATGAAGGGAAGGGAGACCGGGAAATACACCAGATAGTCGGACTAGAAAAGGCACCAGAACTTCATATCGGAATCCAAAATGTCAGATCGTTGGAGCGAAAATCATTCGAGATCCTTGGATAGAAAACGTCAGAAACGGATGAAGCGAGGGGTAGATTTTCGAATAGGGTTTTTTTTTTGTTGTTGATTAAGTTTTGTGGTGTTAAAAATCGACGACGGTGGTGGTCTCGAAGAACATGGCGGCATCAGTGGTCTCGGAGAACGTGACAGTGGTGACTATAGTGAAACTGCATATTTCAATAGTTTAGCGTTTGATAAGGCGGCGGTGGTAAATCAATGGTGAATCTGAGAAAGTGATTATCTTGGAATCTAGATCTGTGTGATTTGGTGAGTAAAGAGGTGGTGACCTGAGTTTTTTAGTTTAGGGTTTCAAAATATTGTTAGGGGTAAAGTTTAGGGTTTCAAGAATGAGTTTGGGTATGTGAAATGGATCTTTTTTTTATTTCAGGTCAAATTTTTGACGTGGTATATGAAATGGATTCTGAATTGAGTGCCATATAAGCTTAACCGGTTACACGTCATCCAATTCATGGTTTTAGGTGACACACAAAATACAAAATAGAAGTTTTAGTAAGTTTTACATCATACAATTGATAATTTCAAAGTTAATCACATATAATAAAAAACGTTAAAATTTACTGCATCACGAATCAATAAACTCTATCTTTTACACTTTTTTTTTAAAATGTATAAAAATAATGCGTAAAAATAAGATATTTGTTATAGTAATTGTGTACGGATATTCTCTTAGTTATGTTTTAGACGTGCAGCAGAGGTGATAGCAATGAGCACGTTACCAACTCAATGCCCTTTATGAAACAAAATATCAAGTCAGTGACCAAATTCGTTTTGGTATGTTATATTCAAGATTCATGATACTCACATGTCTAATAATTCCTACTTTATCTTATTTCAAAAGTACAATAACAAATTGACTAATAAATGTCAAGATTATTATAAATTAAGTTGCTTTTATTTTTATTATTATATATATTATTATGTTAAATATTATATATTATATAATTGGTTGTTTAAACCACAAATTTAACTATTAAATAAAAGTCATGATTACGCTGACTTTAAATTATCTTCTTACATTAAACAAGTAACTCATTTAATATTTGAATGTGATATCTATACGAAGAAATGGTAAATTTAAACCCCTTCAACATTAAATCAAAAGGCTAGTTTCAGCTCAAATTGTTTTCTTCTACAATCCAAATTTCATCCAAAATTCTTTTACAATGTTGTACTTAAGGACTAACCTACTAATGACGCCTAATATTCTTAGAGCACTTTTAATAATATTTCAAATTTTCTTGGTTACGTCTCAAGTGTATAACGATATCCCGACAATATCACTCAATCATAACACCAGTGTGAAAGAGACAGTCGTAACATTTGAGCTTCTACGTCCGAAACCCGTATATCCTGCAGGTATATATTTGATTTAATTATTTTGTTCTTTATATGATCCGGTTAATTAGGCCTAAGTTTATTCTTCTTTTGTTATTAATGTTACAGGGGAGGGTTCAAATAAAAAACTTAAATATCGTGAGAACGTAGGAAATGACTTCAAACTCATTTTTAAATATCTAAAACACATTTTTCTTTAAATTTTTTTTAATAATTATTACTAAAATAACTTTTGCAAACTATGATAAAAATTTTAATAAAAAATATTAACTTTTTTTTTTCGAACTTTTTTTGCGGTCGTTACTGTTGTGATTATCAAGATAATCACAAAATATAACATGATAATCACATATGATTATTCTCTAATATAATGTGATTATTATGTGTTCGAGATAATTACAAAATAGGATTTTGATAATCACATATTATTCATGTGACTATCTAGTTAAAAAATGTGATTATTATGAATAAATAAATAAATAAAAAATAATTAAAAAATAAAAAAAAAGTCAAAATTTTTTTTATTTGAAAAGTAGTTTCTAAAAGTTATTTGAATGAGGAGCTACGAAGAAAATTTTGTAAATTAACGTGTTTTGAATATTTAAAAATGAGTTTGTAATCATTTCTTACATTCCTACGATATTTAGGTTTCTCATTTGAACGTAAATCTATATATATAGTTTAGGGTAAATATATATTTTGTGTTGTTGGTTAGCAAATAGAGACGACGAGGGGTACTTATGACTATATATCAAAGTTAAAGGGTGAATATATGTTTGTCGTATTAAAGTAAGATGATTTAAAATTTAAAATTAAAATACGATAGTCTTTTTGAAAGGCAAAACTATATTATAAATAAAATAATAATAAACAAAAGATACAAGATAGTGTTAGATGTGTATAGTTGAAACTAATTCAATTTTGCTAAATAAAGGTTCAATAAAATACGATAGCTTATTGAAGTTTAAAAGATTATGTAGAATTCTGTATTTTCTTTTTTTATATTTATATTGTACATATTTGCTCAATGTATATAACGTTTGAGAATTACCACTAAGTTGGGGTGTTTAAAAATATTTGTATTTCAATATGTATTTCGAGAATCCAATCAGAAAATATTTGATGCCTGTACTTTTAGAGTCGGATGGTAAATTTAAGATATTTAAGATAAATGATATTTGAAATTTTCTTACGTCTTTTTTTGTTCTTTTAGTAGTGAACTTTGACGTCATAGTTAACTAATTGTTTGCAAACACATCAATAAAAGATTCAAATACTTCATTATTTGAAAAATTATGAATTGTTTTGGTTGGTTGTTTGTAGTTAGAACCATTTATGTTGCTAGTTTCAATTTAGAAACTTCAAAGTAACAATTTTAGGATATTTAGATATCCAAGTTCAGATAAATTCAAATATTAGAAATTTCATATTCAGATTTCGGATGAAAAAATAAGATATTCAAATTTTCGAATCCGACCTGGAACACCCGCACTTATAAGTTATGACAAATTCACAAAAAGTTTCTAGGAAATGGCATTTTATAAAATTATGAAATAAGGAAATAACAGAAAAACACGTAGTTACCCGTATATAACTATTTCACATTTTATTTTGTTAGAAACTTTAAGTATGTTGTAACCTTTTTTGTATGCAGGTGGAGAATTTGGAAAAGGGTTCATCGATCTTGGAGGATTAATGGTACACGAATCTTTTTATTTCAAAAGAGTATGGGGTACCCTTAGTAGTGGACCAAATGATCATGGTGCATCATTTTATGAACCAACTTACATCCCAATAGGGTACAATTTGCTCGGCCATTATTGCAAACTCAACAATAGACTATCAATTACATCAGTCCTTACAGCTAAAGATACTACAGGAAGCCCAAATGGTTCCCTAAAAGATCCTGTAAACTATGTTCTTATATGGACTAGTAAAGGCTTGGATATAACCCAAAAGAAGGATGTCTTCATTTGGCTCCCAATACCGCCACAAGGTTATAAAGCTGTTGGTCATATAGTCACAACCTCACCCGAAAAACCTCCAACCAATAAGGTTAAATGTGTTAGAGACGACTTCACAGCTTCAACCTCGGTGGGCAAATTGATCTGGGGATTTAACATTTTCAATAGTTTACATGGTGTCAAATTGTATAATACACAACCGTTGACTAAAGAGCTAAGTGTTCCAATAGGTACGTTTTTGGCACGAAGTCATGGCTCAGATACAACAGGGTTTCCATGTTTGAAGATGGTGAGAAATGATCCTTATTCTTCTATGCCTAATACTGCACAAATTGGTACTATGCTTCATGCTTATGCTCCTTTAGTCTATTTTCATCCCGATGAAGAATTTTTCCCTTCATCGGTTTTGTGGTTTTTCCAAAATGGAGCTGAGATACACCAAAAGGGCCGAATTCCTTGGCAGGTGATCAATAATGGTGATAACCTTCCAAACAACGGGTCACTAGAAGATGCCTTTTTAGACCTCCCACCTGATGAATCTCAAAAGGCGAAAGTAAAAAAAGGTTTTTTGCAAGATGCAGTTGCTTATATACATGTTAAACCAGCACTTGGAGGAATATATACTGATCTTGCCATATGGTTGTATTACCCTTTCAATGGTGGAGGAAAGTTTCAACTTGGACCTTTTACCATTAACTTAGGAGAGATAGGGCAACATGTTAGCGATTGGGAACATGTAACGTTAAGAATTAGTAACTTTCGAGGGATTTTAAAAGCGATCTATTTATCTCAACACAGTAAAGGAAGATGGTTAACTGCTAAAGAGTTGGATTACAGTATTGATGGAACTAGACCAATTGTGTATGCATCTTTACATGGTCATACATTTTATCATTCTCCAGCTTATCATATACATTCGGCGGCCAAGATTGACTCAAGTGACGTAAAAATGTTATATGATGAGTATTTTAAGTTGAATAGTTCAAGAAAATCAATGCCAATAGTGAATGGGGAAAAGTTTGTAGGATTCGGTGCTAGAGATGATACTGCAAAAAGTGATAATGTGATGGATATTGTTGCGAGTTACAATGTTGTTTATGTTGATTATAAGCCTGTTGGTTTGGAACCATGGTTGAATTATACAGGAAGATGGGGTCCTAAGATTACTTATGAATTTACAAAAGCAGTACTGTGGGCTGCGAATGGGTTGCCTGATTACGTCAAAGAACTTGCGATTAAACTTTTGTATAAGCTTCCAGCTGAGTTACTTGGAGAAGAAGGGCCTGAGGGACCCAAGATGAAAGACAGTTGGTTAGGAGATGAAAGGGTTTGATTTTGATTTATAATCACAATTTAACCAAATGTAATATGGTATACCATCAAGTTATACAAATTCATATAGTTAAGTGATTGATTAAGCAGTTAATTGAGTTTTCAGGTATAATCATGGTTTGTTACAGTTTGAAGCACCAAAAAGCTGATGTACAACAATCAGTTTTACCGATAGTTTGTAACGATTGATAAAAAAAAACTTATGATAGAAATTGAAAAGAAAAACTTTATAATTCTATACAGTCCAATATCTCAAAACGACTTTGAATAAACTTTTATTTATGTTAATCGATATGAAAAATTTAATTGTTAACATAGTAGTTTTCAAACAAAAATGTACTAACATTTGATGTGCACAAGTAATGTATGTATGATATATCTATATATATATATATATATACTAAAGGAGTATCAAAGGTTACTTCATATTTTGCTACACAAAAAAAATGTCATGTGACAATTTCTAAATTTTTTAAATTAAATTAAATAAATAATTAAAGTTAAATAATATTTAAATAAAATATTAATTAATAAAAAAATTTACGAACCCTACTCTAACGATAATTTAAAAATAATATTAAACTATTAAAAATAATTACTCATATTAAATTTAATAATATTAATATTATTATTTAATTAATATTATTATTTAATTTCTTAAAAGTAACTATTTAAGATTTTAAAAATAATTAATTATATTATATTTAATAATATTAATATTATTATTTAATTCTATAAAAATAACAATCTAAAAATTTAAAATTAATTAGTTATATTAAATTTAATTATATTCATATTATTATTTGATTCTTAAAAGTAGCAATTAGAGTTATCTTGGTCAATTTTATAGTTTCAAGTTACGATCATCTATTTATTTTTTAATTATAAATAAATATTATATTATAAAGATTGTATTTCTTATTTTTTAATTAAAATTTTTCTTTCTCTCATTTCTCCTTAAAAATTTTCTTCTTTTTAGATCCTGTTACTATATATATATATATATATATAAATCTAGGTTCAAATAAAAAACATAAATATTGTGAGAACGTAAAAAATGACTTCAAAGTCAATTTTAAATATCCAAAACACGTTATTTTATTAAATTTCTTTGTAACTCTTTTTTTTCAAGTAAAAAAAATGACTTCAAAGTCAATTCAAATAACTTTTAGAAGCTATTTTTCAAGTAAAACCGGAGAAGTGACTTCATGATTGCTCCATTGCCAAACTCGGTTGTTAATCATGCTGAAAAACCGGAGAAGTTCAATGGTTTGAACTTCAAGAGGTGGCAACAAAAGATGTTCTTTTAGTTGACCACCTTAAACCTTGCTAGGTTCTTGAATGAATCTGCTCCTCAATTGAATGATGGGGAGACCGATGCTCAAGCTGTGAGTGCGGTAGATGCTTGGAAGCATTCGGATTTCTTGTGCCGTAACTATGTTCTTAACGGATTGGTTGACTCGTTGTACAATATTTATTGCAAGATCAACACTGCCAAAGAATTATGGGAGTCGTTGGAACGCAAGTACAAAACTGAAGATGTCGGGACCAAAAAGTTTGTTGTTGCTCGATTCTTGGACTATAAAATGGTGGATGCTAAGACCGTCATTAGCCAAATTCAAGAACTTCAAATTATGCTCCACGACATTCATGCCGAGGGAATGACTCTTAGTGAAACTTTTCAAGTGGCTGCTATGATTGAAAAGTTGCCACCGGGTTGGGTCGATTTCAAGAACTATTTAAAGCACAAGCGAAAGGAGATGACTGTTGAAGACCTTGTTGTTCGTCTTCGTATTGAGGAGGACAACAAGATGGCTCAAAATAATAGCTATATGCCCTCTTCGGCTAAAGCTAATATGGTTGAACATGATCAATCTTCTAAGAACAACAAAGGCAAGGGCAAAGGGAAAGGGTATGTTGATAACAAGGGCAAAGGGAAGGCATCCAACCTAGGTCCTAAAGGTGGAATTGTGAAAAAGAAATTCCAAGGAACTTGCTACAATTGTGACCAACCGGGTCATCGGGCCGCCAATTGTAAGATGCCGAAACGTGAAAATCATCATTAAGCTAACATGGTAGAGAATGATGTGATGGGACTTGTGGCTATGATTTCCAATCTTAGTATGATGATTTCGGAAGTGAACCTTGTGGGAACTGATTCCAGAGGATGGTGGGTTGATACCGGTGCCACGCGACATGTGTGTTCCGATAAGAGCTACTTCAACACGTTCAAGGAGATTGAGAATGGTGAAAAACTCTATATGGGAAACTCGGCTACTGCCGAAATCAAGGGTGAAAGAAATGTGATCTTAAAAATGACATCCGGCAAAGAGCTTACTTTGACTAATGTGTTGTATGTGCCCGAGATTCGTAAGAATCTCGTGTCCAGGTGGTTGCTTAATAAGTTTGGCTTTAGGCTTGTGTTTGAGTCCAATAAGGTCGTGTTGACCAAGAGTGGTGTTTATGTTGGTAAGGGATATACCCTTAACGGTATGTTTAAGCTTAATGTAATGGTTGTGAAAAGTGAAATGAATAAGACTACTACTAGTTATACTTATATGCTTGAGTCTTCTTCTTCTTCCAATGTGTGGCATAGCTGCCTTGGTCATGTTAATTTTAATTCTATTCGTCGATTATTAAGTTAAATTTCATACCAACATTCCATATTGACTCAAATCACAAATGTAAAACATGTGTTGAATCCAAACTTACTAGATCACCATTCCATTTGGTTGAAAGAATAACCGAACCACTTGATATAATTCACACGGATATTTGTGATTTAAAATCAACTCCAACAAGAGGTGGCAATAAGTATTTCATCACTTTTATTGATGATAACACAAAATATTGTTATGTTTATTTACTTAAAAGTAAAGATGAAGCAATTGATAAATTTGTGCTATACAAAAATGAAGTTGAGAATCAACTTAATAAGAAAATCAAGGTGAATAGAAGTGATAGAGGAGGTGAATATGTATCCCCATTTTCTGAATTTTGTGGGCAACATGGTATTAGACATGAATTCACCGCGCCCTACTCACCTCAGCAAAACGGTATTGCCGAGAGAAAGAATCGTACCTTGAAAGAAATGATGAATGCCATGTTAATAAGTTCTGGATTAAATGAGAACATGTGGGGTGATGCCATACTCTCGGCTAATTATCTTCTAAATAAGATACCTCGGAAAAAGAAGGATGAAACACCATATGAACTATGGATGGGTAGAAAACATTCTTACAAATACCTCAAAGTGTGGGGGTGTTTGGTCAAGGTGGCTATTCCACCACCTAAAATCGTAAAGATAGGTCCAAAGACTATGGATTGCATATTCATTGGATATGCTCACCATAGTAGTGCCTATCGGTTTGTTGTGCACGAGTCTAAAATTTCGGATATTCACAAGAATACTATCATGGAATCTTGTAATGCTTCATTCTTTGAAAATGTGTTTCCCTGTCTATCTTCATATGAACAACCTAATGAGGTTAGCCTTGATGAAAGATTAGATAGTCAAGAAACACACGAACAATCGGAGGAAGAGGAAGTTGAACCGAGAAAAAGTAAGAGGGCTAGTGTTGATAAATCGTTTGGTCCCGATTTTGTTTCCTTCATGGTAGAAAATGAACACAACACATATCGATCATGATAACTTTTATCTGAAATCGTCGTTCACTTGATAATTTGGGTGTACAAGTTTTGTGCCGTATTTTATCTTCCCTATTTCATAATTGTGGTTTTTTTAGCGTGTCAATGAATACACCCCCTTTCCTTCTCAGCACGAGTCCCTGTATACACACATAGGGAGGGTTGCATTTACTATAAGCCTAATATATATATATATATATATTGCAGGGATTTGTTGTCCAAGCAGCATGGACACGAAGATCATGAAGCGAAGCAGAAAAAAGACCAAACAAGAAATCATGGAAACAAAGGACGGATATGTACATGAGACCATTTCAACTAAACGTTTTCTTTTCTAAAAGATTCATTCATGCAAAAGTGATGCATAGAGGTACTAGCAAAGTGATATCGGTTGCCACCACAAATTTAAAGGATTTAAGGAACGCATTGCCTTCACTCATTGATAACGAGGCTTGCAGAGTCATTGGGAGGCTAATAGCTGAGAGATCAAAGGAAGCAGATGTGTTTGCAGTAGCCTTTGAAGCGAAAAAGAATGAAAGAATTGAAGGGAGGCTGGCAATTGTTCTTGATACTATCAAGGATAACGGTATTATATTTGTTTGAACTTTAAGTAATTATTTAGTTGGCATGATTCTTTGTAACATTCTATGTTAACTAGAGATATTCGAAAGTTTTAGTCAAGGCTTCTTTGTTATATTGAAATCTCAATATTCGCTTTTCATATAAAGTTTAACTGTGTAATAAAGTTAGGTTTTGCTTCAACTTTTTGACGAAATATCGAACATTCTCTTAACGTTTCAAAAATAGTCACAAGTATCATAGTCAACATAAAAATTTCAAAGTATTGAAAACAATCTATAATAATAACAATATTACTGTTACAACTCATCATGTAATCCTTCTGACAAGTAAAAAATAATCATAATACATATAAACTTTGTTCACATAGGAGCAATGGAGTAACCTTATAACTAAGCCACCATAATCCTCTCATGTTTACAGTAAATGCTGTTGTTAACCTCAACTCAAACCTATTCAGAGGTTGTATAAGAGATATCCCCTATGCCTGCAAACATAACAATCATATCTCATAAAGCTCAGAATATTGATCAATTCAAAGAATTTGTTTCTAAAAACAAACATTTTCAGACTAACTTTGAATAATATAACATGAAACATTATTGGAGTTTTACCTTGTCACTAACAGGGGTGAAAATAGCCTTAACTGCTTCAAAAACTTCTCCAACAGGCTTGCCAGCATCAATCTAAGACCACATTTAATAACTTATCAATATCACAAATGACATTAATATGAATGGAAGTAGTAATTATAAAGAATAAAAACTTGGGTATTTACCTTTTTGACCTTCTCCTTGGAGTTGTAATACTCGATAACAGCAAGACTAGATTCGACAAAAACCTTAAACCGCTTCCTTATCGTCTCAATGTTATCATCCACTCTCCCCTGCATATAGCCCAAACAGCAAAGTTAAAGTCATTCAGGTATAAAGAATATACTTGATTATCATAAGTCAAATGCATTTACTGTCTTATGATATTTAGCTAATATCTATACATTTATCATCATTGTTCTCATTATTATTGTTATAAACAAAATACTTGTCAAAATGTTTAAACATCAATCTTATTTGTCAAATTGGCGAATGGTTGATAGAATGTTTTTCAGTGATTAATCTATAGATAGTCATACTACATAATACATATATCGAACCTGGTTGCGGCTCAAGAGGCGCTTCTCCATTTCTTCCTCAGAACAATCAAAGAAAAGAACAAACTCGGGTACAATTCCAGTCTGTATACACCAGAAAGATTTAAATTTCAGCCAAATTATTACATCTAATAGAAGAAGTTTTATGAAAGTTTAGAATACAGAACTCACAACCGACTCAAAGGCTGCACGATTTTCCTCATTACGAGGAAACCCATCAATAAGAAATTTGTCATTCTCAATTTCCATAATTGCTTTTTCAAGAAGCTTGATTGTTACTTCAGAAGGAACAATTATTCCTTCAGAAATCATGCTCTGAATCATGGTCCTATAAGGTATCAACAAAATGAAAATTAAAAGATATTTACCAGCACAATTGCACAAAATAACCCTCAAAACCACAATTGTTGCAAACCACTATTTAGAAACCAAGATATTTGAAAAATCAGATCTTAAAAAACCAAAGGATGCAGCTTTAGATATAGAAGAAGAAATCCTACAATTCTAAGAAGGTTCCAGTAGTCAAATGACTCAAAAGAAAACATACCCGTTATCAGAACCGGATTTTATTTCAGCCCGGAGAAGATCTCCTGCACTGAGATGGGTATACCCAAAGTGCTCTACAATATTCGCACATTGTGTACCCTTACCACTGCCTGGACCTCCTGCTCAAGATACGATAAGTAACGGTAAGAAGCATGTTCCCTTTTAATTCTGTAAGTTGCTAATTCTTTTTTACTCATTCCCAATAAAAAATTGACATTTTCATGGGATGCAAGAAGAGCTTAGTTATTATTAACATTATTTTTGTAAACATGTTTATATGAATGTATAAACTTTGAATCAAAATCCTCACCTAGTACGAACACAACTTTGGGCTTCTTTATACTAAGAGCACTCACGGTTCCTTCCTGAAATCAAATAGACATGTTATATTTTGTTGTCAACAATAATTATTCAAAGACCGAAAAAAAATAAAAATGAATAAAGCAATTGCTACCTTATTTGCAGCATCAACAACAGTCCCCATGAGTCCACGCTAGAGTGTGTTTAACTACTTCTGCATCCAATCAAAAGCATTTACTTTAAAAGGTGCAAACAAAAGGCTTATAATATTATGGATTGGCGTCAATCGAAAATAATCTAATCCAAGGCCAGGAGGTCATTCTTTATTAAAAAATATTTGTGAGGTGAAATGTAAAGAATATCTAAATCTGAAAATTGATCCAGATTATGCATACCGGATCCAGATCAGGAAAGAAGATTCTTTTTTGTGAGAAGGATGAAACGACATTAGTTCACTAATTTGTACCTTTGACTCACAATTTACATTTTGAGCAGATTCACAAAATCGAAGTTAACTTCCAGTCACAATTTTGTATGTAAAGGAGATCAGGATTAACTTAATATATCGTTGCATATGAATCTTTTGAATCAAAGTTACAAACTTAGTAGATCAATGTCTTCTCACAATAAAATATAAAATTATAAAATAAATAAATAAAATAAAATAAAAAACCCTTAGCATATGGAATTCGTGTAGCAATGTTCATATCTAGTATAAAATTCTTCAATAACTAGATACGACTGTCAGAAGTCGTTATAAAACATTCTCAAGTTCAATTATTCCATAAAAATTCAGACACATCAAAATCATATATCAACAAATCCACATCCAGAATCATTAAATAGTTTAATCACAAAAAAGGGTCACATTCAAAACACATACTTCTAAGGTTAAAGGGTCAGATCCAATATGTAAATTACAAGCAAACCAAGAACAATCAGAATCAAATAACTCGAAGAAAATGAAGCAACTTTCAAAGTAAGATCAAATGAATGAATATTACTACACATATTTCTAGTCATATATATGAAAATAAACACATTTACAAAAGATGAAAATGCAAAATCATAAACATATAAACCAATTGTTGCTATTAATAAGAGCACATGAACAAGCTTAAATATGTGTTACCACATATTTTTCAATTATTATGCAGGAAATACATCTCTATATAACGATCAAAATGAAACGCATGAGCAAAATTGTGCGTTAAATCCATTATTAGTCAGATCCGTAAAAAATTTATTTTAAATTAAAAAACTTAAACACAAGGAAGATCAAACAAGTTGAGCATTAATTCAGCAAGATCAGTCGCCCATAAATGGGAATTGAGAATTGAGGATCGAGATTCAACAAGATCTAAAATACGGAATCCAGATAAATTTTCATTAAAACCCTTTAACAGCTTATGGATTGAAATCAGATTGCAATTAACAGATCATAGATGAGCAGCATTATTTATGAAATGAAATATCTAGATCCAATTATATAAATCTTACAGATTTGAAAATGAAGACGTTGGCGATTTGAAGAACGATTTTACCGAGTATTGAGAAGTGTAACGAAATTTTAGGGCTTTTATAGGCTCCTTAATTTCGACCGCGTTTTTATTTTCTTTTTAACAGCTCTCTCTCCGTAAATTAGGATCTTTGTCGATTATTTTTTACATTAATTTAATTTTTATTTTTATTTTTATTTATAATATATAAAAGGATTAAAACTGAAGACCTTGCTTAGATTCTAGTCAAATTTATATGAGTTGATTGTTATAATTGTGGGTCGCTTATAAAAGCAACAATTGAATTTGATTTATCATACACTTCTATAAAATACTATAAAAACATTTTATCTTAAATACTATAAAACATTTTATCTTCCTACTTTTAACAATTTGAGAAATTTAACATTGCTAATTTTAGTTTTTACATTTATATTACACATAAAACTTTGCATTAACTCACTTATTATATATTCAAAATCTCAACACAACACATTATATATAATATATATACAGATATCGTAAAATTAAAAGTTATTTTACTGTACAGTGCGAGCATAATGATAATTTCAAATAAACATTTACGTTTATTAAGAATTTCAAATTAATAAAACATAATTAATTGCTTAAAAATATATACACTCAATTAAAACTAAAACAGTATATCAAAATGCTAATACACGCATTTGAATCACCAATAAAACCATTAGACTACACTGTGATGTTTGATTTGAATTGTGAGACAATATTAATTTTCTCTTTAAGAATAAAAGTTATTAAATTTAGATATTTTAAAATAAATAAAGTTAATACAATCTAGGAGATAATAAAATGTTTAAAAAAACAAGTCTAAAAAGAATTATATCATTATAGCTAGAGCTTAAAATCGATTAGTATTTATTTAGCTAAACATCCACTTAGAAGTGTTGCGAGTAAAGTCATGAATTAAAAATATCTTATCTTATCTTAAGTTTAATTTTAATCTTAATTTTAACTTATATATAAAAAAAAACATGTATACTCTAAGTGTGACATATCATCAAATTCCATTTTTCTCCTTTAATTTTTAATTTTTAAAATTAAATTTCTTTTAAGACAAAATAATAATAATACTAATAATAAATAAATAAATAACTAATTCACGTACTAAGTCTTTTTTTTTCTTTATCAAAAGCATATACTCTAGAAGTGTGACATATCATCTAGTTTACTTTCTCTTTTCTTCTTTCCATTTTTGAAAATGAAACTTCTTTTAAGATAAAACAATAATAATAATAATAATAAATAACTAATTTATGTCAAAAAGAAATTAGCATCTTCATATTTATATTTTCGATACATCTATATCATTACATTTTTATAAAACAATTTAGTATTCTCATTCAATATTTTTTAAAATTTTTAGCAAATTTTATGATACCTTATTTTAAAATTTTTCATATTCATGTCTTCTCTATCAAGAAGCAAACATCATATCTTACATCTCTTTATCAAATATTTTCGCTTTTTTAATCTATATTTTAGCGCTTGTTTATCAAAATTTCTTTAACACTTCCAACACATATATATTTACTTTAAAATTTTCTATCAAACATTTTTACTTTCTCAATAGATTTTTACCACAAAAATATAATAGTCTCCTGAAGCATCTACAAAATATTGTTTCTTTAGAAGTTTCTTGTTACAACAATAAAAAAAGACATTTTTTCATTTGAGATAAAAACCTTTTTTGAAAACTTTGACTATATTGAGTTTTCACCTGAAGATTTTTGTTGTAATGTCTGTGTAGCTTTTGAAGAATAATTCTATTAGAGTGTATAATTGTTTCTGTAAATAAAAGTTAGTGAAAAATAAGACGTCAACTAAAAAGACATTATTATTTTTTGTCTAGGGATGTTGTTGGATGCGCATTCAAATTACTTAACATGAACACGCTAGTTATTTAATAATATTACATGTAAACTTTCTTTTTAATAAGACTCATAACTTTTCTTCAAGAAAAACAAAAATAGTCTGTTTTGTCTTATTCGTATGTATGATTGATATTATCATTACATATGCATAGTGATAATAATTAAAAATATTTTTATATAGTGTCTTTGTTTGTTTAGATATCTTTGGATTTTTTGTCATAAAATAGAAGTTTGGTTAGTTGTTTTGCCTACGTTGTCTAAACCAACATAACTTAACATCAAAATAGCTTTTGAATTAGTTACACATTGTATTTAATTTTTTTTCACACTATTTAATTATTGTAGAGTACCTTTTCCACAAATTACTTTTTTGATATTAAATGTTTGAAGGTTTTATATACATATTCAATTAAATAGGTCAACTAAATTTAATTTTTTAATATTTTTTAATTGTGACAACATTATGAACGCTCATTAAGACAAACAATGAAAAAACTATCCATAGAACGTACCTGATAGCTAAATTGGTTTTGTTTCGATTGAACATTAACCATAAAAATAATATACATACATATATATATATATATATATAGGGTGGGGATCAAGAGGGAAATAAATAAAAAAGGGAAGGAGGGAAGCAAATACCCAAATATCTTGAAAACATGATTTTCAAACAAGATTCATCAAATTAAAGCTTTAAATATAAATGAATCAATTATATACATCATTTAATCAAACAATATTGTTATAATTTTATTTTTTAAACAAAAAACTCTCAAAATCGACATTGATCATTCATTTGTGATGAACGTTAGTCAAAATTTCAACTTATTATTCCTAAAACATTAATTTATGATAAATATTAACTCGTATATGTTATTGTACACTTATTATACCATTTATGGATAAATGTTATCAATAAAAATTCATCAAGAAATGATGTTAAGAAACATTCATGGATGTATAATAACAAAATATGAGTTAACATTCATCTGAAATGAATGTTATAAATGATGAAATCAATGGCTGAGATTTGTTTCTCTCATTCTCTAGAATTTGAAACTTTCTTATAAAATTTTCCCATATATATATATATATAATTGTAAAAACTTAATGTTAACTTTTTTAGTGTGAATAGTACGTCGTACGGCCTATTAATCCACTAGTTATTTATATCAAGAATTTATTTAATCCGACTCTTAATGAGTTAGTTTCGTCACTCGAAGTTTTGATCATTTATTACTAGACCAAAAGTATATATATATTGATATAGCGAAAAAGTTTTTCTCTTTTTCTTCTTTTATTAGTCATGACTTTGACACCGCATTTGAACCGAATATTCCACGTGGAAATGTGATAGAAGTTCATCCCCCTTAACTTTAAATACCTAAAGTAATGAAAGAAGTTAATTCCAATCCAAAATGTGAATTAAACAGGTTTTAAATTGAATAGTTATAGCCAATTTATCATAGTACAGATTAAGCGTTAAGCAACAGCAACCTAGAAAGTGAAGTATCTCTTTTTTGACGAAATGGTTCATGCACAGTTCAACTATCTGGGACCATTCTTATTTCTTAGTTCATTTCTGTCTCACATAATCATTGTAATATTTAATTGAACAAAATATGTAGGTTTTAACAATTCAGTAGCAACACTCGGGATTATATCCCCTGGTATATATACAAAATGACAGCCATTATAACTTTATTTTGTATATAATTTACGGAAGTACTAATTATTTATCTATTTGTCGAATCTTTTAAGAATAAAGAGATCAATATCAACGTAGGTGTCATTTGTTTTGTGAATAGGAATGATAATAGGTATAGGCATGAGTATAGGATTAAAAGAAAATAAGAAAGAAATAGATAAAAATACTAAATATTATTTTAAATTAATAAATTTAAAAAATAAAATTGAAGTGAATGTGTATGAAAAAGAAAGAAAGAGTAATGATGAAAAATATGCGTGAGAGAGTAAACCTCCCAAATAGGAGAGCTTTGGTGAAACCTTTAGTTTGTGAGTTCCATGGAGCCCATTAACACATAAAAAACATCAACAGTCACACTCAAACTCATTCCCTAATCTCAAAACCCGTCAAATAAATACACCCTCAATAAATATCATATATACCTCTTTAGAAAACAAACCCCCAACTGCATATAATCATAGGAGTACATAGGCTTCACTTCCCGTACCTAAATGACAAACAATAGCAACATTCAATTAATAAATAATATTATCAAATTTCTAGTTTTGAAGCTATTAGTTAAGCATTATAAATGTTTGGTTATAACGAGAAATGTCAATGGTTGGATGCTACGGGTTGGATAATAAGCAGTCACATTAGTAGTGACAATTTTGACTCAATTACTTATTAAGGGATTGATCCAGTTTATGTTGATCTCAAACGGGTAAAAGCAAATAATTTAAATAAAAGGGGAACATATCAAATGGTTAAAAGTCGTCAAAACTCTATATTTAATGCTTACATATAACCTCATAAATCATTTTACTCGAATACCTGGATCATTATTATTGAAATGGTATTGTTTTCGTAATTGATATTCTTGTATTTTAAACCGTATTTCATTTTCATATCTCCTTTTAAGCCTTTGCTGAGTTGAATTACGTTTCTTTGGAATATATTCGTCTATTTCAACTTTATAGGCTTCTAAACAATCTTTACAATCACAAGCATCATACTCTATGTGTTTAGACTCTATGGGTGGTCTGGTAGGCCTTTCGATTGTGCCGATCATGTTGATTCATGTTGGGAAAACATTGGGTGGTTCGTTTATTGGTCTTGGTGATGAAAACTTGAGCTCTATAAGTCCATTTTCATGCCTGATAAACTCCAGGGCAGTTGTTGTTTGAACTGGAACTTGATGGATTTGTTCATTATTAGTTACCCATTTTTCTAGGAGAAGTTTTATCAGTTCATCTCTTGATAACTGTTTGGGGACATATGTGCGTGTTGGTGTTGCATTTTAATTAATATCAATGTATAAAGTTTCACCTACATTTTCTTATCCTAGAACCATGATGTCTAAAGAGTGGTTTAGAACTCTATAAGCCATCTGGTAGTGAAACGTTACTTGGAACGTATGTACTTGAGATGTGCCACCAATTTGTGTTTGTGCTTTGAGAGATGTGAATAATGATGGATCTTTAAGTGGCATATTGAAATTTGGGTAGAAGGTGACAAAAATTGTTCCTGCATTTAACGTTGTTTGTATCGTACCAATGCAAGCATGTTGGTATTCAACAAATCCGGTGTCGAGTAGGGCAATACGGGAGTAAGCTGGTAATCCTTTTCTACCATGGAATGTGAGTGGTAACCTTATTGCTCCAAAGTGAATATGTGTATATCCTTGGGACAAACAATGTCTAGAGATATCTTGTGATATGCACAAAGGAACTATGCGTTCTGTTTGAGAGGCTGGTAGTTGATGATAGTCAAACTTAGAAGCTTGGATATATTCTTTGATTTGTTTATTTGGGGTGGATCCTATCAATTGTTTTACTTTTCTTGTGTGGGAATTAAAGGGTTTAGCAATATTTTTTACTTAAAGGGAATGAGGACTATGAACCAAGAAGAGAGATCATGTTAATAAGAGAGAAGGGTTTTTAGAGAGAAGTAAGAAATAAGAGAAGATCTTATTTCAAACTTGGACGCCATACAATGGCAACATACAAGGCTATATATAGCCTTGATTAGGTACAACTTACAAGCTTATACAACAAAAACACATACTTTTAGATTATTGATGTACGACATAAGTGCTGATGTCATATAGGGAATGACATCTTTGCATATGTCATTAAACAAAACTAGAAAATAAAATCACACAAATTATAATATCTTACATAATTCATGACAACATAAAAATTATATTCTTTTAAGGAGTCCAGCGTGCATCGGGATAGGTCGGGTCATCTTCGTATGGATCATTGTCTTCTGGCCAATTCACATAGTCTTCAATTTCGTTAGAAGTTTTTGTCATAACTTCAAGATGATCTTGTTTCCACTCATAGGTTGCTTGTATACATTTTGCTGCATCTGGATGATCATCACTCCATTGATATATGTTATACATGATGAAGAATGGGATTTTTGCGGGATGAAGACCATTTGCTCTTACCATAACACTTCTTTTCTCGATAAAAACATCCTGGTATAGAGTTGCATATGAAAGACTCGATGGATTGATTTTGTACCGATCAAGGATGAAGAAGTATGGAGAATCATAAACTAGTGATTCTTTGGTATAAATAGTAGTAGGTGGGAGAAAAAAATTTGGTCGTCAATAGGTGCTTGAAGTGAGGAGATACTACTTCAAATGACACTTGAATAAGTAAGGAAGGAATTTGGGAGCATTGAAGGATATGGCAATCGTGTGTTTAAGAATGGAATATGTTTAAGAATGGATAGTTTATATGAATATTTCATGCTTCCTCAACTGAATGGTAAGGAATGACTTGTAGTTGATATGGGCTCTTTCTTTGAGTGCTAGGTCAGCAATAGTTTTAGTGACTACTTCTGGAAGATTTAGCACTAGGAATGTTTCCGAGTGTGTGGTAGATGAGGAGGTTTTACCCGTGATTGAATGCACTAGTGGAATTACTTGGTGTAGTCCTTGGGCCTTGAGAGGAAATATGCTAGGACGTTTTATGTGCCTTTAATATGTTAGACTGTGAATTTCCATTGGGAGAACCAATTTGACCACCCAGTAGTTATGCCCGAGGGAGATTTATTCTTTTGAACTGTAGCATACGTAGAAAGGAAGACATGTTTATTTACACCTGGAACTTGTGTCCCACAAGATGAAATTGGAATTCTTCAATTCCTCCTTTGAGTGTAAGAATTTCTGTAAATGTGGAGTGATAGTGTTTTTCAGATTCTTTAAACGTACCGCTTTTGTATCCATAATAGATCTTTCCTTTTTGCTGCTTTTGACAAGCAGGACAACTCCCAAGTACTCATCACTAATGTCTGTCTGAATGATTCTTTTTTCTGTCTAATCATAAATCTTCAAAGGAAACATCTTATCAGCTAACTTTTTTATTTGTTTGACAGCTGTTGTTTGTCTTGTTACCCAGGGGGCGCGATTCTTTTTCAGCATAGGGAATAACCATACTATATGATTCGAAAGCTTGGGTAAGAAATCAAACATATAGTTGACTAGTCCAAGGAAATTGTTGGACCATCTTCTGCGTGGATAACTCATCTGGAAACTTATGCAGTTCTTGGGCAATATGAGGCTTGGGATGATATTTTTCGTCAGACTTCTTCATTCCGAGAAAATCAATAGTGGAAACACCAACCGCCATTTTCTTCTCAAATAACATAATACCATATTCATTGACCAATGAATGTAATTTTAAAAGCAACTCTACATGGGACTTTTCATCTGGAGAGAAAATAAGGATATCATCAATGTAAACCAGAGTGTTAGCAATCATGGGTTCAAAAATCATAACCATTGCTTTTTGAAAAGCAGATAGAGCATTTTTTTTAACCCAAATGGCATTAAATACATCTTGTAATGATGATCACGGATACAGAAGGACATTTTTGGCCTATAAGTAGGATTGATCCCTAACTGCCAAAAACATGGCTTGAGATCAAATTTAGAAAAGACCTTAGCATTGACAAGGGGTTGGAACAATGACTTTTTATGTGGAAGGGAAATTTATCATTAGCCAAGAAATGATTTAACGACTAATTATTTTAGAATAATCGTAACTTCCCACGAACTTGTTTACTTCTTTTGTAGACATAAAATGCCTCACATGTCCATGGCGAAGTGGTGGGTTCAATGATTTTTTGGTCAACAAGTTGGGTGCATTCCTGTACTGCAAGCTGATAATGATCTGGATTCATTCCTAGTTGGCTTACTTTTGTGGGGTTAACATCTACATTTTGTTTAAATAGGAGTGAAACAAAGTATGAATGATTTAACTATAAGGGGGAAGAGTGTTTGTTGAGAAATTCCGTATGAGATGATGCATATGAGGTCTTGATGATTTCTCCTTTCATAACTTCAAGTGGGTGCGCCTCTACTATAAAAATGCGAGGGATAGAAGTCCATAGGTTGATAAAGCTTTTTAGCATAGACCTTCTTTTGACCATTTTAGATTTGATAATCTGTGAAGTATATCAAAACCAATTATCATTTCTTTTCTTAAGGTGCTCATTCCTAAAAATCTTCGCTTAATAACACACTTTGTGAAAAGGCGGACGCTTGTGGGAATGCTTATTTTTTCAATGAAAAGGCGTTCTCCATTAGCAGATAAGAAATCTTAGTGGTGTAGTTTCCAGTTTTTTTGGATCGAGTATTGAGACTGTTGCACCGATATCAAAGAAGGCAATTACTAGGAAGGTACGTTGTAGGTGTCGGTGAGGATATGGCTTATGGCTATAGGTGTGAGTGGACTCTTTTGAACCAGTAGTTGGTGCGATAACTAGTTTAACATGAACATCTCTCGGTCAGAGTGCTCTTAAAGAGGATGACTTAGAGTCTTCATCTCAACAATAATCGGAGTAACCGATTGAGCATAATGCGTCTTCACCAGGTTCATCATTCTAAAGAGTAACGAGACTCTCAAATATGTCAACTGGCTCTATTTTACTAAGCATTTGAATTAACGCTTGAGATCTTTTATTTGGACATTGTTCTGTAAAGTGTCCTTCCCTGAAGTTCGTCATCATTGTGGTTATCGCTTAACAAACTTCCACTTTCTCTTGGGAGAAAATCTTGGGTTATTCTTAGAAAACTGATGGTAAAATAGAACACATGATCAACTATTCTTTATATGAGGGCAGACACATGATGACTTGTCTTTGTATTATATTTGCAAGTTTTTGTCATCACATGTTGAGCTAAGGTGTATTCCAGTTTTTTCAAACTCAACGAGGGACATCTTTTGGTTGCATAGTTTAGCAAGTGCATTTAAGATGAACCGGTAGAGGTCACCAAGAGAAGACTGAGCAATAGTGATGTTTCTTGCTTCCAGCAATCTCTATGCTTCCTTCCCAGGAGATTCTATGAAAGAGTTAAGAAAACTTCATCTTTAAGAACTCTTCTCGTGCATGAATAGTATATTCGTAAGGGTTGCCGATAAATTCTGAATAAATTATATTCATGAACTTTTCAGGGTACGGGAATTGTTGAATCTAGAGCCGGCGGTATACACCCAAACTGAGATAACAATCTCAGAGGCGACCTTGAATGATGACTATATCTATAGTTTAGTGTTGGAGTTCATCGGAACACTATGTTAGCATTTATGCATTTCTTTCACGCCATTTGGATGGCGGGATATCATTGATGGTAAACTTTTGCCTTGTGTCTGATATGGGAATAGTTTTGGACCTCTCTTGTGGAGCAGGATGTAGTTCAAAGCCTTCTAGATCAAACTGGACAGTTGATTCAGCAATTTCAGGTTCAGTTTCTATGATGAACAAATGTTCAAATGCCTCTATTGGTTCAAATTCATCATTTTCTATAATGGGACCTACAAAAGTAAGTGCCTTACGCTTTTTCTCAAATGCAAGATAATTTAAAAACGATGAGATGGGGTTGACATTTTCTATTGAAAGGAAATCTGGTGCTCTACATGAGGCCACGATAGGTGATTCTGAGGAAAATTGTGGCTTATGACGAGTTGGGTAGGGATTTGATGTGGAACCCCGACAGTGTTTTGTCTTTGGTCTTATGTTTTCTTGTTCTGAAGCCTATAAGTTGAGTGAGGGTGATGGCGTTTGTGACAATAATTGAGGTATATGTTGTGGATTGATTGAAACTCCAACAAAAGGAGTCGAGGGTAATCTCCGAGGATCATCAATCAAGGTTGATATTCTTTTTTTTCATGTGTTGTCGTTCAAGATCTTGGAGTTGGGTTTTGAGGATGTTCATTTCTATTTCTTTCCGGGAAAGAGGAACAGAGGTTTGAGATGTTGATGGAGTACGGACAGTTTGGATCAGGTTACGGTAAAGTTCATGTATTTTAAACCGCACTTCATTTATTATACTTTCAAGTTACTTGATTTTCTATCCTTCAAATAGAAAAGGCCAACCCCATCTCATCGTTTCTAAATTCTCTTGCACTTGAGAAAAAGCCTAAGGAACTTACTTTTGTAGGTCCTATTACAGAAAATGATGATGAGAACCAATAGAGACATTTGAACATTTGTTCATGACAGAAGCTGAACTTGAAACTGCTAAATCAACTGTCTAGTTTGATCCAGAAGACGTTGAACCCCATCCTACTCCACAAAAGGGTCAAAGCCTATTCCCATATCAGACACAAGGCAAAAGTTTACCTTAGATGATATCCCACCATCCAAATGTCGTGAAAGAAGCGTAGAAATGCTAACAGAGTGTTCCGCTAAACTCCAATACTAAACTATAGATATAGTCATCAAAAGGTTCTTGACCCGGCTTCAAGGTCGCCTCTAAGATTGTTATCTTAGTTTGGGTGAATACCGCCATCTCCAGATTCAACAAGCCCCATCACCTGAAGAATTCATGAATATAATTATTCATAATTTATCGGCAACCCTTACGAACATACTATTCATGCAAGAGAAGAGTTCTTCAAGATAAACTGTTGTTCTTTCCAGAAAAATGACCTTGAAAAACACTATAACTACATGTCACAACACTTTTATTGCTTGAATGGTGTTGATGATGTCAATCTTAAACAGATCTTTCTTAACTCTTTCCTAGAATCTCCTGGGAAGGAAGTATAGAGATCGTTGGAAGCAAGGAACATCACTATTACCCAGTCTTCTCTTGGTGACCTCTACCAGTTCATCTTAACTACACTTGCTAAGAAAAAACTAGAAAACTCCTTAGCTCAACATGTGATGATAAATACATGCAGAGACAAGTCATCATGTGTTTGCACTCATACAAAGAAGAGTTCTCACTCCAAGAGATTTCTAAAAGACAGTCACTATAAGTTTTCCAAGAACAACCCAAGATTTTCTCCTAAGAGAAAGTGGAAGTTTGTTAAGCAAAAACCACAACGAGGACAAACCTCTGATAAATGTTATATTTTTCAGAGAGAATGACACTTTGCAAAACAATGTCCAAATAAAAGAAGATCTCAAGTATTAATTCAAATGCTTAGTAAAATACAACCAGTTGACACATTATGCTCAATCGGTTACTCCGATTATTCTTCAGATGAAGATTGAGTCTTACTCTTCAGAAAAGTACTCTGACCTAGAGATGTTTATGTTAAACACGTTACCACACCTACTACCGGTTCAAGAGCGTCCACCCACACCTTTATCAAAAACCATATCCTCACCGACACCTACGTTGTACCCATCCCGGTAATTGCCTTCTTTGATACCGGTGCAACATTCTACATACTCGATCCAAAAATCCTTCCCGCCAAATACTAGAAACTACACCAATAGGATTTCTTATCTGCTAATGGAGAACGCCTTTTCATTGATAAAATAAGCATTCCCACAAGCGTCCGCCTTTTCCCAAAGTGTGTTATCAAGCGAAGATTTTTAGGAACGAGCACCTCAAGAAAAGACATGATAATTGGCTTTGATATACTTCACAAATTATCAAATCTAAAATGGTCAAAAAAAGGTCTATGCTAAAAAGCTTTATCAACCTATGGACTTCTATCCCTCGCATTTTTATAGTAGAGACCAACCCACTTGAAGTTGTGAAAGGAGAAATCATTAAGACCTCATGTGCATCATCTCATACAGAATTTCTCAACAAACACTCTTCCCCCTTATATTTAAATCCTTCATCCTTTGTTTCACTTCCATTTAAACAAAATGTAGATGTTAACCCCACAAAAGCAAGCCAACTAGGAATGAATCCAGATCATTATCAGCTTGCAGTACAAGAATGCACCCAACTTGTTGACCAAAAAACATTGAACCCACCACTTCGCCATGGACATGTGAAGCGTTTTATGTCTACAAAAGAAGTAAACAAATTCGTGGAAAGTTAAGATTAGTCCAAAATTATCAGCCGTTAAATCATTTCTTGGCTAATGATAAATTTCCCCTTCCACTTAAAAAGTCCTTGTTCCAATCCCTTGTCAATGCTAAGGTCTTTTCTAAATTTGATCTCAAGTCATGTTTTTGGCAGTTAGGGATCAATCCTACTTATAGGCCAAAAATGTCCTTATGTATCGGAAATCATCATTACAAGATGTATTTAATGTCATTTGGGTTAAAAAATGCTCCATCTGCTTTTCAAAAAGCAGCGGTTATGATTTTTTAACCCATTATTGCTAACACTCTGGTTTACATCGATGATATCATTCCGTTGTCTCCAAATGACAAGTACCATGTAAAGTTTCTTTTAAAATTCACTCATTGGTCAATGAATATGGTATTATATTATTTGAGAAGAAAATGGCGGTTGGTGTTTCCACTATTGATTTTCTCGGAATGAAGATGTCTGACGAAAAATATCATCCCAAGCCTCATATTGCCCAAGAACTGCATAAGTTTCCAGATGAGTTATCCACGCAGAAGATAGTCCAACAATTTCCTTGGACTAGTCAACTATATGTCTGATTTCTTACCCAAGCTTTCGAATCATATAGTATGGTTATTCCCTATGCTGAAAAAGAATCGCGCCCCCTAGACAACAAGACAAGCAACAACTGTCAACAAGATAAAATAGTTAGCTGATAAGATGTCTCTTTTGAAGATTTCTGATTAGACAGAAAAAAGAATCATTCAGAGACACTAGTGATGAGTACTTGGGAGTTAACCTGTTTGTCGAAAGCAGCAAAAGGAAAGATATATTATGAATACAAAAACGGTACGTTTAAAATATCTGAAAAGCACTACCACTCAACTTTTAAAGAAATTCTTACACTCAAAGGAGGAATTGAAGAATTCCAATTTCATCTTGTGGGACACGAGTTCCAGGTGGAAATAGACATGTCTTCCTTTCCACGTATGCTACAGTTCAAAAGAAAAAATCTCCCTCGAGCATAACTATTGGGTGGTAAAATTGGTTCTTCCAATGGAAATTCATCGTCTAAATTATTAAGGTCATAGAAAACATCCTAGCATATTTCCTCTCAAGGCCCAAGGACTATAAAGCAAGTAGTAATCACAAAGGTATCAAACACCAAGCAATTCGAATGGTGCATTCAATCACCGGTAAAACCTCCTCATCTACCACACACTCTGAAACATTCCTGGTACTAAATCTTCCAGAAGTAGTCACAAAAACTATTGCAAACCTAACACTCAAAGAAATAGCCCATATCAACCACAAGACATTCTTTACCATTCTGTTGAGGAAGCATGGAATATTCATGAAAGGTCTTAAGTTTCATCCTGACTATCCATTCTTAGAAATATTCCATATCCATGACTTATACAGATTTCCAAAAGAAGCAATGTGTTTTTTCTAGTGTCACATTGAGTCAAACATGATTGTCATTTCCTTCAATGCTCCAAAACTCCTTGCTTACTTGTTCAAATGTCAGTTTGAAGTAGTATCTCCACACTCCAAGCACTTGTTCACAAAGCTACAATGGTTTGTCCCTCACCACTGATGGACAAGATGGTTGACAAGCTGCTTAGCCAAGACCTACATAGTAGTAGTATTTCGACGACCAAATTCTTTTCTCCCACCACTAATGGACAAGATGGTTAACAGGGATCTAAGAATTGGATGAGAGTTATAAATGAATGAGTCTTTGAAGTTCAATTATGTAATAAAAAGATATAACTCCATCAAGGTTTGTTACCATTAGGGGGATGGGGTGTTATACCCGTCGTGGGTGTCTACCCGTTAAAAGGTGAGTTACAAGAAAAGAGAAACTAATAGAAAAGAAACTCTTGAGAGATAAAGGTTTTTAGAGAGATGTAAGAAATAAGAGAAGATTTTATTTCAAACCGGGATGCCTTACAATGGCAACATTCAAGACTATATATAGCCTTGATGAAGTACAACTTACAAGCTTATAGTATAAGCACACTTACTTTTTACATTATTAATGAATGACATAAGTGCTTATATCATATAGGTAATGACATCATTGTATATGTCATTTAAACACACTAGGAAATAAAATCACACATTACATAATTTAGCATAAAACATTTAAGGGCTCCAACGTGCATCAGGATGGGTTGGATCATCTTCATATGGGTCATTATGATGGTCATCTTCAAATGGATCAATGGGATTATCTTCCCAATCAATATAGTCTTCAAGTTCGTCAGAGGTTTCTGTCACAGCTTCAAGATGATCTTGCTTCTATTCGTAGGTTGCCTGTATCCATTTTGCAGAGTCTGGATGATCATCACTCCATTGATGAATGTTGTGCATGATGAAGAATTGTACTTTTGAGGGTGAACACCATTGGCTCTTCCCATAGTACTTCTTGTATCGATGTAAACTTCTTTGTTTATAATTGCACATGACAGACTGGATGGATTGACCTTGTACCAATCAAGGATGAAGCAGTATGGAGAGTGGTAAACGAGTGAGCCGTCAGTGTAAATACTAGTAGGTGTAATAAATGAATTAGGTCTTCGAAATACTACTACTAGATATATCTTTACTGAGCAGCTTGTTAACCATCTTATCCACTGGTGGTGAGGGAGGAACCAATGTAGCATTTTGAACAGATTTTTAGAATGCGGAGATCCAGCTTCAAACTAGCACTTGAACATGTAATCAATGAGCTTGAGAGCATTAAAGGACATGGCGATTGTGTGTGATTCAAAGAGGTACCAGAAAAAGCATAATGCTTATTTTGGAAATCTGTATAGGTCATGGACATGAAATATATTTAGGAATGGATAATCTGGATGAAATTTGAGACCTTTCATGAATATTTCATGTTTCTTTAGCAGGATGGTAAGGAATGTTTTGTAGTTGACTGGACTTCTTTCCTTTAACGTTAGATCTGCAATGCTTTCTGCAACTTCATCTGGGAGTTTTAATACAGGAAAAGTTTTTGGTTCAGTGGTATTTGAGGACTTTTCTCCATTTTTTCTGGTGATCGTGTACACCATTGGTATTGCTTGGTTGATGCTCTTGTAACCACTGCCTGCTTTATAGTCCTTTGGTCTTGAGAGGAAATCTGCAAGTACATTTTCTATTCCTCTGATATGCTTGACTGTGAACTTTGGTCCAACAGTTTCTTGGACTAGTCAACTATATGTCTGATTTCTTACCAAGGCTTTCAAATCATACAGTCTGGCTATTCACCATGCTAAAAAAGAATCATGCCCCTTGGACATCACGACAAACAACAGCTGTAAAAGAAATAAAAAAGCTAGCTGATAAGATGCCTCCCCTGAAGATTCATGATTTGACAGAAAGAAGAATCATTCCGACAGATGCTAGTGATGAATATTGGGGAGCTGTCCTACTTGTCGATAACAGTAAAAAGGAAAGATCCATTTGTGGATACAAAAGTGGCACGTTTAAAGAATCTGAAAAGCACTACCACTCCACTTTTAAAGAAATTCTTGTAGTCAAAAGAGGAATTGAAAATTTCAATTTCATCTTGTGGGACACGAATTTCAAATAGAAATGGATATGTCTTCTTTTCCATGTATGCTACAATTCAAAAGGAAAAGTTTCCCTCAGGCATAACTTCTAAGGTGGTCAAATTGGTTCTCCCAATGGAAGTTCACAGTCAAGCATATCAAAGGAACAGAAAATGTACTTGCAGATTTCCTCTCAAGACCAAAGGACTATAAAGCATGTAGTGGTCACAAGAGCATCAACCAAGCAATACCAATGGTGTACACGATCACCGGAAAAAATGGAGAAAACTCCTCAAATACTACTGAACTAGAAACTTTTCCTGTATTAAAACTCCCAGATGAAGTTGCAGAAAGCATTGCAGATCTAACGTTAAAAGAAAGAGGTCCATTCAACTACAAAACATTCCTTACCATCTTGCTGAATAAACATAGAATATTCATGAAAGGTCTCAAATTTCATCCAGATTATCCATTCCTGAATATATTTCATGGCCATGACCTATACAGATTTCCAAAAGAAGCATTATGCTTTTTCTGGTACCTCTTTGAATCACACACAATCGCCATGTCCTTTAATGCTCGCAAGCTCCTTGCTTACATGTTCAAGTGCCAGTTTGAAGCTAGATCTACGCATTCCAAAAATCTGTTCAAAATGCTACAATGGTTCCTCCCTCACCACCAGTGGATAAGATGGTTAACAAGCTGCTCAGCAAAGACATATCTAGTAGTAGTATTTCGAAGACCCAATTCATTTATTCCACCTACTAGTATTTACACTGACGACTCACTCGTTTACCACTCTCCTTACTGCTTCATCCTTGATTGGTACAAGGTCAATCCATCCAATCTGTCATGTGCAATTATAAACAAAGAAGTTTACATCGAAACAAGAAGTACTATGGCAAGAGCCAATGGTGTTGATCCCTCAAAAGTACCATTCTTCATCATGCACAACATTCATTAATGGAGTGATGATCATCCAGACTCTGCAAAATGGATACAAGCAACCTACGAATGGAAGCAAGATCATCTTGAAGCTGTGATAGAAACCTCTTACGAACTTGAAGACTATATTGATTGGGAAGATAATCCCATTGATCCATTTGAAGATGACCATCATAATGACCCATATGAAGATGATCCAACCCATCCCGATGCACGTTGGAGCCCTTAAATGTTTTATGCTAAATTATGTAATATAATGTGTAATTTTATTTCATAGTGTGTTTAAATGACATATACAATGATGTCATTCCCTATATGACATAAGCACTTATATAGCCTTGAAGGAGTACAACTTACAAGCTTATAGTACAAGCACACTTACTTTTTACATTATTGATGAATGACATAAGTGCTTATGTCATATAGGGAATGACATCATTGTATATGTCATTTAAACATTGGGATCATATAAAGAACCCTACAGATGGGGTCTTTAAGAAGGGCCTCATTGTTGGTTCCAACATCAATCATAGTAGGAAGCACCTGTTACAAATAAAAAGATGCTTAGAAGTAAGAACTACACATGCAAAACCTCATAGAGAAAGATAGTATGGCGACAAACACACAAGTGAAATGAAAATGCATTTATCTTGAGACAATCACGAAATTACTAAATGGTGCAAAATTTACTCTTTGAGGGTTTATTCCTGCTGCAGCAACCTTATAAATCCAACTTTCCTATTGCAATGCCGATACCATGAACACCCAGAATTATTCTGCTTTCCGTAATAACAATCATATCAACCTATGTAAAACTGGAAGCATTAAAACTTGGACAGTCTAATAGAGTTTGACGGAAGATATATATCACTAGCGCAGACTTGATTAGCGGGCCAGTTATAAACCATTGACATCATCTCTCCACGACCGGCAGCACTGAAATACGTCCCCCTTGGCCTTCTGAACAACCTACTATATTTCTGGCAAACAAATTCAACTGTAGGAGTGTACCCTACAGGGGCATATTCCTCGATTTTAGCAATTAGAACCTGCCATATCAAGATATCAAGCCATTGGTTAAAAGTTAAAACCTTACCTCTTTGTAGTAGGATTGATCATGATCCAATTGGTCATAGTAACATATATGTAAGCATTCCGATTTACGTGGACTTCTGAATAACCACACACCTTATAGTACATTGTCTCATTTCTGTCATGTAGCCTGTTAAGTATCACCCACTTGGCCAAAGAATTTATATCTGATGGCGCATCCCTAGCGATCACCTCAAGTCTCTTAAGGTCAGCCACTGTAGATTTAACCAAGCAATTTTAAATAAATATTCATACAAAACTGGTTAGCAAAGTATGCAGGTCATTTATGAACTTCTGTTAGCAACCTAAAAATAATTACATGAATATATGTAGTATATATTATTAAGTAGTGTGTAGCGTTGCAGAAAATGTGTATTACTAAGTAGCTTCCAAATATATTTAAGATCAACATGAACAAGGGCCCTCACAAGCCACACTACCAAGAAAACATGAATAAGGACCCTTATTTGGCTATATAACTCTGAAGCACCCTGAGGTAACTATGAGTACACTATTCGGTATAAGTTCCTAGAAACTGACAATGAATCATCAACAATGATCGAATTATAAAGGATACTTACTTAAATTCACTATCGAGTTTCAATGTAAGAAAGATATCATCATCAGCTATCTAATTTGATTATCTTTCAATGCATACCATATCATATTAACTTACTAAATTTAATTCCCTAAAATGGAAAAATGTTACAAGTAGCTACCATTTAGAATGAATCATTAGAACAGCTAATTACCCTAAGCAT
Organism: Logfia minima; assembly: GCA_963921325.1. Taxonomy (NCBI): domain Eukaryota; kingdom Viridiplantae; phylum Streptophyta; class Magnoliopsida; order Asterales; family Asteraceae; genus Logfia; species Logfia minima. The sequence goes on from OY992776.1 coordinate 4,290,615, forward strand.
TCTCTACCCATAACAACTAGTTCACTTACGGTGTAATTGCAAAGAGGCCACCCTAATTAAGTTGTCAGAAGTTTAAGAAAGGAAAGCAGTCATTTACTGAAACATTCAATTTGTTGCTCATTGCTCATGACATTTGGAGGTAGAAGTCCTAGTAGTTCAAGACGATCTCGTTCATAAGGTCATACATGATCAAGGTCATACATATTTTTCAGGTAACAATCTTTTAGCTCTCTGCACTTAACGATAACTCTCTCACTTATTCATAAGTCTCTCAATGACTCAGTCTCTTATTGGTCAACATGATCATATATCTAAGTATCAATTTATAATTATCTCATATGTTCCCTAAACTTTTTGATTCATCAAAATAATAAGGCATAATATCAACTAATTTCTACAAATCAAGTAAGCAAAAACACTGAATAATACTTCAACCTCAAACTACTAATTTCACATAAGTATAAGTAGCATATGATTATAATAATACAATAAAATATACGATCCGAACTTGAAAATGAGAATGAAGTTTAAGTTTCGATATAAACCTTATTGAACCACGGATCATGAAGGATATCCAGACCTTGTTTATGAACAATTGAGGTCGATGACCTTCAATCGTAGTGAACGATCTAGAAATTCTGTACTCTAATCCTCTGATCATAGACGACGTGAATCGAATGTGGCGAGAGAAATTCGACCTTTATGTTTCCGATAAAGTTGAAGCAAACGATTACGATTACGATTACGACCTATGCATACATTGTATCCTAGTAATTGGGGGAAGATCTTCAGAGCAGTATCGAGTAGTCACTATAAACTTGCTATTGGAAATTGAAACACATTACTGGTTTTAAGGCTTTTTTTCTTTTCTTTACATTTGTTGATTGATGGATTGGGTCAGTCAGTCAACGGTGTTTCTATTTATTTACTCCGTATTTTATTCATTTTTTTCTTTTGTCGGCAACAATTTGAAGACTCATTTATGCAAAACAGTTGTGTCGGGTCGGATAATAAGATTGGTGACCAGTTGATCACACAAGCAAAACCACTGTAAGAAATATGATCATAATTTATTAACGAGTTATGTTAAATACGTCTAGTTAAATAGATTAAAGTATTGATTTAATTTATTTATTTATTGTATATTTTTCTTTTTTTTATTTATAATTGTTGAATTTAACATGTGTCATGTTTTTGTTCTTATGTCAACTTTTAAATTTGTTTAATTAGGTCTATTTAACATTTTAGTTTATTAGAAAATTGAATACGAAGTTCTTCCAAAATCAATTTAGACTCGAAACCTATGAAAATTATGTAATTTGGAATAATTTAAAATTTTAAAATAAATGAAAATTAATTATATCGGGTAAATTTCATAAAAAAAAATGAGATGTGAAACATAAAATAAAATAATCTTATAAAAGAAAGGGTTTTTATGTTCTATTTTGCTAAGAAAACAAAAACCTTCTGCTAATTACGTGTCCACGTGAAATCTTTTTAACATTGAAATAGAACATTAAATATATATATATTTAATTTTTAAATTATGAAAAGTAAAATATATATAACCTTTTTATTGCAATGGAAATATACTTGTAACCTTCTTATTATGGAAATATTATTTTATTTTTAATTTTATCAGTTATTTTGGTACATCATTTTCTTTTTTATGAAATTTACCTTTCTAACGTCACAGTTTCTAGTTATTTTCTAATATTCTTTTCATATAATTGTGAAATAAGTAAGAACTACAAAATCTAAGCCCGCAAAATTATAATAGCGTAACAATGACAATTGACAACACTGCGCTATCCATTTTTCTTCGAAGCCCAATAATGCACCAAATTTCAAAGATCTTGAATTTCGCTTTTCCAGTTCCAAGGTTTTCAAATTAAAATAATGATGATGATAATTTTATAAAATATGTAAACATTAAATATTAGTTCATAGATCTTGAACATCCTACACCATTATCTTATATGATTATTGTCAAATATGATGTGCAAGAGTTATGACATAATATATTTAATCATAATCTCATACCACATATATAAATATAAGTTTTCTTACGGGGTAATCTATAGGAAAAGGGCACTTTTGAAAGAAGGGGAAGCAAATTTGAACCGTCCGTTAACATTTATTACGGTGAATGTTGATTAACATTTATCACAATGAATGTTAATTGGTGAATGTCAACGGACGACTCAAATTTGCTTCCCTCTTCCCCCAAGATTAGTCCTCCCTCTGAATCATCCCTCAGTTCTCTTATACGCATATGAATCACATGTAAATCAAAACACGTTAAAGTAAAAAAGTAATGCTAAATAGACCAAATTACTTATACCTAAAAATTTGTCTAATCACTTATTGATTGAATATTTTATTTCTAATTATCTTATTCATTAAACTTTACATGTGTCATGCTTTTTTTATTATACCGATTTTAAGATCCATATAAGTAGGTTTACTTATCATTTCTTTAAGGTAAAACTTAATAAAGCAATTAAGTTCACTTAAAAAACGTTTTAGTTTTGAATGTCCATCGAATTTTTGCAAATATTATTTTACCTCGTGTGCTAAGTCTTCAATTACATTTGAAAGTGTTGTAATCTAAACATTAAAACAAAGAAACATAGTATGCATTTAGAGAATATTTTTACCCTTATCTTATTTGATGTGATAATAGAGAGTAATGTTGCTCTTTAAGTGAGTAAGGACAGGCGTGAGGACGTGAGGTATTAAAGTGGGGTATTGTGGGCCACTACCCACACTGGAGTGTACATAATAATATAATAATAATAATAATAATGATCAAAAAGGGTTAATTATATTAAAAAATTTATTTGGCCCAGACCCAATCAAGAAAAAACAAACTTAAGCCCAATTGAACTATACGAGATAACAAACAAACAACTCAAACAAGAAGATACAATGGTGCCAAAACTAAAGAGACTACAAAATGATCTGATTAAAGCCTAAAAGGAAATCGATTATTGTTAATTTTATAGAAGTTGTTGATTATGTTGTTACTTATAATTTTAACTAATTATAAATTAGAACCACTTAATTAGTGATCGTAAGAGGAGATATAGATAAAATTGTCGTAAGAACACCAACCTTAGGTCATTACATTAGGGTTAGTTTTAATCTCCTAGATTTGTAATTAGTTGGCAATTAGAGTCGCAAATTGTTGTTGATTTTATGGAAGTTGCTGGTTATATTCTTAGTAAAATAATTTAAACTAATTCAAAATTAGTACGCATTAGTGATCATAAGAGGAGATATAGATAAATTAGTAGTAAGAACGCCGACTTTCGAGTCTGAGAAAACATCAAATATTGGAGAAAGTTTCAATAGGCCGGCTTTGTGAAGATATGTAAATAATCTTCCATCGGATCGTAGGATCAAAGAGACATCTAAGTATAATCTTAATGATAGTGATAGAATTTGAAGAGCATATTTTTAAAGAAGTTCTTGTCAATCTCGTAGCCATTTGTTTCCTCGAAATCCTTTTGGCAAGGGCAAAGGAAAAGGGAGATTCATTTCAGGTTGGTTTTCACAAACCATGGGTTGAACATAGTGTCAAGGATGCAACATTTGATTTATATTGCTATTTGTGTACGTGGTGATGGTGTCAATGTAAGCGATGACACTTTTTACATAAGCCATGAATATTTTGACTACATATCGAAACATGTTTGATTGTGGATAGTTGTATAACATTGACAGACGTGTTTTTTTTTCTTCTTAGAATAGAGGTTGATTTTTATACACTTATATTGTTTTTTATAAAACATGTAACACGTTATATGTTAGAGTTTGATTTATGTACAATTCTAATATCTCAACTCAAGATAAAATTTCATTTTTAACGCTCAAATAATTGCAGTTAAATTAATCCAATTCTAGTATGTATAAAGTAAGTCCAATATGTCATCACACTTATTTTTATAATATTTTATGTAGATAAAAGTACAATTTTATAATGTTGTGATGTCTAAAAATTACAATTTGATGAAATATTATTAATGACAAATGTAGGTTGTTTTGTTAATAAAATGTCTTAAAGGAAGTTATTTTTAGTATGTGATATAATAATTATTTATATCAATATGGTATGCAAAACATTACAATAAATTAGTTTCTTTCTTTTTTTCAACTAATCATCCATAGTAATAATCTCACCGCAGCTCAACAGCCCGCCCGATCAAGTAACCACGCAATGTAGAAACACAGGTGATCTCAAAATTCGACGCCCTCCTGAACGGGTACTTTTGAGACCTGTATATTCAGGCACCAACCTGGGTGATCTATTTAACGCCATTGCGCTTTGTCCACCCAATATTATACCTGAATTTGTGAAAATTGTATAAAAAATTCAGCCCCAATTATCAAACAAAAATGCCCAAAACTAAGGGAAGCTGTAGTATGGACCATAATATCCAATGCTATTTCATGCATGGTTTGTTACTCGGATTTTAGAATCGAAGGTAAGTATGAAGATTGGGGTTGGATGGTATTTTCGAGCCCACAAACGGGTGCTGATCGTGAGCTCTTAGGTAAGGCCCTTTTTAACTTGACACAAAAGTTAGAGGAACAAGCGGCTGGAGGTGGTTACCGTAGACAACTCGGGTAAGGGGATTTAACTTCAATGTACTCCTGATATATCGAAAGAGGAACGTAAAACTAGTAGAGGTAATTGGAATCGAAGCTCGAGGAGTTGTGAAAGGGAAAATGTCTACAAGAATTTTGGGTGCTAATTGTTATACAAGGTATGCTCATGACAAATTTTTACCTAAGAGTTTGACCTCTTCTTTGGACAGTTTAGTTAATTAACCTGTTTATTTAGTCTGTTGTTATTAATCATATTTAGTTACAAATTTGTTATTTTTCCTGATAAAATTGTTAGTATCATAATACCATAGTAGAAAAAGTTGACTACTAGGAGATCAATAGTGTCCATCAATTTATTTGGTCAAATCTAAAACTCATTTCCACACACTTTCTTTAAGAATTAATTATCTAAAAAACTTAGCAATTAATTAATGTATAACAAAAATAAAATACATCGTTAAAAAGAAATATCAACCAAAACCTTGAGATTTTTTGACAAAATATTTGCATTTTAAAACTCTCTTTTTTGTGCAAAATACCTTTTGAAATTTTTTTTTATTTTATTGGAGTTATTACCTTCTTAAAAGCTTTTTTTCGTAAAGAAATAACGTGGAATGTTAATTTTAATAGTTTTTTGTTATGGAGATTATTTATAGAAAATAAGTTTTAAATATAATGATGTAGTCGTGAGATGAGAACACTCATTACCTTTTAAAATTAAGTGACGTACAATATGTAATCATTCTTTCATGTTGGAATTGACCTTGCAATTGTATACGGGGATTAAAATTGATCTTACAGTTGGTACTAACTGGTATTCTATTTTATGTTTTCCAGAGTCGATTCATGATGATATTGGTGTACAAGAATGATTTGGTATGAGATCGAGCATTGCGAATATCTTATTTTACTTTTAAATGAACAAGAAGAAATTGTAGCATACAATATATCTTTCAAACATCAAACAAGAGGTTTAAGATGTTATGTCATTTAGAGTTGGAAGCAATGTTTTGAAACCCGTATATTTAGTTGACCCGGATCAGGCCCCGAATCCGGTTGAACCGGTCGGACCGGTTGAACCGGCCGGTTCAACCGCTGCTGCTGTTTTTGCACCTGCTGCTGCTGTTTCTGCATCTGCTGTGGCTGCTGTTTCTGCATCTGCTATGGCTGCTGTTCTGTTGTTACTAATAAGCTGTCCAGAATCCAGATTCAAACAAGTACAAAGTCCAAATCCGAAACATATACAAATCCATACAAATACAAATCCAACATTACAAATCCAACATTACAAATCCAACCATAACAAATCCAACCGGGTCAAATCGAACATTACAAGTTTACTTCAACCAAGTACAAATCCATACAATTACAAAGTTTAAACATGTGGACGTGGGAACCAAAAGTCATAAAACAAGTAAAAATCCATAAATTTAAAGTCACTTGGCGTGTGAAAGCCATCAAGTTCAAACCATTTCATACCGTGCTATGGACTCATTGGCGTGTTAAAGGCATCAAGTTCACGATCACTTAACAAACGGAATTCACTATTATCTTCATTTTCATCCTCATCAACGAGACCAAACACATCTTCATTTCCTTTAATAATATATAAGATAAGAAATTTTAACATAATGCACTAGACAAATAATACACTAAAAGTTAATCTCAATCGCAAATTATATATGTAATACGTATAACCTTGAGTAGCTGGCTCTTGCTCTTGGTCATTAAACATATTTTCTATATCCTCATGATTAAGCTCTCCTTCCGGCACTTCTTCAACAACCCAAAAGTCCGTACTATCAATACACTCGTAATCAATTGGGTCGTATGACCTCTTATCAATCTTGAGCCTATAAAACACTCACCAAAGAAAAGTAAGAAAAAAAACATTGCAATTCAAAATAAAAGTTTAATCAAGGTTCTTGTACCTATTTTCTAAACGCAAGTTGTAATGAACATATACGAGATCATTTAACCTTTGATGCTCCAACCTATTCCTCCTTTTCGTGTGTATCCTTTCAAATACACTCCAATTGCGTTCACACCCCGAAGAAGATGCGGTTTGACTTAGTATTCGGATGGCAAACTTCTGCATTTGTGGGTACTCCCCACCAAACAACTTCCACCATTCATCTACAAAAGAAATAAATAATCATGAAAGTATATTAAATTATAACAAATAATAACTAACTTACCGGGACGAGTAACTTTACGAGAAGCAATAGCACTGCTTCTACCAAAATCACCAACACTATCACGAAACTTGCATAAAGCATTAGTAACATTTATCTCATCCTTTCCGTCATGAGTCTTCTCAACCATATCAAGCACTCCTCTAAACACCTCATTTTTACGGCACAATGACTCAGAATCAAACTGAAATGCAGGATTTAACCAATAAGCTGCACAATGAATACTCGTACGTAACATCTTATCCCAACGTCGATCAATTATATCCGTATAAGGCTTGTAATTCTCCTTCTTCCTATTAAATAAATCCTTGATCCCTTTTCTTGCCCGATACATCCCCTCATAAACATAACCCAATGCGGGTTTCTCATCGGCATCACACAATCGCAAAAGCCTTAACAAAGGAGTCATTACTCTCACTACAATCAAACAATTCTTCCAAAATGTTTCACACAGGACAACCTCTTTACATTCAACCGCATGTGGAACTTTCAACATCTTTTTAAATTCACTAGAGACAACCATAGCTTGCAAATCATTTTTATGATCTTGCAAACTTTTCAAAGCAATGAAAGCAGTACCAAAACGAGTAGCTCCTGGACGAATTATCTCTGTCCAACCGGGTCTTTTCCTCAACCAATTCAAAGGCCATTTATGGTTGTAAATGAAAACAGTAACTCTAGATGCAAGTGTTACCAATTTGTTCACATTTTCCAATTCTGAAACATCTTTTAATATGAGATTAACACAATGAGCTGCACATGGAGACCAAGTAACAGAAGGATATCTTTCACATAACAATCTACCAGCAAGTTTGTAATTAGCAGCATTATCTGTAACAAGTTGAACTACATTTTTCACACCCACCATCTCAACTATCTCAGCAAACAAATTACACAAATTCACCGCACTACTTTGTATATCCGATGCATCAACAGACTTAATAAATGATATACCTTTAGGACAATACACCAAAAAATTAATCAAATGGCGTTGCCTAATATCCCTCCAACCATCACTCATTATCGTGCAACCATTTTCAATCCATTGCTTTCGATAAGAATCAATCAATAATGAGACCGACTTTTTAACATCCTTCAACAAATTAACCCGCAAAGCATGATACGAAGGTGCTTTATAACCATAACCAATAGTAGCTATCTTATCTACCGCAAGTTGGAAGTAAGGTGAATTACAAGCATTCATAGGTATACATGCATCATAAAACCACATTGCAATACTCAAATCAACATCATGTAACCTTTCTTTACTTTGCAAAGCGGATCTAATAGTCGGTTGAGAAGGATCATTTATAGCTTTAGAAAAGAAAGGGTGCACATTACCAGTAGCTTTTCTTTTATTGGATCGTGATTTAAGGGATTGCATTTGACTTTCATCTTCTTCTTCATCATCATCCACAATGTCGAAACTTTTGGTCTTTTGAGACAATTCCTTTATAATACCTTGCATTAAAAATCGAACTTCCGGAGTAACCCTCTTACATGCTACTACATTACCAGAAACACCCGCAAGATGATACTTGATCCGATTTATACCACCACCACGAAAAATCTTTTGACAAAAATTGCATAAAATTGACTTTTTGCCTTTTTCTTCCGTAGCTAATGTTGCATAATCCCAACCTTTATCGGATTTCGCTCTTACACTGGATTGAACCGAAGATTGAGACTCTACGGGTTCTTTATCTCTAGCTTCCATATTCTATAAACAAGAAACAACATTATTAATTCATAAACCCAACATAAATTAAAAGGAAGTCAGCCATAGACAAAGGTTCCATGTTCCATAAATTAAAAGGAAGTCATGAGTCAACATTATTAACATTCTGCAAGATGATACATGTTCCATTTTTAAACAAGAAACAACATTCTGTATATATGTTCCATGTTCCATTTTTAAATGCAGTTTCATGTCAAACTAGAAAAGGTTGCAATTAACATTTCATATCAAATTAGAAAAGAAAGAAAAGTCAGCAACAGGAAGTTTGCTTTTAACATTCTGTATATATCGATCATAATTTTGACATGTAACAATTAACATTTTGACATCATACAATTTACAATCAATCTGTAAACCCAACAAAAATCAGATCAATTCTATATTCATAATAATCATAATCATAATCATAATCAAAATCATATATACACGTTCAAATAAAATTCATAATCATAATCACAATCATAATCAAAATCAGATTCGAAATGAGAAACCCAACAATTGAACATAATCAAAATCATAACAATTAACAACTTCAACTTTTGATTAGAGATGGAGGCTTACAATATGAAAGTATTGATGGAGGCTGCTGGTGCAATTAACGGAGAGGGGAGCGGCAGTGGTGGTGGTGCGACGGTGGTGCGGCGACGGTGGGGGCTGCCGAAGGGGGGGGGGGGGGGGGCTGCCCGAGGGGGGGGGCTGCCGGAGGGGGGTGGTTTGATTTAGGTTTAGGGTTAGATTTAGGTTGAGAACTTACAAAGAAACAACAAAAATGAAACAGAAAAATGAAACAGAAACAGAAACACGCACGCACGCTGGGTTGACCCCCTTTGACCAGAAAAAAAAAATATATATAAAAATCGGGTTTCGAACGGTCCGGTTCACCGGTCTAACCCGGTTCGCCCGGGAAACCGGCCGGGTTAGACTTTCGTTGACTCTCCCAGCAGCCCGGATCGAATGACTCGTTTAGTTTACCGGGTCGCGGTCCGACCGGTCGAACCGGCCGATCCGACCCGGGTTTAAGAACATTGGTTGGAAGTAGTCTAATAGATCAATGTTATGGTCACTTTTACGAACAGAAAATTCAAACATCAAACAACAATTCTATGTAAGATGTTATGTCATCGTAATTTGCCACGTTATTTCGTCGTCTCGCTGTCAACGTGTCCGACAAGATTTTCAGCGACTTTGTTTTTGTGCCACCAATAAAACTGTAACAATTTATTGTTTCTAGAAACATAATCGAATCTATCCCAACTAATGAAATAATAAAATATAAGGAGGAACCGTGAGTGATGATTTACTAAAATCATAAAAAGAGGTTTAATTCTTTGAACAATTCTCCAATTCCAAGAATCATTAAAGAAGAGGTGTAGCTCTTTAAATCGATGGCAAATTTCTTAAAAGAGAATATGAAATACCAAAAAATTTAAAATGATATTGAACGATAACAAAATTACGTGTTATATTTTGTTAAGAAAGAAATAATATAAGTTTAATTTTGTAGGAATATAGGATTGCATGTACCATGAAATAATCATAATATTGCCTTAATAGATTTTCTTTATCGTACAAAATTAAACTTTCTTAATAAAATATAATATGCAACTCTTTTATTATATTATATTATTAGTTTTTACACTCTTGTATATATACAGGTCATTTTAAAAAATACAAAATAAAACTATTTGCACATTTTTGAAAATAATTACAAGTGTAATTCGTGAAATATGATTACTAATCTTAAATTCGAAGCACTTCATATAACAAATAATATAAAACTATTCACCTCAAAGAAACCGTTACCAACCAAAAATATGAAGAAACAAGAAAATACAAATAGTAGAAAAATGTGTGTTTCATATAGTTTAGGGTGATTTCAAACATAAAATTTTTGTAAGTTAAATAGTAATCACCTATGAGACTATTAACATAAATGTAAAAAGTTAATTTATAATCATATATCTTTTTTATATATTTTAAGGGTTAATAATTTTTTTCAAAAATAATAGAGTATTTAAAATATCCACTATATACATTGATATTGAATAGATAACCATCTTTTACCTTGAAAATTGTGTTGAAACATTGTGAGAGACATGAGATTGATTTTTGATTTGATTGAGTGAGTTATTATTATTACTGAATAATTATATAACCTAGCTATTGGCTTTTTATTTTTCATTCTTATCTTGCGTTTTGAACCCACTTTAATATATATAAATATAATTATTATTAAATTAATATTTTAAAGTTAGGATAGTAAATTTAGAAAAAATATTCTCTATAGAGAGTCTTTCTCATATTTAATTATATTGAGAATGAAAAGTACATTTTCAATACCTAAGGGTGATAAGCATTCGAAATTTGTGCATGACCATAATGAATAATTGCCAACAATAATTGGAAGAATATTTCTATTAATAAGAAAGAATCAGAGATTATCGATATTTGCTTGTCATGAAATGTCATAACTTTTTTTCCTTTTCTTTCTTTTCTTTTTGTAAATATTTGCCGATTTGGAAAAGTAAAAGTAGACCGGAAATAGCTAGTTCCTAACAAGGAAAACTAAATAAGGATTGGGACCGATAATCTGGTGATGGCAGTTCTTGCGCAATCAAATATATGAATGAAAAAGAATTTGGGTGGCGTAGAAGGACACTAATAAATTGAGTGTGATATCTATTTATCTATTATATAAATTAGTACACTGATCACGTATCGTTGCGAATAGATATATTATTTTATTTTTAAATATAAAATAATTATTTAAATAAAATATATAGATGTCTATTACTTAAAGTTATAACTGTTTAATTATATATAGTTTATTTATCTACAATTACGTGGGATTACCCATATTAAATTTTTGTAATTGAGTCATTATATAAAAATGCCTAAACTTTTTTTCTAAAAATTGAAAGAAAAAAATCCGTCGAAAGTATATCATTTGAAATGTCTAATTGAAGAGAAAAAACTCTAACTTTTATGGTATAAATTTATAATTTTCAACTAACTTGTGTTTGAAATATTTAATTATAAAGAACGTGGTGGGGGAGGTGGAAAGTGTATATGTGATATGAATATATAATGTTTGAATTGGTGTAAGGGTAATTTACATATTTATGATTTTTTTTTTAAGGCAAAGATTGTAATGTATAATAAGGGAGTATAGATTATAATTATAACACCCCTCGATTTACTCAATATTAAATGTGTCATTTGACTCGGAAGCGATGGATATAAATAATATTATATATTATATTACAAAAAGGACCATAAAATTTCGCGAGTTTACAACATTTAACTATTTCCTGAAGCAAAACATATATAGTTGTTATATAAAATCCGCATACATGTTATCTAACAAAACATATATATATATATATATCAGAGTTATGGCGCGTGTCAAACATTCCTTCCAAAAGCCCATCTTCCTGCCCAACCCACAAACTTATACATAACCTGCAGGAAGGGAAAATTGTGGGATTAGCACGAACCTAAGTGAATGAATGTACAACTAATAATTTAACTAGCATAAAAATCTGTTTACATTAAACATCGAAAACACATAATCTCAAGGGGATCGGTGGTTACTGAGGAACCCTACAGCCGCGGTGGCCCTTAAGTAACGCTTATCACAATCTGTATTGGCCTATACAAGATTTACCGATAATTTGGTACTACTATACAACAACACAATTTCCAGCAACAACACATGTCCATGAAACCTGTGTTGATCACTAATAGTAACCAAGTTCAATCACCATTGACCTCTGAATGTCACAGATGCTTGAAGGCCACATATATAACAAGTAGATACACAATTACAAATCGGACTAAACAGTCTATCAATATCTACGTTACTTGTTGTAACCACACCATTACAACTAAATCAAATCATGAGTTACAGATCCACTCACCTGACTTATCTTAGTCCACACTCAGAGATCTTATGTTACTGAGTCTTCTACTGATCTGAGAATATAATAATTAAGAAGTTAGCAACTCTTTCCATAATTGTATAACATATTTCACTACTCAGTATCAAAATGACAAGCAATTACCAAGTTGAAATTATCAGTTATAACCCTCTACAATTATCAATTTATATCAAATTATAACGATTCACTTATACTTATACACTTTGAATTTAGCAAAATAAAACTTTCAGAATCACGTCTAAATATTCTCAGTTCGCAACGCATTGAAACTCAATTCGCAGGAACTCAGTTCAGTTCGCATGAACTCAGTTCATGTTGCGAACTCAGTTCAGTTCGCAGGAACTCAGTTCATGCTGCGAACTGAACTGCAGAAACCCCAAAACCGAACCATTTCTCTCACTAACACAAAAACTCAGTTTCCTATCAATTTAACAAGCTTTCTCACATCTCTTATACATCAAGTAACATCATATAACATCTTCAAACTTCAATTACACACCCATTTCAAAGATTGACCAATTTCAAGTTCATAACTAAAAATAACAAAATGCTTACAATTAGAATTAAGAACAATCTGATGATGATGGCAAGTAAAACAAGGAATCACAGCAGTTCAATATCACAACTCAATTACATGTTAATTTGGTGTTTGATGATTTAGGAAGAAACTTTGAGAGAATTGCAAGAAATGAGTTGGTGACAAAATGAGATGAAAAGGATGAAGTTAGGTGCTTTATAACACCCACCAACTCAAGTGTTTATTAATTTAATTCCCTTGTTTGACTTATTGTCTAGAACCTGAAAACATTTTACGAGACAAGTTATTTTATTTTACCGACAACTATTTTAATTTAAAACTATTAATATTTTACCTGATAGAATTAACTATTCGACCTTTATCTAACTTTCCTATCTAATAGACATATTAATATAATATAAAATTTATAAATAAGTATAAAATTAGAGAAATTACCAGATTACCCCTATGCCATAAGAGTGGGTGTTACAATAATAAAGAAATAAAAGAGATGGATAACAGAAGCCAACAACAAGAAAGTATACGGATATATAAAAATTCGATAGACGAATGACAATTCGACGATGACTGATATTTTAGACTGTCGAAAAAAATAAAAATGGAGATTAAGTTAAACTAGCTCTGATACCATTAATACTATATTGTTATTGCTTGAATTATTCAATACAAAAGATGTCAATATATAGATAGTATTAAAACCCTAATCTAATAATGGGTCGAACTCAATCGATATCCGATGGGTTAAAATATTTGCGGGTCATGGGGTTTGTACACCCTTGACATGACCCTTGTGTGAGTGAATGTAATGATTGAAGTGACAGAGACGTGACCCTTGTGTGTGTGAATGTAATTATTAGGGGGTATAAACCCTGAATTGGTGGTGTATAAACCCACAAACCCCTTATTATAATTCATGAGCTATATGTTGAATGTAGACCGATGGATGAGGTTTTTCCTATTCAGGTTACTTTGGAAGGACGGATCTTTTTTCTTTACTAAGATGTACACGACCTAAGTAGCGTATCCCGTGACCATTTTCGACCATTTCTCTGACCACCCCCAAAATGTTTAACAAATGTAGTTCAAATCTTAAACCTTTTGAGAGAATATGGAAATGCCTTTAACACTAGACCACCCTGGTGATAATTCAATTCATAAGTTAGGATGATAGAAGCAGTAATTGCTTAGCTGCAATGATGGGTCTCTCATCATTAATTAACAAACGGTCTCCGAAATATTCTATGTCAAAGAGCGGGTGTGGCAACTTACATCACATCAGCAGCATGAGCTAGATCATATTCTTCTTCAATTCATCCATCTTGTCATCTTCAAATATCAAATACTCCGTACAAAATTCTAGACCATATATGGAACATTTGGTTCTATTGGTGTTTTAAGAACTTGAGTCTAAAGTCTATACTGACCCTTCTAACCATTGAGCATCTTTGGATACAAAAACTTCATAAACTTGCTTTGCAAGAAGTTCAAGAATTCTTCTTAGTAAATTACATGTTTAATTTCAGATTCAGTTTGATGCTAAATCTTGGATGGATCTGTTGTGATGATTTGTTGTTATTGTAATCAATCATATTCTGATATTGATTATTTGCATACCAATCAAATTTTTACAACTATGGTATTGGTTACTTGTTTATTTCAAATTCTCATGGTGCATATAAACATTACAGCAAAAATACATGATCCCAAGCACCCTTTGAAGAAATTTCATTTTGAAGATATGTTACACTCTTTAATTAGTTCTAGGTAATTAGTGTTTTCTTTCGTAAAATACTAGCTTATAAACCGTGAATTTGCGCAACGAAACATGTTAGTTTTATTCTAAGTTATAAACCGTGAATTCTCACAATGAAACATGTTAGTCTTATCCTAAGTTGTACGGTTCAGTTGACAGTGACTTCTTTTCTAGATTGCCTAAGATTAATTTGTATACACATCTTTTATCAGTTTTTAATTATTAGTTGAATCAGTCTTTTGTAATTCATTGTGCATATAAGGCCACGAGGGTATACAGATCCAAGATAAACTTGTCAAAATTTGGTAAAAGTATACTTTTTAACAATTATATTTGTTGATTTAAAAAAATATTATATAACTATACAAAAAGGACTTATATGTTGTTCTTACGAATCAATTATACTCTAGATATTTGGTGGCAAAAAGTTGATAACCGGCAACTTCAACCGGTTGTCTATCCATAATGTAGGGGCAAATTTGACTCACTCAGCGGTTGTGACTATGAGTGTGTCAGGACTCGAACCCTTGACCTTCTGCTTATTTGGTGGCAAAGATACCCCCACCCATTACCAACTAAGTTACGCGTCATTGACATTATACTCTAGATATTACATTAACAAAGTATTAAAAACTTTATAATTAATGCTTAATTCTACAGTAATAATTTTGACATAATTTTTTATTAAAATAATTAATTAATATTAAAATAAAAAATAAAAAATTGTTCATTGCTACTATTACTATTATAACAAATTTTACTATTTAAATACTTTTTTTGTTTAACAATAGTAATATTATAGATTTAAATTAACGAGTTCAAACAATCAATAGATTCCAAATACAAATATTACCATAACATTCATTTTCTATTTTTGTAAACTAACGTATTACTCCACTTTCGTTGTTTGCAAAAGTAGCAACAATTATAACAACTTTTGTACCTATTTTCTTTTCTTGTTTTGTAAGTTATTTTCAACTTAAAATCTACAATTATTTTATACTAAATATTGTTTTTTTAAATGAAAGGAATAATTTGCCTTCTATTAAAAATGCAGTACCCGAGAAAATAGTCCGTGTGAATTTTCTGTACTCCACGCTGTCAGTTTATCGTTATGCTAACCGATCAATTATCATTTATGCCCCCAATGTCTTTAGATCCTTACAAGTTTGATCCTTCAAGGTTTAATGTTTTTGCTTTCGAAGATTTGAGTTTCAATTTTAACTGTGTGCCCATTGCAATTTTTTTAGCTACGATTATTATTTTTGTATAGTTGGCTAATGTTCAAGTGATTATATTTTAAACTATTTACTTACTTGTGATCTTTAGTTTTCATATAAATTTAATTTTTCGTGTTTGTTTTGTTGTTGCATAGCATACGTTTAATAACATCATAAATCATCTTTTCGTACAACTACTATTCTATCAGATAAAGAGAAATACATATCACTCGACATGCCATCAACTTTTTTAAAGACACTCTTCATGCAATCATTCATTACACACAAGCCTAACAATAGTCATATAACATTAACTCGTGAATGTATGTGTAATGTATTAAGAAGAAACTAACATTACACCTTGCACTATATACCTTATCAAACATTTTTCATGTTTCATAAGGTACAAGTGTTCTCTAAATGTCGATCTATACGCAACCATCAAATGTGCCCGGTAGCCACCTTTCGAAACTAGGGTTTTCTATATAAGTTTTTGTGAATTAGGGTGTCGTTTCTTTGTAACGTAACAATATATCAATTACGTCATAATTCATAAAATTCACCACGTGATAAATAAAAATGATGAATACTGACTTTTACCTATAATCTATGCATATGTACCAAGAGCACATTGCATTATATATCAATATCTTATATTTGATGAGATTTTAATTTTTATACTAAAAGTTACAGCGTAATTTCAACAAGATAAAAATAAAAGAACATTAACAATAATAGACTGGTTCATGCTCAACAAGACATAGCCCAATATAATTCGCAGTTAAGACTTATTTCCTAAGGTGCAGAAAATGCTTTCCGATGGATCTCTAGCAGATGCTTTATTAGAATTTGAGTTGGAGTAACTATGAGCAAGAGAATAATCACCGATTGAGATCATCATCTATCAAAATGAGAATTCAAACTACATATTTCTTTCTATGTTCCTTTCATGTAATCTAAAGAAAAATACAAGGATGAAATGAGTAAATATATATAAATACCCATTAATTAATTTATATAACCAAATAGTCTAAACATCCTTCCCATTTGCTACCTCTCTCTCTCCCTTCACAGAATTCTTTCTTCTTCCTTCCAACAATAAAAAATAAAAAAATTAAACACAAAAATCACCCTCATTATCTAGGCAATCTTTGTTTTCATCAATAAAGCACTGATTTCCACAATTAAGTCACATAACTTCATTTCAACTCTTTTTTCTCCATCACAATACAGATATAGACAGATACATATATAGAATTCTAGATTATAGATAGATACAGATTTGTATATCTATAGATGAGGTGCAAGAAGCATTACACCGATTTCAGTAGTACTGTCGGTGTATGCGCTTGTTGTCTCCGTGAACGTCTTTTATCTCTTATTGCAGCTCAAGAACAAGCCGTAGCTCAAATCCAAACCCTAGAAGGAAAACATCGTAATTCCGATAAGAATCCGGCGTCTGTTTCTCCGTTTATTAACAGCCAGAAAACCGATCATTCCGCCGGCCGTCGTACCGATCATCATCATCATACTCCGGCCGTTCCGCGTCGTCATCATAGCTTCTCCGATCAACTTTTTCACACAACGCCGCAGGTACGACCTAATAACGTTACCGGCGATGGTTATTCGAAAAAGAAACGGCGTTTCAGACAATTTTTTTCGTTTCCGAATATATTCAGATCTAGAAATCGAAACTCGGTTGATTTAGTTACAGATCCAACGGTATCCGACTCAACTTACGCAGAATCGTACGGCGGTGGAAACGCCACGTCATCACAGTCGTGGTTTTCAGTTATGTACAACGGTCGTCGCCGGCGCAATCCCTCGGTTAAAGTCGATGAAGCTGCAATAAACGTTTCCGAACCAGATGTATCTACAGTAACCGGTGCCGGACGTCCGATGCGACGGAATTACTGCCGAGATCGAGGAATGTCACCGGTGAGAAACTCAGATGTTACCGGAGAAGATATAGATGAATTATGTAAAGGTTACGAATCAACGGAGTCATTGAAAAACACGCCACGGCGGACGCCGGCGCGGCGCGGGGGAGGTCACGTGAGGACTTTATCAGGTTTAACATTTTGTTTAAGTCCATTGGTTCGTGCAAGTCCTAATCGGCAATGGAATCAGAAAGGAGTACTTCCGGAAAATGTATTATCCGGTGAAATTAGAGCTCCGGTGAAACCTCATCTATCGGATACAAAATCATATTGCGCCAATAGATCACGGAAACTTGCTGATTTTGGGAGGCCAAATCTGAACCGTTGATGTTGATGACCGTTGTCGTTGACACAGTCTTTGACTTCGCCTCAAAGTACACGATTTTTGCCTTTGGTATCTCCCCAATTTCATACTTTTAGTTTACAATTACAACTTTACATAAACAATTCTTTTTTATTTTTGTTTGTAATTACTAAATTTGAATGTGGTATAGTCTGAAAATGTGGCTTCATATTTGGTTAGTTTTATGTTCCATAGAATAATATAAAGTTTCTAGATGCTCTAATTTGAATTGTTGTAAATAATGAGAGATTATTCAGTGTTGTTTGGCTGTATTAGTTGTATATTTAAGTAGTTTATAGTTTGAGTGATTGTTTTTGGACATTATATGTAGTTTATTCTTATAAATTATTTATTACTCCATACAATGAAATGACATAAATAATGTCACATATTAAATATAACTAAATAATTAATTTGAGATAAAAAAAAAAAGTAGTTTTTATTATGTGAAAATATATGTTTATTTATTTATAATGTTTTGCAAAATTATACCATCATGTTACTAATATGTGCCCAGATTGCATATGATGTTATTGGCTTATACTATTTTTAAAATGATAATTATTAAATTGCATTAATTAACATTTGTAACGTATCTACAAATTATAGAATTAAGACGTAATTTATTTACATTTTTATATAATTTTGCATGGAAAGGTTCTTAATATTTTACGTTGACCGTGTAAAAAATCTATGTTACTTGTATATTTTTGGTAATAAACCAACCAGTCTATGGTCATCTTAGTCGCACCGCTTTTTAACTAATAAAGTACCATGCATAATATATCATTATTATTAATAATATTATTAATAATATTATATTATTTTTTAAGGTAATCTATTCATAAATAAATAAAAAGAAAAAAGAAAGAGTTGACAAATATTGAAAGTATCTGAACTGACTGCTTCTTTTGGTCGGTTGCTGGATATAAAAGTCTAGGCAAAATTAATGGTCGAGGGAAGAAGATTGTGATTATAGGCTTTTTTAGCAAATCTGGTCAAATTAGGGTTTGCGGGTGTATTAATTTAATATAGATTTTTAGCTACCTTTTTTCTATAAATACTCAAAGGTTTCTTTTTACATAACAAATTAATGTCTTTTTATATGTGTAAATAATAAATAAAATAAATGTTTATTAGGTAATTATATATTTCTTAACTTAGATAACGACTATTTTAATTTCATATGTATTTTACTCCAAATAGATTAGCACAAATAATCCAACATCAATCACGGATATCTTGAACTATTCACATGTCTTTCGAATTTCAAATTAAATTAAATTAAATTAATTAAAGCCAAATATGAATCTTTAAAAGATGCTGTACGAACATTCAAATTAAGATCTAATCTAGGTTTTGCTTATCTAAAACAATCGATTTAAGACCTTCATAAATCAAGATGGTTCAAAGATTTTACGACTATTACTTTAGCATATGTCTACGACTATTCGATCGGAATTGCACTTGGATAATAGATTTTACGTTTTGAAAACGACGTTGTAAGAAAATACGATCCTATATGTTCATTCAAAGTTGCATTTTACCTGTAAATATTGTCGAATTACATTTTTTGCGAAAGATCTTTTTCTGATCATTTGTGTATGTTGCGAACATAATAATTTATGTAAAACGCAATACCAGACACACGCTAGATATGATAGTTGTATGACGTTTCGAAAGATTTACTTGAAAAGGGTTAAATTGGTTGAACCGGATACAATGAAAACAAATTCTTGTTATCATCAAATACTATTTCAAACCGACTTCATCTTCTAGTCTAAAACGTCGATTAAGCTATATGGTTAATAAAAATCATATACTTCTATTATAATGTAACATCGACAGTTCTATTTAATAAGTCTCATTAAGGTGTTTGAATTATATGATTGCAACCAATAACGTTTATTAATAAATACTAACACAGTGTCCATGCATTGTAACGGGTAAATATATTGTTTAGTTTTCAAATACAATACGATTACTTAGATGAAACATATAGATGTCTATTGCTTAAAATTACAACAGTTTAATTATATATAGTTTATGTATCCGTAATTACGCGGGATAACACATATAATTTTTAGTAAGTGAGTCATTCATGTAAAGACATTTAAAATTTTATACCAAAAAATGAAAGAAAAAAAATTCGTCGAAAGTATATTATGTGAAATGCTTAATCGACGAGAAAAAAATGTTGATTTTTATGGTGTAATCTTTATAATTTTCCGACTAATCATTTTTAAGAATGTGGGGGAAAATGTGTAGATGATATAAAATTTAAATAATGAAATTATTTAATATTTAAATTATTGTATGGGTAGTTTAGATATTTCCGATAGTTTTTATATACAATATAATTATTTTTAAGTTTATCCCACTTTTATATTGTGCTAGATAACGCTGATCTTGTGATAGTTTTCTTATTATACTTCAGTTTTAAATAATCACAAGTTGATGTTGATCTCATTTTCAACAAGTTGGGTATTCAATTCATAAGTCATGTGTTCCATACGATTGTCTTTTCGAACATTGTAATCGAACACCAACTAAATAAGTCATCTCCAATCTAATCTAATAATATATAAATTAAATTAATGTGTTTATGTTGATGTCATTATCATCTCACAATAACACCATCATGACATTATCATGAGGTATGATAAGTCGATGAGTTTATTATAATAAAACTTAAAACTGAAAGTGGAATGAATATTATGTCACGTTCAAAAGTCAATATTTTTCTTTTTAATAAAAAGAACATCAAGGTTTTTAGTGGCATAAAAGCTTCGGTGCCTTTTATTTCAAACCAATTTGAATGGCTTAAATTAAATTAAATTAAATTATTTCTTTAAAGGAGAAACAAAAATCATTCAATGGGATTGTCTTTAAATAATTTTGATATTGTATCATATTTTTTTCTTAATTATCACATTTTGAAAGTCTACCTAAATCTGAATTGTAACTATTTGTATTTATTTTATTTATTTCTTTGAAAATAATGTGATATAGTTGCTGCATATTTGATTACACGACTAATTCTTCAAACCAAGCCCATATCAATGAATTTAATACTTATCAATTATCTTATGAATTTGAGACATTTTGTTAAAAAGCAGAAATAAAATAATAATTGAAGATATCTATCTATCTATCTATTTATCTATATTCTATTTTATTCTATATCTATAGTTATATCAATATTTTTATATATATAATTAAAAGATGATATGATAGAGGAATCTGAGCCCTTCATTATTTTTCACCCTTTACGATCTAACGATTTTTTTTCCGTATAATTACATTTTTAGCCCCTTAACTATTTGATTTATTTATTTAAATTAAAAAATTAGATCAAATATTTTATTCATTTATAAAATTAAAAAGTGTATAAACTATATAAGAAAAATTAGCCCTAATATTTTATTAAAATTAATTTTGTCCCACATTATAACGGATCTATAAACTATATAAAAAAATCGGTCACAATATTTCATTCACTTATAAAAATTAAATTCGTCTGGCGTTATCGCATGGTTATCGCAGGTCTATAGACTGTATAAAAAATCAACCAAATATTTTGGCCATAATATTTTATTTATTTTATTAAAATTAACTTTATCCCGCACTACAGCGGGTCTATGAACTATATAAAAAAATCGGTCACATTATTTTATTCATTTATAAAAAGTAAATCCGTCCGGCGTTATCACGGAGTTATCGCAGGTCTTTAGACTCTCTAGAAAAATCGACCAAATATTTGACACATTTATAAAAAATAAATTTGTTACACTTTCGGTCCTTAAATATTTGATGTATTTTTTTAGAGTAAAAAAGTTGGTAACAATATTAAAAAATTGACTAAATATTTTATTAATTTATAAAAGTTAAATTCGTCGCGTCTTATCGTGCTCTATAAACTATATAAAAATCGACCAAGTGAAAATTAAATTCAACCCGCGTTATCGCGAATTTATAACCTAGTAATACATTATAAAAAATACATTGAAAGAGGTAGAGCCGTTGGATGGGAGGCTATCTTAGATAATCTAACCGTTTATTCATTTGATGACACGCATTTTTCTATTTATTTTACGTGAAAAGATTAAAAGTAAAGGCAATTGCTAAAATTTTGCTTTTATAAGTTCCATATTCTCTGCTATTATGCAAAATTCAAATCTATAAATCAACTCCACCTTTCTCTCAGACGATAATGAGACCTTTGTAAACAAACCCTAAAGATTCATCTAAATCAAAATCATCACTTACACCTAATCGATTTATATACAATGAATCTCTACTTTCATCTTAATCAAATTCCTCCTTACCTTAATATGTTGGTAATCAATTTTGATATCTACAATCGATGATGCATATTAATTGCAAAAACGATCGATTGATAAGGAAGTCAATAGATTGAGAAATAAAGGAATTGTGATTGATTATGCCATAATTTGAGAAATTTGAATCGTGCTTGCTAAGCATGCTAATCAAGTCTTTCATAAGCCTGTTCAGTTAAGAAAAGATCTTTGTGTTATGTGAAATATCAAGTAAAATACGTTTTTGATGTTCTTTTTGGTCCATGATACATCAAAAAACGATTTGACGAGCTTACGTCTTCCTATATGAGTGCTACATTAATTGTTCATTATGTGTGATGGGTAGGTACGGTTGGGTGCTAAAGGATGTTCATATTTTCCTTTTGAGGAATTATGTGACAAACCACTTGGTGCGGCAGACTATTTTGGATTTTAGTAAGTGAATTAAAGCGTTTCAAGTGACTAAAGTTTAAAAAAGATTGCTAAAAATGAAACGGGTAGAAAGAATTTGAAGTAACTAATGGAAAAAAAAAAAGTATTTCATACTAAAAAAATGGTTGTAGTTTACGTCAGATGAATGAGCTTTAGGTTGTACGAGACTTGCTTTGACTGCCTTTACTGTGGTGAGATATTCCTGAGATGTTAATGGTCGAGCAAGACGTACTTTTATTTATCATCAATATCTTCCATTCAAGTATTAACCTTATACATTCAATCAATTAATCAAAGTACCACCCATTTAGGCAACATTTTATACGCTTAGGTGATTTATTTTAAAATATTTACAAACTTATAGTACCTAAATTATATACTATTGCAACGTACTCAACGAACCTCGCTCCTCGTTACAATTATTACTTCACAAAATTGGTATAGATAGTTTGTAGTGAGATTTGATATGTATGTTTCAATTGGATAATACTACGTGCGTATGTCACTAGCGTAGCGTATACGGCGTTTCTGCACATCGTCTATCGCGCGAAGGTGTATTTTATTATTTTTTTTAATTCCAACGTGATTAGTTTTTGCTATTTTTTTCGATCCAATCTTGTGGATCATATTTGGAGGAATCGTGATTAGTTTGTTTTACTTTATCATCTCTAAGTTTATGTAATTTGTTTAACGTACTTTTAATTAATTGTATTTTAATTATATATTTTTAATTTTAATGAATGCATTTCATGTGTGGGGTTGAGAGGAAGAGAGAACGTGAAAAATGATCAGTTACCTCGCGTCACGTGTCATCTAACAAATTTTCATTTCTATATCTTTCACTTTTTTAACATCGTATAGCATTCACTTCTACTTTTCTCATAAAATATTAGAAAGTAGAATTAGATGGCGTATGCTGGAATTCGGAGAACAACTAGTGACAGCAAGTGGTGGTAGGTGGTCGGAGAGGAAGAAGAAAGAAGGAGGAAAGAAAAGTGAAGAAGTGAAAAAGAAAATGGAGAGGTTAAATGTAAGGGTGGTGATATTTCCACCATCAAAATTGATGGATCCACCAAATTTTTACCATATTTCCTAAAATACCCTTGTACCATTAACTTTATATTCACTTTTTTTTTTACTAATTATATACTCAATCAGTAACTAAGTTATCAACGAAGGATCATAGTTCATCAACATAGCAACTTTTTCTTCTTTTGAATTAATATAGATATTAATGACTAAAAATCAGACCAAAGCTAAAATAGGTATAAATTTTAATATAATTGAAGGTCTAGTTGAATAAGATAAAGTCTTGCATTGGAAAATAAACAGCTGGGTTTAGTCCCAGACAAAACAACTTCTTACAATATAATAATTCATCAATACATGCACATGTGTTTGTTCAAAAGGTACCACAGTTTGTATTAGGAAAAATGACCCAACTTTGTAGCCAAAAGTTGCAAAATTTTCTCAAAAATTATACTGTCAGATATTGTTTCACGGGTCGAAATCACCAAAGAAAAAACAGTATTCTACTAGAACTTCTAGCGGATGCTACTCGAACAAGAAAAAATCTTCTGAAAAACCTGGATAACCATTTAAATCCATTAAGGTGTTTTCATGATGAATATAACTTGTATCCACAGTCACTTCATCGCTCCTTTGAGATGCACAAGTAGAACTTGGATTATGGCTTCGAGATGATTCAACAAGCTCAAATTTTGAAGGTTCTCGTGCAGTAGAAGTTATTCTTTTTTTCCTTTTTGATTTTGGTGGTCTCCCTTTTGGGCGTTGAATCAGCGGGTCGAATAATATATCGGGTTCGTTCAGAACTTTACTAATCATCAAAGCAACATATTCTTTCTTGTTTTCAGGCCACACTTTGTACTTTGAATGCAACTCATTGAGCAAATTAGCAAATCTGTCGCAATCATCATTGTGTAAAAACTCTTCCGAGTTCAAAGAGAACGTATCAATCCTCCAATGTGGATGAACAAGATCCAAAGAAAGTGGCATTTCTTGCAAGTTTTCTATCTTGTGGGCACATGGAAGACCCATAGTTGCCATAAAATGACCGGTGCATGAATTCCTTGTACCTATATAAGTAATAGATAATACACGTCAAGTAATATCAATCTAAAACTATTGTTGTAAGGGTATGTTGTACAACCCATGAATGAATCAGTTAGTTGAATATTCCAGTCCAGTAACCCTTAAAACCAAACTACAAAGATATCTACTTGAACAACATGTTCTACTAAATATGACAATAACAATAACGATAATATATATATATATATATTATCAAATATTACCTTTTTTGATATTAGATATTGCGTATAAATCTCCTTCAATGCAAACTTAGATACATGAAATAGAAGTTCTCGAAACAGAGGCATGTTACAGTCGCGAGGAATCTGAATTTTTCCAGTTGCCAGTTTCACTTTAATCTCATGAAACTCATGCTCAACTGCTAGACATATTTTATCTTTCACTTCTTTCAAATCACCAGTGGAAACTTGTAAATACATTTTGAGTTTGGAATGGGCACCTTCAGCTCTTGAGGATGTTCGGTTACCAAAATGCAAATACTTTTCACTGCACGCACAAATAAATTTTTCTTTCCAAGGCAACCATGTGTTCTTTATGTACTCAATTGCATTTTTGTTGACTTCAAAAGACAACTCGAATTCCCACCAATTATTCAGAAAGTGAGCTTATGTTGTTGAATATATCACATTCTTCCAATTTGACATAAATATGTCAAACTTTTCCGCACGTCTAAAATGTTTCTTGCAATTGGCTAACACATTCTTTTCAATATGCCAAACACACAAAAGATTTGTTGTTGCTGGAAATACCTTTCTTATGGCATTCATTAGTGCTAGTTCTCTATTTGTCATAATCACGAGCGGTTGTTTCTCACTTCCAAGAATCTTTTGAAACGCATTCAACGCCCAAACATAACTTTCTTCATCTTCCCTTTCCAAAAAGGCAAACCCGGAATAAAACGAGGTATTGAAACATGAAACTCCAATGATATCAAGAAGAGGCATGTTATATTTATTAGTTTTGTAAGTGCAATCCATCACAAAGGTATCAGAGAAGGTTTTAGCCAATTTAATTGATAAAGGGTGTGCAATAAACAAACTCGTTATATGCCCTTGTTGATCATGTAAAAGATCGTACCAAAAACCACATTTTTGAAGCTCTTCAAATAAGACCTCAACCATTGACCTATCTCCTAAATTTTCCCTGCGAAGTTTTGCCTTCACGTTGTAAATAGTTCTAGAGGTTGCTGGGAGATTTGGGTCTCGTTGATGTAAAGAAGAAAGGATCTGTCTAGGGGGTATTCCAGCTTTGGTCATCTCTTTGACACTTTCTACATTATCCGGTGCTAATCGGCGAAACGATGAATGTCCATATATATCATAAGAGTGCCCATGGTTATGTTTTAAGTTTTTCGTTCTAAATATCCACATACCATCCCATCCTTTTCTACCTTCAATTTTAAAGGGACAATCAATCAAACGAGTCACGATGCTCCTTTTTCTTTTATCTCCAACAGAATTTCTATCTCTAGGGGAATCGCCCCGATCACACTTTAGAAGCACAAATGTATCTTTTTTAGAATTAAAAAATCGATAGTCCAAAACCTTTAGTATAATAAAATTCTCGCACACTCTTTACTAATTAATCACGCGATTCAAACTTAGAACTTGTTAGATGCAATTCTTCATCTTGAGTCACCTGATAAGTTAAAAAAATGAACATAAGCATATATGAAGCATATAACGTGAAAGACCAAAGACTTTTAGTTTCATTCATCAACAACTTTTGAGGACAAAAATTGAGGCTATTATCTGACATATCTTTCTGTTTTTAATTTTCCAACCTTGTTATAAGAATAACCAAATATATTAAATCTAAATTTAATCTATCACATATAAAATAAGAAATAGAAACCAACTAATTTCTAGTGTATCAAATCACTCACATATATGTAAATCAAACAATGTAAAAAAAGAAAAACTCACTAATTTCTTGTTAAGGTTTATTAGAAGGGCATGTGTTTGAAATCACTTAAGAAATTAAAACAACGATACATACCTGGGAATCCATAATCAAGTCAATTGAAAAGGTAGCCTTAAAGTTTTAGTAGCAGCACTAGTGATAGAGTAGAAATCCGACTATTTCATTGATTGATAAGGAAGAAACAGGTGGGAAGCGAAAGAGACAATGAGATAGGCGGAAAGTGAAAAAATCGTGAAAACTCAAAAGGATTAATGGTTAACAGGAAACATGGGATAAATAAAATTATTAATATTAGATATTATGATAAGGATACTTTAAAAAATAGAATAAAAAATTAGTAGAACTATAAATTTTGATGTTGAAAATATCACTTCCCTAAATGTAAAAGTTAATTTAGTTTTTTTTTTTCTTTATCTTTCGTCCCCTTTTCCAATATAATTAACAAAATACGATATTGCTTTCTAACTATTGATCTTTCAATTTCTTTTCATCCAAGAGTTTACATCTCTTTCTCTCCCTTCCCCTTTAATTCCAAAGATTCATTTTCATTTATTCATTAAAAAGATCTCTAATTTAAAAGTTTTGCTTGCTAGTAGGAGAATCCGGAGACAATGTGTATTTAACCAAAATATCCATTTTATTTTCTACCCGACTTGTAATCAATGGTCTAACATCATAGTTAGATAAGTTACATAACTATTTATTTTCTTTCGAAATGATACTCAATTTTATATCTATGTGTCATTTATATTATTTAGATCATTTTTTTTAGTTTATATGCCATGAAAGAGACAAGAAAGTACAAGAATGAGCACATTTTATATCTATCCTCATAACATATTCACATCTACTCGTTGGTAAATAGACACATAGATCTTTATATTATGCGAAATTATTCATCTAACATATATGACTAAGAAGATCGTTTGATGCATCTCAAAAAAATGCAGAGTCGAAAGAAAATTGTTTGACACATCCAGTGTACGTCAATTTACTGACGTAGAACATCCTCTAATATTTTAAAAATATATGAGTTGCGTGATTTATTTCGAGAATTCAAAAAAAAATAACGTTTTTTATGGTATGAAATTTTTTAAAACCCCATAAATAGATTAGATACATGAAAATTACCATAAAAAAATTAGTGAAAACTAAACATATTCATATAATATATTAGATTTTAATACATACTTTTACGTTAGAGTTTATTTGCGTTCTTTTATCATCTATCTAGAAAGTAATGATCTACAAATGACGTCTTATGTTCCAATGTCATTTTCTAAAAACTTCTAGGAAACGGGTTGCAATTTCCCTTTCAAATTGGGTTTTAAATGACTTATAAGACTTTTTACAATTACACGACTTTTTATGAAATATAATAATAATAACAACAACAAACAATAATAATAATAATAATAATAATAATAATAATAATAATAATAATAATAACAATATAATAAGATGCTCACAATACAACTAGGTGTGCTACTGTGCTATATTTTTCTGTGACCAAATAAGTATTTGAGTATTATTTTTCTACGTGAACAGAACAAAGACGAGTCAAAAGAAAATAAAATAATAATAATTATTTTATTTTCTATTTCTAGCTATTTATATGCACTTAATAAAGTACTTTTGTTATAATAGTTGTAGATTAAGATTATGGATTATGTTTAAAAGTGGATAAACTTCAAATTGGTCAAAAGAACGATCAAGTTGTCAACATTAAATAGCTAAAATAGATTAAAACAACACGTCTTGTCGTACTCGTGGTTGCTATTTTTGTATCTAGTTGATGACATCAAAGACCTTTCGATAAAGACAGTACGATCGATGAAAATAACAGCATATTTTAAGAGGACAAAAAATTTGTACGTTAATGGAGAAACATATTATTTTCGATCGTTGTTTCACCTTTAATTGTATATAATTATTGTTTTGAGAGGGATTAATGGCATTTCATAATAACATAACATGCATGAATTCAATTCGGGAAACACTCTTTTAATTTATTTAATGGGATTACACGTTTGAAAGTCACTCAAATATATAATTTTGTTTTTGTAAGTCAGTCATGTTTGAAAACAATTTTATAGACCACTCAAATTTGTATATTGTTCCATGTATTTCAAATTCAGTTAAAAACTCATAAACATGTAAAATGACACAAATATCCCTTTATTTTTTAATTAACATTATTTATATTATTTTAGTTTTATTTAAATATAGGGATATTTGTGTCCTTTTACACTTTATCGATGATTTTTTAAATTGATTTGATATACATAAATTAACATACAAACTTGAATGACCAACAAAATCATTTTTAAATATGAGTGGTCTAAAAAAAACAAAATGATATACTTAGATGAGCTCCATATGTAATCCCTTATTTTATTTACATAATATACTGCCCGGGTAAAACTTATCGAAAAAACATGAATTTAAGTGAAATTATGATTTTCCAGATTGAGGATGCTACAGTATCTATTAATATACAGTAATTAGACCAAATTTGCAAGGTACAATTTTCCTACATGACCTTTTTTTAGGAATTGAGAATATGACAATGAAGAAAATACAACTATTGAAGCCGAATAATCAAAAAAATAACATAGATGATTTTTACACAGCAAAATGATATCATTTCACCATCAAGAAGGCCAAATGATAATCAGTATCTTCTAAAACATTTCAAATCTGTCAAACTGTCTCGACTATAATTCAGCTTCAAAATTCAAAAAGAACCTCCAAACACATAAGAACACTTTCAAAAAGTGTAAAAACAACCAAGCAATCAAAAGAAAATTGTTCGCATACTACACTAGAATCTAATTCAACTACAGTCAAGCACTCAAGCATAACGAAAGCCTTTCTATATAAGCACTACACTTCAAAAATATCAGGTTTACTAAGAATCTTACACACCAGTCCTGGGTGGAATGGGTGGGATCAAAATGAGATGTTTAGGTTTTGTATCAGCATGCGCACCCACCGGACTGGGGTTGCTGCTGGGACCCACCATTGCTGGACTTGAGATTTACATCAACCATGTCTTCTTGTTTTGTGGAAGAAAGAGTTTCCATACCTGGTAATGCAGAAGCTATTTTCCGAAACAGAGCCTGAAAAAAGTTTATGAAATCAGAAGTGAAAAAGAAAGAAAGATGCAGTTTTCGTTGCAGTAGGTTCCATGTATATCACTCTCGTTCAGAAATTTATATAATACAATGAAAAGGATGATGTTGGCCTAAATACTAAAAAGTCAAAGTTCAACTATCATACGGAGTGGAATTGTTTCAGTTATCAAGGACAGATGAAAATAAGTTAAAGATACATAAAGTATCATAATAGAACTAAAATTTGTAAACATCCATACCGATATTAATTTAAGAAATGAAATTGGATTTCCAAAACAAAACGTGACCTTCAAGGTTGAGGATTTTTTTTCAAAATGGAGTTTGCAGTTGACTTAATGGTTACCGAGTAGGGATTCTATGTAAGACATGATACGTGATCTACAAAAGTAACAAAACTCTATAAATAACTTATGTTGGAAGATAATCTATGATATAATGGTCAATAAACCAAATGAAACTTTAACTTGAAGTCAAAATGATGTGTTCCGTAATAAATATATATATATATCTATATCTATACTATTATATAATACATTTCAATGTTTTTTTTTTTAAATAAATTTTACTATTTTACCCTTATAATTACTATGAGCATTTTTAAAAATCTATAGAAATGACTAACATGCCTCTGCATTTATTAAATTATCATTAATACAAGCATTATTAAACTATAAACTAATTAATATGTGACATTTAATTATCATTAATATAGGCATCATTAAACCATAAACAAATTAACATATGACAATTAATTTTAACTTATACTTCTTTATATCTATACTATTATATAATGCATTTGAGATATATTTTTTAAGATATAAATGACTACAGATGAGAAATTCCGAAAAAGACATCACTTTTGAATTGTTAGTAGTTACGGGACATGCCAGTTATGGATGCAAGGGTTGGGATGAGATGAAAGCGTTTAATCAAGGTTGGGACAAGTAATTCAAATTTTTGATCAAGTTTTAGGATTACAATGTAACTTACATAATGCTTAATATCAAAATACAAAAAAGTAAACCAAAAATAAAAAATCAAATAGACTCAACAAACGACTCCACAACTCGAAACTTGCCCATTAAGAACTCGAAACCCAGCACTCGCAACTAGCAACCCGACTATCACGTTTGCAATGATATCTTATGATTTAATTTTGGGTTATTTTGTTACAAGTTTTTTTGAAATATTGTTAAAAAAATTATTTTTACCATTTACTAAACAGTATACTTCGTGTATTGTCATATGGTTTTGGATTTTTAAAATATTTCAGAAAACAAAATACTATATATCGAATATGAATGTGAACCTAATAAACTGTTTCTGCTGCATTGCGCGGGTATTCTGCTAGTTACTCTACAGAACATCCAAACAAGTAATCTGATCACAAAAAAAACACTAGGTGCTTCGGTTGTAGAATAAATGATGATTATACATAAAACAACCGATAAATCATATTGAAAGAATAAAGCTAAATCATCTTCAAGCTAATAGTTGAAAGTACAACATATTTCAGTTGTCCGCAAGATGATACAACACAATAGTTGTAACCAATATTTTTTCCTCAAAACGTTGTGACAGAAAAGAGCAGTATTAATACTCTTACCTTTATATTGAATCCCGCCTTGGCACTAGTTTCAATGAACATTACATTGAAGTCACGAGCTTTATTTTCTCCTTCCTCTATGGAAACTTGCCTATAGAACCAACATCAAAAGAATGTGGTGGGTGTAAGCTAAAAACTGAAGTCAATCAAATTATTACGTACACTTAAAAACAAAAATATAAGCAATAATTGTATTACCTCTTATCCACAAGATCAGTTTTATTTCCAACGAGGACGATGATTACATCACTACCTCGCTCAGTGCGAACCTCCTCAATCCATTTTGCAGTGTTCATAAATGATTGTCGACCTAAAAATCATTATAGATGTGGATGCAAACAAGAATATCAGACTATACACTACCTCCTTAGCATGAAAGGAGTCTATAGAAAACATTATGGGAATTTGATCCCTTTTATAGTTAATTTGGTAAATCAGTTGATTTGGTATTTATTTTTTATCCAACAAGTCAAATCTGTCAGTGTTAGCATAAATGGAAATAGATCAAATCACTCAAACGGGTTAAAAGTCTCCTAAAGAGTATTTAAAGTCTCCATAATTTCAGAAATTTCATACATTGTTTTGTTAGAAATATTGAATTTCTAACAAAACAATATGATTTTAATAATATGGAGTAATATTTAACTACTTAGCTAAACTTTAAAAAAAGTGTGGGTAGGGCCATCCGGTTTCGATCCATACTAAAAAGCTACCCAGTATAATCCGACCCCATTTTGACGTATTATATCCAACCCAAAATAATGGAACCGCAAAGGTGAAGGAAAACAACGTACTTGCAACATCAAAAACAATGACAGCAACAGAAGAGTCCCTAATGTAACTTGGAATGAGACTCCTGAATCTTTCTTGTCCAGCTGTGTCCCTGTAAAAATTTACCGATATTAACAGTATCGTCAGAACACTTACTAAATGAGTTAAAATGGATGAGAAAACTGATTCAGAATATATATTGAAGTCATCATTGATATAACAAATTTCTGTAGGTAATCTTACCAAAGCTGCAAGCGAACTGTTCGATCTTCGAGATACATAGTTTTGGATAAAAAGTCAATTCCAATAGTAGCCTGAATAGTGGATACGAATACAGAGGATACTCATTAGAAACAGAAAGGAAGTACATTAAAAAATCTAGATACAAAACAATAGAGTTTCAGAAGAAAATCTACAACAACTAACTACAAGAAGGCAAATGCAAGAGACATTTTATGCTGTAAGAGTACCTTAACAGCTGAATTTATAATTACCAATTCACAATGCTAGTTTCAATATATATTTTGTATCAAATCTTTGATAGTCTTGATGATGCTGGTTTTCCTTTATAAGCACATGGGCTAACAAGCTGAACAGCTCTTAACATATATAGTCAACTATGTCTAAAACTGCATCACATTTCAGAAATCAACAAAGGCTAAACGGCATCACATGTCCTATGCTCTTCATTATCCAGTACTTGGGGCACACACACACACAAAAAGAGCTTTGTCTCCTACTGTCATTTACAACAAAAATGAAAAGCACATAGGCACCAATCTCTCTCACACATACATACACACTGGGCACTAACAATTTCAAGAAATCATATCTCAAAATAAGTGACTTCACAGATTGGACAACTTCTTCTTATCCCCACATTTTTGCTGGCAAAGAATAACTTCCTAACAAAACCAGGCAATGACTGAATCTGTGACTACATGCTAACCACCAAAGTCCAATCTATACTAGGATGTTTGTTGTTCCCTCATATAACTTCCTACATGGTTTATCTATAAATTTGAACGATTTCTTGAATAAGTTTCTCGAGTCGTTGAAATGATGAGTGTATGACAATGAAGATTGATCATTTGTCACCTATCATATGCAATATATTCATTGCTTTCTCCTTCTTGGATTCACATGAAAGTCAGCTTTTAAACATTACTACAGACATCTCCAATACCATTATATTTACTTACTTTTCCACTAAATACTTTCTTGCATAGTTTTGAAAATTATAAGATCTACACTATGCACTTCGACATAGGGGCATGGAGCACAGGTCCCCTTTATCAGAAGTAACTTCATCTAGTGACGATCAAAGACCACCAGATGTCTAAGATACGTAATTAAGCCCTCACAATACAACGAGCCAGATGGTATTGGTACTACATAGGCACATAAAACCTCCTAGCCAAAGAAACTTTGGGATAAGCTTGAGCTCAACGAGCCTTCATGATGCAGGCTCGAGGAGGATTCGATATAGCTCAAGCTTGGCTCATAAATAAAGCTTGAATACGTATATGAAAAATTATTAATGATAACAAACTTATTTCAAAAATATGTAAAAAGTATATTTGAGAACATAACTCCTATCAGATACATATAAAATTTACAACACAACTTGATCACAAGTCAACCCGTTCATATAAACAACAATAAAATCCCAAGAATAATACATCATTTACGACTTCCAAAATATATGTATGTATTTATACATATTCCTACACGTTACATAAGCCTCAAAAAGCTCATCGTAGCTCTTCAAATATTTAAAGCTGTTTGAGCTCCAAATCCATAAAAGCTCTACTCGAAGAAGCAGAACACAACACCAATGGTGTGCTCATAAAAGGTAACATTACACACTCTAAAACCCAAATTACATTGAAAAAATAAAAACTAACATCAAAATCTCAAACCCTAAACCCTGAAAATTAACTAACGATATTCTTTATAATGTCTAATGCAGTTATCAAACATATATCTTTGACCATAAGTAAAGATCAGATCAATCACAAAAGTAAAACCGCAAATTAATTAAACATGATCAGTGAATTAGAGTAATACCTGATAAGTGTTATCAAACTTATCGTACATGAATCGAGTAATGATGCTTGTTTTTCCAACTGATTGATCTCCTAAAAACACCAGCTTATATTTCGCCAAAGCTGAAACCGGAGCCATTTTTAAAAAGTAATTATTCCAAATATCAATTAATTAATAGTGCACGGTTTGGATCGGGCAGTGGAATATTTTCCGACGGAGATGTCGCCGGAAACTATTGGGAGATCGGATTGGAGAAGAAAGGGGCTTTTTTGTTGGTGAAGAGTGTTGATAATAAAAGAATGAGTTTTGACATTTGTTTGAATAATAAACGACTTTTACCTTAATCAAAGCCATTTTCAAATAGTGTAAATCCATTAGACCACTTCCACTCACGAGGGTTAAGAAGAATCGGATGTCACATTAAAGTCATATTGGCACAGTGACCGAATAATTGATCCGTAACTGAAGTTTGCTTATAATAATTGAAAAATTAGATGTTATATTAGTGTCACGTTAGTATAAAGATCAAAATATTGATTCAGAACTGAACTATGCTTATAATGAATAGATAGTTGAACTTTTCATTGTCACGTCATTTCTTAAATATTAATACAAATACATTTATATATTT
Source organism: Logfia minima (assembly GCA_963921325.1). NCBI lineage: Eukaryota > Viridiplantae > Streptophyta > Magnoliopsida > Asterales > Asteraceae > Logfia > Logfia minima. The sequence goes on from OY992776.1 coordinate 4,325,877, forward strand.
TATAAACACAATAATAATAATAATAAGTACGTTACACTAATAATAAAAATTACGTTAGTTAAATGAAACCTCAAAGACGGTACTTGAAGATGAAACCATATCTATGAAAAGAACACAAAATGAGACGCCACGAAAAATCAGGAGGGAAAACGCACTCCTTATAAAAATGGTCTTATAATCTACAAGTTTCTTCCCATTATTACTTAATATAAATTGTAGTTATTGGAATAAATAATTATAAATATTAAATAAATATATACATATATAATAATTTGTATTTTCTAAAACTCAACGTCGAAATTTAAATCACTTTACATAAAAAAGATATAAATATTACTTTTCATATGTATTACACTTTTATATTGTTTTAACGTAAACATATTTAGTCTATACAAAAGAAATATTGTCCATAAAGCCAACTTAAATAATTAAGTATATTCATCATATTAAATCACTTCACATATATTTAATTTTTTGTTAATTTTAAAAGATAATTTCGCTCTATGACAATTAAGCACTTAAACTTAGAGAGTGTTGGTAATTGCTTATTAAAAAAGATTATTTTGTGTTTTAAATAATTAAAATATGAAAATCAATTGTAACAAAAAGTAATTTAACAATTCATTGTTTGAACTTGATTATGTTATTTGATATCGTAATAATCATTTAATTCGTTTGTTGAGTGTTTGAAAAAATAGATTATCCAACAACTTAATAGTTAAAATGACAAAAAAGGACCTCTTGATACGTTACTTTGACTAAAAAATCTTGAGTAAATGATACTTAATATTAATATTATTAATGTAACGTAAATTTGCATAACGTTGACATTGAAATATAATAAACTCGCATAATGTAAATATAAAGGAAATATCATCCGTGTTTAAGAAAGGTCAAATTGTAGAGGCATATACCTTTAATTTATTCTTCTAACCTTAACATCACGTAAACTATATAATATCTACGTTACAAAGAGTATTAGTTTCCAAGTTATTTATCAAAAAGTCATATAAATTTATTTTTACATCTATATAAAATTAATAAATTATTCACACGTTAGACATTTATTGATCCGTACAACTTGGTGGAATTGAAGTGTGCAATATTTCTCATGAAATGGATGAGTTACAGGATATCAAGAAGCTAGAAAGGTATTTAAGGGCAATTGTGTCATTTCATATGAGTGTTAATCCGTTTTGCTACGGTAAGTGAGTAGATGCTTTTCAAAACTGATTTTTCGAAGGGTTAAAACGTAAATAATTGATTTTAGAATTCGTTTTTTACCGAACACTATAAAAAGATTAGTTTCATTTTCAAATCGTAATAATATGAAAATCACTATCAAAACGCAATCACAAACACTTTTTAGTCGCAGTGAAAATTCCTAAGTTACAATGCTACGTATGTAATTTTCGAAGGAAAAAAAGAACTAGAAACTTGTGTAGTTTTTTCCTTCTTTTTTATTTGATTTTAACAACATATTTACCATGATAATTTGAAAAACCAATCATGTCTTCCTATAAAGATCAACACTCAATGGATTTCCTAATAAGTGCATTTATTTTATTAACTACTATGTAAAATACAAGTGTATTTGATAGTCACCCATTTGACGTTTGTAAGAAAATTAGCAAATTATTATGAGATTATTTCTTTTTAGCAAACAAATTATTATGAGATTTAGTATAGTCAAGTAGCGGTGTTCATTCAGTTAATTTGGTTTAAATCAAATTGGATATATAATATTGATTGGTTTTCGATTTATAAAAATTGAAACTGAACTGTCCAAAGCTGATAAAAAATTCAAATCGAACCAAACCAAATTACTATTTGATTTGTTTGGTTTTTACAATTCTGTTTATGTTGTAATATATTAATAAGAACATTCGAACAAAATTATAGAATTTGAGTACCGAACAAAAGTAATTGTTACACTAAGTAACTTCTTGACGACAATTACATAAAGTTATCGGACAAAATTAAGGTATAGTTAAAACTTCGGTGATAAATGATTATTAAAAGTTACTATGGTATCACATGTACATAAAGTTAGGTGAGTAACTGAATAAATGTGTACACTTTTAGAAAAATATAATCAAAATATATTACTTCGGTTTATTTGGACTATTCGATTTTTATAATTGTAATCAAAACCAATTCGAAAACCAAACTTAATTATTCGATTTTGAATCAAAACGATCCAAAAAACCAAATATCTGAAGAAAAAAAACAACCAAATTGTTCGATTAGATAATTCAGTTATGTCCAAATAGTGAACACCCCTACAGTCGAGTTTCATTGAGTAATCCAGTGGGTCAGGATAAACAATGGTTTTATGAATAGAATCTTGGATCTTTTTCTTAGGCCCAACATAAATAGGTCCCTTAATTGAGAATATGAGATGTTATGAGCTATGAGTCCTATGTAGGGATGGAAATTATTATCCGATTATGTAGATATCCACCAGATCCATCCGTCCAATGATGGATATAAATGATTTAAATGGATGTATAGTGGATATGGATATGGACGTGGATGATTAGTGGGTCAGATGTGGATGCTAAATTGTCATCCATGGACTTATCCATTACCACCCGAAATACATATGGACGAGTACAATTAGGGGTGTCATTCGGATAGAGTATTCGGTATTTGGATTATTTAGATGAGATTATTCAGATTTTGGACAATCACAAGGTAAAATGTAATTCAAATCTTATAAGAAACGAAGTAATCGAAAAGTTTTTAGTTTAGTTTTCGGGTTAAATAGATTCATTAGAATTAGCTCAAGTTGAACATGTGAATCAATTGGACTAAATTTAAAAAGTTGTTTGTGTTTAAATATTGATAAAAAATACTATACTCACCTTTACTAAAAACTTCAAAAAGATACTTTCTTATACTGTAGAATTGCATAAGTAAATTGTTAGCTTTGATATTCAAAAAATTTATTGGAGACTTTAGTCCATTTAATATTCCAACGCTTTACAAGTTTGCTCACTACATGTATAAAGTACAAACACCATATGAGCAAGTTGTAAACAAGGTGAAGGAGATCAATTATCTAAACAAACATAAGATGTAATAAACTAATAATAGTTCAAATTTTAAATTAATTTTTATATAGTAAACATTAATATATTCGAATTATTCGGATATATCCAAAAAGTTTAGTTTTGATCCATTATCCGATCCGTGTAATCCGTTTAAGGAATTTGTAATCTGATTAAGCAATTCGTAATCCAAACAATCTGGTCCATTTAACATAACTCGAATTTGGATCGAATGGATTATTTGGATATTGATAAAAGTGACACCCCTAAGTACAAATATACATATACCTTTATTAATAAACTATAAAATTATGAAAATTAAGGTGAATTTTATTGATTTTCTCTCGTCATGTTCGTTATATATTACTTCGTATTAGTACATCGAAATGCCTACATCCCTAGTTATAGGATAACATCACTTTTTAAGGTTATATTCCAATCGTACACTGGAAGTCAATAATCACTGATAAGCATTGATCAAAACGTATCCAACAACGTAAAAAATATCTATCTGTATTTATAACAAAATATGTTGATTATCAAAATATTTACATGTTATAAGAGTTAAATTGTCTTATGTGATTTCTATCTATTTATTCTTTACAATAATTGTTTAGTTTCATTTCAAAATAGAAACAATTTTAACATTCTTTTCATATCCAATGGATCCATTAATCCATTATATTCATCGGATATAAATATAGACGGATGATTTTGAATTTAAATATTCATAAATATAGATTTAAATAAAAAATAAAAAATAAATATGAATATAAATATAATTTAACATGATTCATATCCGATCCATTATCATCTTTTATCATATGACTAATGAAACCAAAGTCGATATGATTTTTGGTACATCATTGAGTTCTTTTTAGTATTAAATGTTTTCATTTGTCTTTTTATTAAAGTAACACAAAATACACGATGAAGTGCCAAAATGCCAAATTATGCAATTGAATCGGTTTACTTTGGAGATAAAGAATTGTTGGCTTCATGTCAAAGCTTCTCCTTTGTCACATATTTTGACATGGGCCCAATACAATGTTACTAAAGGTATTATTTTTGTTTGTCAAATAGGTAATCGCATAATATATGAACATTTACTACTAAATAATTAGTTAATGTTAAATTTATACAGAGTAACATGATCATATGACCACACGGCGTACCCCTATATATGCAATGCAAATTTATTTCTGCATTAAAAGTGATCGACGATTCTTCTTAAATCAAATATATAGAAAGCCAACAAATGTGTTTAGCAAAAGGATGATGATCCAAATAGAATCAAAGTGATAAATAAGTAAAGAATGTATTATTTGGGATGTTGATTAAAGGACAAAGCTAACCTACGCTTAAATGTCCAAAAAGAAAAGCCCAAAAATAGAAGAATCAAATGGACCAAATGTTTCACTTTTTTTACCTATGACTTTGGCTGACCACCAGCAAGCAACTCTTTTATTCACCAAAAAACACATATGCAATTTATGGATAATGCTTGTAAATCAAGCAATAAACTTTAACATATTGTTCTTTATATTACTTTGTTGGATCATCCATGTCTCCTTCTATCTTTCACCCAATACAAAATAATACTTTTTGTTTGGTTGTCATTAACATTTTAACATTGTGATTCTTATCTTTTCTAAATGTAAACATTAATTTTTTTAATATGTATTATTATTAAATTTTGAAGCCAAAAACAATAGAGGCAATAACTAAGACTCTTTTGATTCATTGGGTTGCTTTTTACCTTTGATTTGTTAAATGAGCAAATTTAGAAATGGTTAAGCATTATTAGGGCGAAAGTTTGATAACTAACAATTCGACTTGCTCACACGATCGGGTCTGAAGACCCATGCGTAGGAGGCAGATTCCGAGCTCACCAGACGGCTCACATATGATAGTGTATGTATCATAGTTGTTAATGTGCAACTTAACACACTTATAAAACTTAGAAGATGATCAAGAATATTGATCCATCAACTCAACTAGGCCCAAACGCAACTTGAGTTGTTAACCAACTCCTACCCATTTTTTAAATCCCATCTTATTAACACTTTATCTAGTTTGTTTTAACAGAATTTAAATAACCATAACCAGTTAACAATATGACACAACTTGACCACATTGGAAGGATAAAGACATGCAACAAGACAAATGATCCACTCTTATAGGAACCAAAATATTATTATTAATTATTTCATGCACACAAACAAGATTAATGATTCACATTCGCTTTATTCCATTGGCCCTAACAGAATTTCTTCCCTTATTTTTTAATTCAATTTGCAAATTAAAAAAGAACTGTAGCTCAACTGTGCCTACAAAAAAGTTATTTGGTTTGTTAAGTTAATTTATGCTTACTCCATTTCCTATGATTTAAATAAGATATATAATATATATTAAATTAATATGATATGATTTTATTCTAAATTAGATATTTTATTTTATTTTATTTTACTTTTTTTTTTTTTTATATCACCTTAACTGTTTAATAACCATAAAAGGAAAGTTTGAAAACCATACCAAAATCTGATAAAAAATAGTAAAATTTTGGTAACAACAAATAAATCCAACTCATAAGTGTATGACAAAGCTTTTATCCTAGGTATTTTAGGTCAACTTATTTTGAATATCACTAATTTAAATAGTCAAAGATAATATTACCAATATTCCAAAAACACATTAAAGATTAGGTAACCAAATTTAAGCCTAAAATTTCGATAGTTGAACAAATTTCTACCCTTAAAAAATGTCGGTATGTACCCTAATATAAGATCCAATCCAATAGTTATATACTAATTTGTAGATAATTCATTTTACTAACTATAATCATTCTACTAACAAATATAATAATAATAACAATAATAATAATAATAATAATAACAATAATCGTGTTAAATTATAAAATTTCCTTAAATTGTATCCAAAACTCTCCTTTTGCTATCCACTCTGCCGTGTATAATTTCTAGAGTGGTAATAAAAAAAGATAGAGCTTCCTTAAAAACTAAAAAGCAAGAAAGATATAAAATTAAAAACAAGTATTAATATTGACTCTACCTTTTAAGTAAATTTACATTTATACCCCTGACAACCACCGAAAAAGCTCACTGATCTCTTCTCCAACTCTACCACCTTCATAATCATCAACGGCCTCACTCCGGCGACTACTTCCGGTATAAAACCTACCGGAGCCACGAAAGGAATGAGATCGTGAAGATATCGACACCGATACTCTATCAACATAATCACGTAACCAGTTCCTCCGTCCACTTCCACCGCCTATCTCCGCTGCTATGTTTTCTCCCGGCGGCTCCGGCGTAATCAAATCCTTGTCGCCGGAACTACGATCGTAGCTTTCTCTTTCTCTTCTGCTAATTGATTCAACTGGCACTTCGTATCCGTCGTCGAGAACGTACTCGAACGATCCGCCGACGGAATACGATCTCCGGTGACCGGAATCATCCGGCGTTCGTCGGCGACTAACACTTCCGATCTCGATTCGGAAACTGTTGTTTCGATCAGATATTGAGAGAATTTTATTCAGTACATCATCTTCGCTAGGGTTTACAGTTGACCTACATAACGGACATGTTTGATTCGTTTTGAGCCACGCGTCAATACATTCCACATGAAACGCATGACAACATAACGGAAGTAAGCGGAGCTGATCTACGCCGTTAAATTTCGATAAACAAACAGCACAATCTCCACCGGGAATATTACCAGTTAGTGACGAAAATGTAAATAACGGAAGCGAACTAAGTTTATTCAAATTACTACTATTATCATTATTGTTATCTAAATAAATCACGTGATGCTCACGTGTTCGGTTATCATTTGGAAATTCTGAAACGACGTCGTTGGTTGAAGATGAAAAGGAATGTACGGATTGAACGCGGCTGCAGCGACGAGAAATGAATCGTAACAAAAGGTAAATAAAAGCGGAGATGATTATGGCGGAAGCGATGACGATTATAACGATGATAATTGATGATAATGTTGAAGTTGAAGATGAATGTAATGTTTGTTGTTGTGTTTGTGGTGGTATGATATTGTTATTGGGTGATGACGTGGCAGTGGCGGTGGCGGCATTGTTGTTGTAAATAGTAGTGGCGGTGGTGAGGAGTGGTGGTGATGACGTGGCCATTTAATGAATATGGGGAAAGAAACGGTGACGGGTTGGATATATGGAGGAAGTTAAGAAGGGAGTAGTGGGGAATGTGTGATGATATAAATGCTTTCTGGTTTTTTTGGTGTTGCTGAGTGTCACGTGATGTACACGTGAGTATTGATTTTGGTTTGGTTGGGTTTGTATGTATTGGGTTTAAAGGTTTTGGTGGGATACATTTGATATGTTATTATCAAATTTATATGGTAACAAGCTTCTTAATAACATCATAATGACATTTGTTAAGTTGAGGAATAAGGAGACGTATTACACGTGTCAAAATGTCACGCTATTAGAAAAACAAATTTAAAAAATTAAATAAACAATTTATCTCTATATATATATCTAATACCAAGATAGTCTAGTAATAAAGCGTTATATTTCCTTACAAAAGGTGATAGATTTAAACTTTATTAGATAAATATTTTGAAATTAGTCAGAAGAAAAGTAACAAACAGTTATGGCGATACTTGATTCGATCATGTTTATCTAAATAAGAAATTCGATTCTCAGAATAACCTGAATAAAAAAAATATCATTCATTTAAGTGCCTATTTTGATCATTTCAAATCTTAAGAGAGATTTTTATTTGATGGTATCCAGCCTACCATAGCAGGGTGTATATATTAATTAGTATTGTCGATTATTAAGAAAAATGTAGAATAGATGAGTAATTTTGTTTAATACTCCGTATATATTTATTTAACTAGGTAAATAATCGTAAAAGAAAAAGGTGCAGAGTTGTACTAGAGATGATTAGACGTTATTTTATTGAAATAAGTATGATTGAATGCAAAAAACAATGAAATAAATGCAGGGGACGTAGAAAGTAATACAAACATGGGGGTGTTGTCCAACTCCTACACTATAAGAATGTAAGAGAATTAGTTGAATAAATAAAGTATTTACATAACTATAATCATAAAGATAAACATGAGGTTATTATAATACATATGTGATCATAATTGTTTTAAGGCCAAATTTGATAAAAGAGAAATATAATGTTACAACATAATTGATAAAGAAAATGTGAAATGATCTAATATAATAAAAGATTTACATAATTTTTTTCGTAATAAAAATAGTTACATATTTAATTTTACTCAATAAAAAGTTTATAATTTATATTTTTATTTTCTATTTAGGTGTTAAAAATGGTTGAGTAGACCTTTACCCGTTAGAAAGTTCATTTTTGATAAACAAATAGAATATGTAACCCTTCAAGTATCCAAGACTATTTTACGTTTTCTTTATCAAACATTTTAGTATATCATATTCTCATTTAACTAAATTTGCCTTTGTTTTAAATAGCTATAAATTAAACAAGTTTATGAAATTTGCCCTTGTATAAGAGCATTAGGAGAAGTGACACTGAGTTTTCGGTATTTTGAATAGGACACTGAAGCTGAAAATTAGAAGAGTGAAAAATTCTAAGTTTTTCAGTGTTCTCAAAAGTCAATTAAACAAAATCAAGAAAGGTGTGTTTTCAGCGTCATAACTAGAACGATTATGTCGAGCAGAACGCTAGCAAAAATGCCATCAAAAAAGTAATGAAACACCGATTCTCAACATTTTATATCTTAAATGACAAAAAAAGAACTTCCTACTCTATATGCTCTAAATACAAAGGTCTGAGCTTATTTAAAGAACTAATTCTAGCCATGTTCTTTGTATTTAATTTAATTTAATGACAAATGCAAACATATTAATGTAAAGATAATAAAACAAAAAAGTACTACATTGTTTATAAGATAGTAAAAACATTATGATATTAAGAGTATAACACAGGGGTGGTACGGTCATAAATTGATAGTTAAGACAATATATATGAAATCATACCCCGTCCATACTTTTTTTCAAGCCCTTTTCTTTAATTAATACTAGTACATTAAGAATTTTATAAATTAATATTTACTGTTTAAATTTATTAATTAAAATGTTATTAATTAATTGATAAATTAATGAATATCAATTTATATATTAATTAATATTTTATAAATTTATAATTAAATATTCAATTTATAAATACCTTTCAAACTTTTACTTAATTATTATACAATATCTAGTGGTTATTTCAAAATGAAAAATGCAATTTGAAAGAACTTTTTAAACTTTCATTTTATGAACACTAAATAATATTTTCTATATAAATACAAGATCAAAATATGATAATATAGACAAATCATACATATAATATGGCTTCCCATCTTAAAGGTGTGAAAGAAACAACAATGACCAATAAGATTCGAAATTCATTATACAAACACAATAAGAATAATTCAAGTCTCACTTAAAAGCAATTGCAAGATGAGTTCTTAGTAATTATGGTTTGCAAGTGAGTCAAGCGACAATATTCTTAAAACATAATCTATAATAAATATTATTTAGAGAGTTTATTAATTAATCGAATTTCTACTCTAGTCAAGAAAAGAGGATCTCATTTGCATTCCGTGCACTTGTTTGTTATAAAAGATTTGTATATACACATCCCATTTGTATAACAACGTAAATTGGGCAAATATCACAAAAATCCTATATAGTTTGTTAAATTGTCGATTAACCCTTCATATTTTTTTATAGTTAATTAAGTCATTCAAGTTTACCTTTACCTGTTGAATTAGCCCTTTTTAACTTGCTAATTCAGATAATTACACTTAATTAGAGTTAAACTATGTATATCCCCGTTCACAATAGAATATGTTTTAAACCAATATAAAATAAAATGTAGCACCAGAATTTCCGCAGCAAGCCAACAATCAACCCAAATATGACGTAGAACTCTATAACTAACATCTCAGAACCACAAATCAAAGTTAAAACACCACAAGAGTATCTGCCCATTATAATTAAACCAGGTACGTTAATGTTAAATTACTAAAAGAGCTACTAAACCTGTAACTAAATTTGGAGGCATCTAATGTTCACAAAACAAAAGGGAAATAAAAATGAGTAACAATTTACGGTTATTGTCCCTTTCTATCGACTATACTCACAAAAACCTGTACGATTTCTATGTGTGTTTTGCTTGTTTTACTTGTGGATCCGAGTTATGATTTTGGTTTGAGTTACAGGTTTCAAATGGAGTTGGTGACAAGGTTGGCTTAATTTGTATGTGACGAAATCCGTGTGTGTGTTTGTAATGTGGAACCTAGAAAATTGTCATTGGTGGGTGTGGGATCGACTCCAGGAACTAGGGAGAAATGAAAGGTGGTGTGAATTTTTGTTTTCACTTTTTGTCTTTTAACGTTAATTGTTGTTTAATCGTAATAAGTAATAGTTTAGTTCCATTTAAATGTAATTAACTGGTTTTTAGCAAGTAAAAAAGGCTAACTTAACAAGTAAAAGTAAACTTGAATGACTTAATTGACTACAAACAGTTCTTTGAATTGTTAAATCGAACAAAGTACTAAGTATGTACGACTTTTTTGGCATTTGACCATGTAAATTTACACAGAGCAATATAGCTTTTTCATTATTATGACTGCATTTAAATTTCATTAAGTTTATCTTTAGATACTCTAACCTATATTAATTTCTTGAATGAGTCACATATACGCCTAAAAATATGAATAAATAGAAGTTAATACAACAAAAAGTCAGTTATTTGTGAATATACATGTTGTTTTAGTAGTTAGGACTATGTTATTTGATGATTGTGTGTCACCCGATCGTGGTCACTTTTGTGGATTGTAATTTGATGATTAGGCACAATATTGAATATTATGGTATTTATATACAAATTATGAGTAGTAATAAATTACAATAAAGATTTTCCTTCAAGAAGGTGTATAAATAAGGGTTTGACTTTAATGCTCTTTTTAAATCACATTTACAACCTACAAATAAGGTTTGACTTTCCACCTTAAGACATCTAAAGTGTAAATTAAGTTTTGACTTTTAATTTTTGCGTATTATAATTAGGAAATGGAGCTAATTATATGGTCAACGATTTTCATATAACTCATCACATATTTATTGATGTTAATAAATAATAATAATAATAATAATAATAATAATAATAATAATAATAATAACATTTATACTGTTTTTTATATAGTTACATGATTTTAAACAACTTTTTTCATTAACCTTTCATTTTACGATTTCTATATCAAAATATCACAACACATAAGTTATGTTTAACATAGTCTTTTCTTTATTAATAACATTATTTTACCTTCAATTTTTCATTAATATATAATTAATTACTTCTTTAAGCCCAACAATGTGCAATATTAGATGATATTAGTGGCACAAAATTATTTACCATAAGGTATAGATGCTCAATGATTTTGTTGATACTTTTATTTTGACCACATAAAAAGTTCAAATTTAGCATACTTGTGTCCCCTTTGGGAAGGGGATTAAACTCAGTTTGGTGGGCCTCTGATGTGGATGTAAATGGACAGTTGATGAGTTCAAAATTTAAATAACCAAATAAATTACTTAAAGTGAGACTCTGTTGTTTGCAATTAATTTAAAGGTAAATAATTAATTAAGATATTTAATAAATAAAATAAAATAAAAATACTATAATGTGTGGTGCACATATTTGCTAATTGGCATGCTAACAACAAATAATGATGATGGTAGGCATATATAGTACTAGTATTATACTGCATTTCACTTTTTCCACCAAACACTTTCTGCACCCTTCAGTTTTACTCTAGACAATATTAGAATGCTTCTTCTTTATTATAATAAAAATGAAACCTCAAAAAATAAGTATGAAAGAGAGCTACAAAAGATAAAATGTAGTGTGCAATAAATAGTAAGGAATAGAGTAGCTTTAAATGATGATTCAGTGCACAAAAAGTTGTAATGTTGACATAAAACTACTCCACTATTTCATTAACTCCAACATTATAAAACTGTATACTACTGTTTTAATCCTTCTGTTTATTACTTTTAAAATACAATTATGTACTAGAACTGAATCATATTAACAGCTCAATTACTAAAACATGAGCTGGTTTATATGATATCTTATCTTCAACCGAGGAAACAAGTAAAGTATAAATTGTACCGGTAAATACTATTTCATCTTTCAATTTTATAGTTCATCATTCATTATCATTATCTGAATGTCCTATTTTAATTCTTTACTTTCAAAAATAAATAAGTAAAATGAACGAAAACTCCTTTATTACCCTTAATGTATAAATGTAACATGGAAATGTGTGCAAAACGTTGAGGTTAAAAATGTCATTTTATCAAAAAGTAAAGTATATCAATGGTGTTTTTAAAACTATGTATATTTTATTTGTGGACAATAAATTTGAGATGGAGGAAATAGTATTAGTCAAATATGTTGAAAATGTTTAGAAAATGCAACTTAGTCAATACTTTTAAATCCTCTTAATAGAAAAAATATATTGTTATTCTTATAGTTCTATATTTGTAATCATAGATTTTCATTCATATTTGAAGCTAAAAGGCATGTTGTCTGGGAAGGCCAATTCCTAGTCAAGGGCCAAGGCCTAAATGAAGGGTTATTTGGGCCTACCAGATCTCAATAATCAACCGGCCCTAACTCCTAAGTCCTAACTGGTCCTCATGTATAAATACAAAATGCTCCATAATGTTAAAAATTTAAACAATGCAATTTCACATTACTTTACAAGTCAAATAATTCATACTCTGAAAACAAGCATAGCTTATAACCTCATTTTTGCATATATTCAAAATAAACAAACAAAAAATAATAAGAATTCCAAAGAAATCTTTTTCACCCCAAAATTAATAATTATAAATTGTTATCAAATATTATACATTAAGATTCACAAGTTCTTGGTAGGCTATCTAGAGTATAATGACCAAGTCTCCCAGTACGATACAGATTAATAAGCTTGGTAGCTACAATGCCATTAGCATCTCTATATGAATCTGAATTCACATTAAAAACTCTTCTGAGTGCTGTAAACTGTGCTTCAATCAGTTGTATCATATTTTTCTCATATCCCAGGTGACCTTTGAAAGTTGATATCTCCTTAAACACAAGTCGGTGAACAGCCTGCACGACAGAATCCTACACAAAAATACCGAGTCTTAGTATTAGTCAAATGTTCAATAAAAGACAATCTCAGATACACCAAGCGGAAAACAAAGCGCACTTCTATAACTCTGTATGCTTATCACTTCTATTAGTTCTGAAGCGTTGTACTGTCACATCCAAGGTATGGCTGCAAGAGATCTTTGGGTTTCCCATACTTAGCTTACAGGTCCCACATGTAGAGAATATACCTTAGTGAGTAATGGTACAACTTCTCGAAACTGGCACAGTGGTACGCATGGTGATGAAACCGCAGAGGAGAATGTTAATTGAGGCCAGCAATATACAAAAGCTATCTAATTTCCTACCACTTTGGTCAAGTTACATGGTTTTCAAAGTGACCAAGACAACTCAGAAACCAACAGTCTCATGGTTTCCACTTTCCAAGCACCAACAATGAATGGATCAACTGACCCAACAAGAAGCCAACTTCATCTCATCATGGCCTCTCAAATAAGCCCTTCTGTTGCAGTTCGTATTGCTCATCAGTTCATCTTGTGCCGGATCATTCAAACTAGCCAAAATTCCAGGGGTGTCCAAGACATATATATATATATATTAGGATGGCTCGCAATCTGTAACTTCAAATTTTATAAGATCTGTCACAATTTGAAAATGAGCAAATTTCTATGTACTATTTATTTTAGTGATAGACAACATACTTTGTTTTAACCATTTAAAGCTATTAACTTAGCATTTCTTACTTCAGTATGTCATTCGTTGCATTACATACAAGAAAATGGTGTGTATGTTGCATTTACAGGTTACAAATAGCATACTTAGGAATTTGATGACTAATGATAAGTATGTGCTAAAAACAATGTACCTTTAAACTGGTGATATCTTTTGTTTCTCCCGGCTGTGGACTCACAGTGGCATGTTTTAACTTCCCTTTTCTCTTGAAAACAAATAAACTAAATGTTAGAAGCAATCAGAAGTCCTGGAATAATTTACACATTACAAAGTAAAAAAGCACTTTTTTTTTAGTGTAAGGTGTTATTGAATTAGATTACCTGCCGCGCTAATTCTGCCGATTTGATGCAAAGAGTTTGCAAAAGCAGATTTCCCAATATTTGGGATTCCAACAAGCATAACTGTAGTGAAGCGAGTGTCACTAGAATGTGTAGTCCTTCTTATGTCTCTAACTCTGGCTTGTAGAACGTTCAGGAACTACCAAGTAGATACTCTTAGCAAAAAGCATAATTGGTGTATTTAAAATGACAACCAAAGAATTGAAGTGTTCCTAATTACCCCCTTGATACTGTCCTTGTTATGAGAATTGATAGCATAAGGTATGTACTTCCGCTCTTTTAAGTAAGCCATCCATTCCTAACAGATATGGAACTCAATTAAAGAATAATAATTTAGCATACTGACGTGTGGAGAGCCAAAAATAACTTCATATAGGGTACATAGTTCACAATTTTTCATTTCCAGTTTATATATAAAACTATTAACTTTCTTTGTGCACGGTAATTTAAAACAACTATGCCATTTGCAATGTTCATAAGTGACTCATCTGAACAGTCGAATGAACCCATGGTCAAAGGAAGAAACTAAGAATTATTAATAAAAGAAAAAACTGTCACCTTAGTTTCCGAGCAACTTGAAAGATCCATTTTATTTAGGACAATTATATTTCTCAAAGAAGATGGAAAGTATCTCAAATTGTCCATATTCTGATGACAATTGAATCTGAAAATTATACATGAAGTAAGTACCTTTAAGGGAGCATGAAAAGGATAATAGATGACCTCAAACCTATCAAACAAAGTAACCAAACATAGCTTCAAGAGAATAACATTGAGATAATTGCACAAATTTGGGGATCAACAAAGAAAAAGATCAGTAAACACGACGAAGGAAGTTATCTCAGTCATTTTATCGAACATTTGTGTGCATAAGGAAAGGGGATGGAGGTTACCCTTGCATCTCTGACTTCGAGTACAAGATCGACAAGTGGGATTCGTACGAAAATGGCACCAGAAGCGGCACGCATGTGATGGTTGTACCACCAACTTGAAGATTTGGTCTCTGAGACTTTCTTAACTGAATTACCTAACTTTTGAACTAAACTAGCCGTTCACATCATTTGTATCTTACAAAAGCAAGTGTATAGGCCTTCATATGTTGGATTATAAATATTCCAGAACTAATCCATAAGGATTGTTTTAAGCTCTCACCGGTATACTTGCCTCTACGTTAGTGTTTTGATTCATTGCAAAATGATAAGTGATACAAGACATATCAATGAATTAGTCGTTGTTGGATCACGCATCTCTTCTTCCTGACAAGGCATTGGACAAAGGAAATGAAATTTTATGCCCGCCAAGATCAAAAGAAAAAGGTCGTCCAAAGAACAACCGACATCTCAATCAATGGTGGGAAGGAATTGGCGAGTAAGACCTGTAGCAGATGTCCTATACGCAAGCAAGTTGGACTCACAAAACCCAGATGTGAGTTCAAGACAAATTTTGTTGACGCTAGAAATATTTCGTCTAATACGTCAGAAAAGATGAAAAAGGATTTGACACGTGATGAAGGATTAAATCCCGTGTTCATGGTGAAGTATCAACCATCATCTTCCAATGGAAAAAGTAACGATATGTAAACTGTTTGTCATAGATTTTCATATGATTATGTACTTGTGAAACATTTTGAGTGCCATGTTTTTTGTTTGGTTTTCTAATTATTGAATGTGTTATGTTATTGTAGTTTCAAGAATTATTATCAAGAACATATGTTTATGTTAGGTACCCTTATTGCAACATTGTTCCAGTTGTCAAATGAAAAGAGAAAAAGGAATAAAAAATGATTGTAATTCTTGACTACTTCATATTTTTGTCCTATATTTTGTTGTTGTTTTAAAGTTTAAAATGAAGACGGAAAATGATGCAAGGCAAAAACAGTTGGTAGAAAACCAGATGAAGGATGGAAGATGAAAATCAGCATATCAACTTGTTAGGAGAGAATGTGGTTGTTTGCAGGGAGAAATCTTTTCAGTCTTTAAATTAAAAGTGAAAGTTTATAAATAAAAAATGATCGAAAGTTATTCTTAATTATAGCTTTAAGGGTTGTCATTAGAAAAATTCTTTAACTAAATAGCCTTATTTTTTATTTAAAAACTTGCTAGTTTTCTATTAAACAAAGGTGTGTTTCTGAATCAAGGATTACTTCACGAACCGTGTTGAATCACTTTTCGAATTTGATATTTCGACCCTATATGTCGGTGTTACACGAAATTCAAATTATGTGGATAATTCGTGAAGAAACAAACAAAATTTCACCGAAAATTGTGTTCGATGTTTTGGATGATTGTAGAGAGAATTCTATACTTTTATGTGTATCAAGAACCATTTCGTTTATCTGTTTTCAAACCAAAAAAGACAGTTGGTCAGCAGTTGGGACCCCGCCATAGGCGTTGCCCCTTAGACCCCGCCATTTCAGTCGAACTGGGATAGACTAGTACAAATGTACACTCCGCACCTCCTAACTTGTACAAGAACTAAATCGAACCCCTTTGATACATGCATCGTTTCCATTATACTTAACGATTATGTGACACTAAAATCACCAACAAAACTTCCACGGTCATCGGAATCATTTTTAGAATCAATGACGGCGGAACATTGATGACTGCTGACTGCTTTTAAAGAAAAATTAGTGTAGGCGACTGCTTTTACCGAAAGATTAATATCTTCCAGTTGATCTCCTTCTCCGGATTAATATAGATGCGGTCATTGACCTTCATCTCCAATTGCTACAGTTAATGGTTGTTGGGGATGATGATGATGGAGAGATATATACATAGATGGTGGTGTAATTTGTATTAAAACTATGATTGTATCGTAGTTTATGTGTGCTTGTTAACTTATTTTTGATATACTAGTGAAATTAAAAAAATTAAAGAAAGAAAGATGACGATGATGAACTATTTTTGTTTTGGTCAAGTGAAACAAAACAAAATCTAAAAAAAATTGGAAAGAAGAAGAATCAATAATAAAAACACACATGGCCAAAAAAGTTGTACTTTAAATGTTAAGGCCACTGATAATGGCTTCGTAGAGTGTCTTTGGAAAGAAATACTTGGCACCGCTTAGTATTTGTGTGTCTTTCAAAGAAAGTGTTTTCATGGAAACGGAGGAAGACGCCTCACTGTGCGGTTAACTTTTTTTTTTGTCCTTTTCAATGTATAATAAATATATTATTGATAAATGTAGGAACAAAAAAAATTTAGCTTTTTAGTTTAATATTGATAATGTTCAATCTTTTAAAAGAAATGTTGACGTGGCGTCAGACTGACCGTTTATTTTTTCAGTTGTTGAGTCTTCGATTGGGAGTGGTGTAAAAGTTGTACATATTATGCACACATGGCAAAAAAAACTAGTTGGTACATGATGTGGTTACTTAGTCATTTTTTTTGCAAAGTCTAACAGGTAAAAACTAACTTTGTAAAGATCTTAGCACGAATTTTTGGGTTACCATTGCCTACCTTAATAATAAAAATGGTAGGTTGCTTAACTCGGAACAAAGGTGTATGGTACGTAGCTAACAAAATATAATAAACCTGTTTTTTATAAGTGTTTGGTAATAATAGTTGGAGTTTAAAAATGGAAATTGACATAAAGGGACAAAATGTACATGATAAGTAATAATATAAGGGGTATGTAATTTCTCCTATCATAAGCTTAAAACTTGTTTTTAAAAGTTAGTTCAAGTAGTTTTTTTTCAGAGTTTGAATTTTCAATACGCTTCTAAAACTTTTGTTTATCAAACAATACTAGAAATTTATACTTATAAAAAAATATGTTTAACCTCCCGTAAGTTTCAATAAACTCGCAAGTCAAATGCACCCTGTATGAAACATGTAATCAAAATTAAGATCATTATTAGCAATATTTTATTCCAGAAATAACGAAAAAAATGTAACCCTTATGATGTCATGCTCGTAAACTATAACAAAAATTAAACAAATGATTTGCTATAACACACAACTTAATAAAATTTGATCAATGAGTTTGTGATTGATATAACTTGTATAATTTTGCAGATCTTATTAATACATCGAGTCATCGTCATGTTATTCTAACAATAATAAATAAAAAATAACTACATTATAATCAATAGCATTACGGTATTATAGAGAATTTAATGAACCATATACGATGTTTTTACTAGGAACGTGCAAGGGATGGGAAGTCAAAAAAATTATTCTTAAGGGGAAAAATTTAAAACAAGTTTCTTTTTGAGAGACAATATATTCATTGTTCATAATCAAGCTTTTTGTTTGGACCTTTATGCCGTCATAATTAAAGTTACGTGTGTGAGTAGTTGTTCAATCGTTGTTGAAGGAGAGGAGACTGCAAAAAGGTCGATTTGATTTTTGTGTAAAGTAAAGAATAGACAGGATTAATGTTAGTTATAAATTAGTAGGGTTAGGGTTAAGATAGTCAGTAGATAGATATGAAAAATGTTTTATGTTCTCATCCGCTTAAATATCATCTACTTTCAATCCTAATTTATTCCTCTAATTTCCTTTTCAACTTTTTAAAAAAATTTAAGAATGAACTCTTAATTGTGTTAAGGAGTGTCAGCTACTATTCAACAAGTAATAAAAATAAGGGTTAATTGTTTCGTTATGTATCTAACTTTACATTTTTTACTGTTGTATGTAACCATCTTTAAAACTTGCTATTGTATGTATCGAACTTTACAATTTCATATATTGTATGTAACGGGTGACCGGATGACCGGAACTACCGGTTTCGATACATATTAGGCTATCTAAAGTATAATGACCAAGTCTCCCAGTCCGATACAGATTAAAGCTGGGTAGCTACAATGCCAGTAGCATCTCTACATGAATCTGAATTCACATTAAAAACTTTTCTGAGTGCTGTAACCTGTGCTTCAATTAGTTGTATCATATTTTTCTCATATCCCAGGTGACCTTTGAAAGTTGATATCTCCTTAAACAGAACTTGGCTAACAACCTGCACGACAGAATCCTACATGAAAATACCAAGTCTTAGTATTAGTCAGATGTTCAATAAAAGACAATCTCAGATACACCAAGCGGAAAACAAGGCGCACTTCTGTAACATTGTATGCTTATCACTTCTATTAGTTCCGAAGGCTTGTACTGTAACTTCCAAGGTATGGCTGCAAGATCTCTTTGAGTTTCCCTATACTTGGCTTACAGTTCCCACATGTTGAGAATATACCCTAGTGAGTAATGGCACAACTTCTCGAAACTGGTACAGTGGTAGGCATGGTGATGAAACCGCAGAGGAGAATGTTAATTGAGGCCAGCAATATACAAAAGCTATCTAATTTCCTACCACTTTGGTCAAGTTACATGGTTTTCAAAGTGACCAAGACAACTCAGAAACCAACAATCTAAATGAAAGAGTCAAAAAACTAACTTTACCAATATATCAGTGCATTGACTATTGTGACAACATTATGAAAATGGTCAAACACATTTAAATAACTTAGTAAGGTAGACGTGTCCCAAGAGTAGTATTTTAAATCATCTACACAAGTAACAGTCAACGGAGTGAAGAACAAACAAAACAAACAAAACAAACCCAAATAACGAAACCAATTAATGTCCAGAAAACACATAAAACAACGTATATTTTGAAGATGCGGATGAAGAGCTTTTCCAGAAAAAGAAAAAAGAAAATGTTGATGAAGAACAGAGAAAGAAGATGCGGAGAATCAAACCAGGATGGAGAGTACGTATTAATTGATGATGATGAACAAGTCTTTGATCCGGACGTGTATATTTGTAAGGTTCTTTGCTACAGCAAACTCAAGCGTGAATTGTTGACTAAATGATTTTTTTAAAAATATAATAAAAAAATGGGGGCTCTTTTGCTTTTTAAGTTGGTCCTACTGATCACTTTATAGTATCACTTCCATGAGCAAACCCTAGAAATTGGGGAAATTTTCATTAATCCAATAAATTGTGATCTATCAAAGTAATTCTGTTTCTTAATTTATTTCGATAATCACAATGATGTCTAGGGTGTTAGCTGGTGGGGGTCCATCATCATCAGCAGCTGTAGCAGCAGCAGCAGTAGCATCAGTAGCGTCGGTGTGTCGTGATTTTAAGCTTTCGAAGATGAAGGAAGCAACCAATATCTTTGATGAGTCACTGAAATTAGGCACAGGGGGTTTTGGTTTGGTTTACAAAGGAACCATCTTTGATAGTGATACTAATGATTTTCTTTTTTATGTTGCTATTAAGCGTGGGAAATCGTACAATGATGAATCAATAAAGCAGTATTCAGCTGAAGTGGATCTACTCTCTGAGTTATCTCACGATAATGTGGTGTCCTTGATCGGTTACTGCAATGATGAGGAAAATAGAGAGTTGATTCTTGTTTATGAATATATGTATAATGGAACTCTTTACGATCGTCTCCACGAACCAAAAGGCCGTCCTCCTCTAACTTGGGTGCGAAGACTCAAAATACTCTTAGGGGCCGCTCGCGGGTTGAGTTACCTTCATACGGGTACGCATTTTACTAATGGAGTACTACACCGTGATATGAAGAGCGCAAATCTATTGTTGGATAAGTGTTTTGAAGCTAAGATTTGTGATCTTGGGTTAGCTAAAACTGGTCTACCAGATATGACTTCCTATCATGCGAGAGGTTCATATGGATATCTTGACCCCGATTACATTGCTACCAATATTCCCACTCAAAAATCTGATGTTTATGCCTTGGGGGTGATTATGTTTGAAGTCTTGTCTGGAACAAAAGCACTAGATTCAACATCTACAGAAATGGGCAACTGCCTACTGGCAAAGAAAGCTTCGAGATTCTTTAGAGAAGGTAAGATACACGAGATTGTTGATACCAATATAAAGGATACGATATCTTCTGAATGTTTGCAGAAGTTTGCAAAACTAGCTACTCGGTGTGTGGATACTGATCCAAACAAGCGTCCTACAATGGCAAAAGTCTTGTCCCGTCTTGAGTCTATCCTTGCCTTACAGGAGAAGACTATATTATCGATGAAATCAGGTATTATGTTATTTTTCTCATTTATTTGGTAAAAAATTTCTGCAATAATGTTCATTTCACTTGATTTGTTAGGATTAGATAAGAACAGCAATTGTATAAGTAGGATCCGTGATTACTAATTTGGACCCTCATTTGAAAAGCATAAATATAATAACTGAAATTTTTTATGAAATTAAATATTCATTTGTTATATCATATAAAACAAATTGAAAGAATGTGACCGGTCAATCCTTTTTGACCCGACCCATTTGACTTGAACTCGTTGGACTGATTTTTTGAGTTAGCCCATTTTAACCTGACCACGTTTTGACCATAGCCTGTTTGACCCATACCCAACCCATCCATTTGCCACCTCTAATATATCCTTACCTAGTGCTGTTACTATCATATTCAATTCATCCAGCTTATTGGTTTACTTAACTCAAAACGTTGATTGCGTCTATAAGGAATCTAATGTGTGACATCTTACCTTTGTTTTCCTATCATATCCATTATTCAACAGCTTGTTATTTGCTGAATTATAGTTGGAGTTACAGCTTTAAAGTCATTGGGATTGTATCCTAAAAAAGAGAAAGTTAAGTCACTGGAGTCGTACCTTAACACCGTTGGAGGTGAAAACAGAACATTACATCAGTTCAATATAAATACAATCGATGCTGCAACCGAACACTTTATTGAAGCTAATAGGATTATGAGAAGTCACTTTGGTACCATGTACAAGGTATCCATATATCTAACTCCTTGAAGTTTCTCATTCACTGTAAGGAACTCCAACTTTGCTTGTTTTTTCAGGGAAAGCTACAAAGTGGAGAAGACATAGCAATAGTTTCTGGACATTGCTCTTCTCAAAGCCTTGATGAAGTATACAAGAATCAAACATCGATACTTGTAAAGCTAGAACATGAGACTGTGATTCAGTTGCACGGATATTGCGTCAAAGAAACAATGGTCTACCTCCTCTTTGACTGTGCACCTTATGCGAGTCTGGAGAGCTTGATATTTGGTAAGTGTTCTAATGTTAACTGTACACACGCCCCTTGATTGAGGTAATTGCTTGGTTAAACGCAGAGCTGATAGAAACTCTTGAAAACTCGTGACGAGTTCAATAGCAAGTAATCAGTAACCTTAATCACTTGTTTTTGCAGATCCTTGTCATCCCTTGGACTGGGAGAAGCGTTACAAAATATTATTGGGTATTGCTCAGGCAATTCTTTATCTTCACATGCATGCCCCTGTTCAGGTCATAGATGTTGCTGTCACACCTTATAACATCGTTCTAGATAAGAGTTGGAACCCGAAACTGTCTGGTTATTGCTTTGTAGCATCTCGAGTACCGGGCGAGTCGGGTCACGTTGAACCCTCTAAGGATCCTTGGATCAGGTAGCTACGTATATGTTATCTGTAACTCATCTTTTTAAATTGTTTTCTCACAAAAAAGTGTTGTTTCCATTTGGGCATGGAAATGTTTAAATATCTTTTTATGTCCAAGTTATTATAAATAGTAGTAGAGAAATTTTAGTACCAAAGGGCCTTTGACCTATCGTTATGCAAGTAACTCATTACAAAAGAGGTCATGAGTTCAAGCCTCGCTTGAGAAAAATTCTTTATAATCGATTATTTTATATATAATATGTGGCTTGGGTGTGTACATCTATACCGTTTTAAAATGATATACAAATTTTATGGATCTATTTTACAGTGTTGTTTTCTGCTAAAGTCTGCAATTTTACAGGGACTCGCTGGAACAGAGTTATCTGTCTACAGATAGGACACGCTCAACCAAGTCTGATGTCTTCAGTTATGGTGTATTGATTCTGGAAACTATAACTGGGCGTCGCAGAAAGTATCCATGCAATGAGTTACTTGAAGATGATGTAAGTGTATATCATGGTTGACTTGTGATTTCAAAATATACAATAGGGGCCAACAAATAGAGGCATTGCTACTGTTTCGTTCCTAAACACTTAATTGACTTTTAAAGCTAATGAATGATCTACCTTTTTCAACATATGGCTTCTCATAAGATACTTGTAAATGTGACCATCAAGTGAAAAAATTGAAACTAAACTGGGGATGTAATAGGTGCATGTGAAGTTAGTAACTGCACATATATAGCGTGTAGCAAAGTTAGATTTTAAAAGAGAAAAGTTACATATATAGTAACTCATTGCATGGATACTTTCTGAGACGCCCAGTTATAGTTTCCAGAAATAGAGGCATTGCTACTGTTTCGTTCCTAAACACTTAATTGACTTTTAAAGCTAATGAATGATCTACCTTTTTCAACATATGGCTTCTCATAAGATACTTGTAAATGTGACCATCAAGTGAAGAAATTGAAACTAAACTGGGGATGTAATAGGTGCATGTGCAGTTAGTAACTGCACATATATAGCTTGTAGCAAAGTTAGATTTTAAAAGAGAAAAGTTACATATTTAAAATTTTAACTTCGGGGAAATATTCCGCGCAGCAAACTGCACCTAGGTTAGGTGTAGCAAGTGCATTTTGAGCGACTGAATATGGATATTTCGTATAATTAGAAGTTTAAAAGCATATAATTTAAAATAATTTTTGCATTTGCGGCACATTACTTATTTACAGCTAACAACATATTTGTCGATCCCATTGATTTTAACTTTGCTGCACACAACATCCGTGCAATTAACAGTTGTAGGTCGGAACAAGTTATATATATATAGGATAGGATATGCTATGTTTTTCATTTATATGATTTCCGCATAAAGAGGTCTTAGTTGTGTATATTTTTGAACTGTTGTAGGTTCGAAACAGTATTCTGCAAGGAACGGTTTTAGATATAATTGTTACAAAAAGTGAGGGCGATTTAAGCTTGATAGAAAGATATCTGATGGTTGGGGTGTTGTGTACCCAAGAAGATGCAGGAGACAGGCCAACAATGGAGACAGTTGTTGAGATGCTTCTTGCCAACTCAGTAGCTTCTGATGACCTCTTGATCAATATACGATCATTGAATGTAAAAAAGTGGAAGATGAAGGTGAGGGATATAAAACGGGCCCAGGTGAACATCATTCCAGAAGGCGTTGGGTAAATTTAGCTTGAAACATTCCAATTCTTTGTGTAGTTGAAGGTTTCTTAAGGGAACCTTTCAGATTTTCTTCTTCATGGTAAAGTTATTTGCATATGAAATTCAAGTCATTCAGAATTTGGATAAGGGTTTATAGTTTGTGAGTGTTGAAATTTACACAACTATTGTATATATTGAACTTTGAACGTATTATATGTATTCAAATTGTTGAAATTTACACAACTATTGTATATATTCAACTTTGAACGTATTATATGTATTCAAATTTTAAAACTGTTTATTGTATACATTTAACTTATCTATCGTGAGAAGTTCAAATTAGAAGGGAAAATCTTGTAAGAATGAAATTAATCTCAACCATCAATTCTCATCAAGATAATAAAACCTCAAATTTCTCACGTTTTTTAAAATTTAATATCTAAAAAATAGCTAGTTAAAAAATTATAAAAATTAAACCATAAAAATCAGTATTTTTTGACTAAATATCATATGTGATAGTTGTTATCACATGTAATATTAATGTCAAAACTCACCAAAAAATGAAAAAAAAAAAAAAAAAAAAAAAAAAAACTCGCCGAAAGTATATCACGTAACATGTGTACTCAAACAGAAAAAAAAAGTTAATTTTTATGGTTCAATTTTTATAATCTTTTGACCGGTTGTTTTTGAGATATTTAATGATAAACAAAGTGAGATTTTGTTAAAATGACTTTTATATCCTTCCAAATTGAGTTCTCTTATTAGTTCTCTAATTCTCACAAAAAATCACGTGCTTATTTGAACTCAATTCTATCTTTCGTACGTAACATCCTAAAATTTTGATAAATAAATAATCCTAAAGTATTATTTTATATAAAGAAAATGATTTAAAATTTCTCAGACACATAAATGAAGGGACTCGAAAGCACTAGACCAATAAGCTAGATCTCCCAATGAGGCATTGCACGTTTAGCCAGATTGAACTCGACGAATTGCGTTTTGCCAGATAGATACTCGATTGTCCACTTCTAATAAACGTAATTGACCCAACTTTAGATCATCTTTTGGAATCGTATAATGTCAAAAGTGAGTGGCTGAGAACTGTTATAGTCCTAGTCCGAATGCTCATAAGGTTGGGTTGAAGCCCGTCTCCCAGAGTAGTTCCCAACACTTTCCATACTTGATGGGTGCAACATCAACGAATTCAAGAGAGTTCATATGTAAGGTTAAAAGTGAACAACCATGAAAGTTCATAAGTTTAGGGTTCGTTCGAAACAAGTCCCATGCTAAAGGGATTTGTTTTGTGATTTCCGATCAAATTAGGATACATGTAATTACCAAGATACGTGGCAACAATTGACGATATAAACAAAGTTTTCATGCAAATTGCCTCTACATACAGAAATCATTTTATATGTGATTATTCTTAGGATTAGAATCTCAAATATAATCCTAAGAATAATCACATATAAAATGATTTTTTTTTTCTGCTATTTCCTATTTACCCTTTATCTATTTACACTAAATTAATCTTTAACAATTCAAAATTAACAAACTCAAATGTTACTCCCATATTTTACGTACAAAAGATGATCGAGTTCAAATTTTTGTGACTTTTCTTTTAGTCAATTTTCAATTAAAACTCCCTCCATTTTTTCTCAAAAAAATCATGCAATACACAATATGAGACTTCCAATTTAATTTGTTTTACCGCTTCTTTGCATATTTCCATTCTTTGCGATACTATCACATCTCAAATTAAGAATATGTTAACTTAAATTGATGGTTAGAATAAAATGATACCTCCTATTTTATTTAATAAACCGAATGTGTAACCATGACCTCAAAAAATATTAAAAGTCAATACCTAAATATAAATCAAATCAATTAATTATTCATTATTCTCCTTACATGAAACTTCAACTTTAGAGTTTTCAGATTAAATTTAGGACTCATATAACTATAGTGAAGTCAACAACCATTTTCACAACCAGAAAACTACATTGAAACCCATATAAAAGAAACATTCCACAAAATAAAGTTGAAGAATCACTAGCATAAAAATACCAAGAACTAAATATCTTAACACCATCATTATAGTCTTAACATTTCGTAGAGAAAATTGGATTAAGTTCTCCATTTTCCGAATTGGTTTTCTTTGTCTTAGTAGAAACTTGTGAAAAAGCATTGTCAAACTCAACAAATTTCTTTCTTTAAATGTGGTAATGTTGTGACCAAAACGCTTGTAGAGTCCGCAACGCATTACTTGTTTCGTCAATTCCTTTCCACTTTTCTTCTTTACAGGGGTCGTCCTTTTGTTTTTGAAATAGTAGGGCATTTAACTAACTCAATTGCATCATCTACAAGCTCACCATCTTTAGAAGAGTTTGAATCCACAAGATTTGATTGTTGATGCGATGAACATATTTCATTGAATTCAATATCTTTTCGGCTCCATTGTGGATGCCAATAAGTAGAAGGCATCTCAAAGCAACCCTCTTGGATAAATACACATAAATATGACGATAAACTATGCCAAAAAAATTAAAGTTTTTGCAAGTGCACTTAGCCACCTTACCATCCCAAAACACTGTGTGCCACCATGTTGCTTTTGTGATGTTTGACAATAAACTTGGTGCCATTTTTTTCAGGAACTGAATATTAAATTGCATAACAAAACTGCTCTTGAAACTTTTTAAATGCAAATGGAGTTAAAAAGCGATGAGCTTGTTCTTTAAACAGTGAAACTGATCGCAAATATAACCCTATAGATTTCTCTAACATAGTATCAAGTAATTGCTTTTGCTCAACATCTTCTATTGCAAGACCAATCTAAAAAAATATGAATACCAAACGAAATTGTGAGTAAAGAGAATATAATTTATTTAAATGAACATGTTCAATTATAGATAACTACTTATTTGTCTATAAACTTACTTAGGCAAGTACAAGAAGATATAAATCTTTTTACAAATGCATTAATACATTCTGATATCCCGGTAGTTGTCATGCTAGCAAAAAAATACTCACGAAGATAAGCGGATACCCAAAATGCTTTAATCTCATATAAGCCTATAAGATGCTTATTATTGGTGAGATTGTATTTTGTAATTACAAATGGCCATTATCGCTCAAATTCTTCAACTGTGTCTAACTTATATAAGGTGTAGAACTCTGAACACTAACTTGAATACTCACTTCTTAACACCGATGTAAACTAACTACTATATTTAGTTGTGATATGCCATATGCAAGATGCATGTTTAGTTGAAGGCATTTCTTTTGCAATTGAACGAATCATCCATTTATCTTGATATGTTAAGATTGTTTGCGTGGACCTTCTCATAAGTAAAGAAAGATTTTGAATGTTATCGATAGGTTATTCGGGAGCAAGTGGTTAGTTTACCAAAAAGTGATATAAACTTACAAGAAGATAAAATGAAGTTTAATTGCATAATTAGTTGCATAATAAATACGCGTTACCGTAAAAAGCCATTCAAATGCACTTTTTGTCTCTTAGCGTAGAAGAGCACCCAAGTAATATGGTTTTTCCATGATTGTCAATACTAACAAATATGCCAAAGGCATGTCATATGAGTTGACTTTGTAAGTACTACAAAATACCACATCTCCGTTTTTGATACATGTCAAAACAATGAGCATGGAGTTTGTTATCATCATCAATTGTAAATACATGCTTAAAGTTTGAATTTTTGAGTTTTACATTTTTACAATACTCCAACAGCTCTTGTGCATTATTTTATGAGTGTAGTTTATGATTAGTTTATGATTCTTACTTATAAAATTATAAACATTTATTCTAAGAAAAGAAAGTTCTTTGGGTCTTACATTTTTTTCAAGCTCCATCACACGCATAATTTGTCTAATGGACAACCATGCTTCTTTTAAGAATAGAATACATTTTTCATCTTCCATTTTAATGCTACGTTCCAATGGAAGAAAATGAACCTCTTTAGTAGACAACAAGTCATATTATGCTCCAAAATGAATTTTGTGACTTGCCACTCCTCTGAAAAATTTTCATTGATTCTCCTCAGTTTTATACGCATATGGGCTTTGCAATCAGATCTTGTCGAACCCCGCTTTCTTTGTCCCAACCAGTTTAACCCTAGGCTTTCCTTCACGGTGACAAAAGAAGTCACGTCTATCTTCTTCTCCTGTCTTGTTCTCAAACCTTCCTTTACAAACTGAAAATCCATCCATTCTAGCATAATTTTATAGAAAATAAACACCTCTTCCTCACTAAGTAAACACTGACCGATAAATGGTTTATCTAAATCTACATTATTGTTTTCACCATCTTCTTCAATAACAAATCTTTCTTCTTCAGTAACTTCCTCCATTGGTACTTCATGCAAGTCAATGTGAACTAGTTTACTCATCTAAAGATGTGAGATACATATAAATTCAATACTCAATCAAATGAAAGAATTAAATAGTTAAATACTAAATGCTCTTTATCTTTTGCTATTGTATATGAAGTCAAATATATCTACCAAAAAAAATAAAATGGAGGCACGCATTGAAGAAACGGTAAGCTAATAAAAATGAAAGTGTGAATTAAGCATATTAACTAAAAGCTAGAGGGAAGAAATTGGAGTCATTCTAGCCGGTCCCAACTTTTGAAAGACAATTAAATATTGTTTGAGTTGTGTAAGTCCTCTTAATAAGGTATTAAGGCTAATGGATGGTATTGTGAAACCGGCAATGGGCTATATGAAGCTATGGATCGTGCAAAAGAGCAAATAAAAAGTAATTTTGATGGTGTTGAGGCGAGATACCTACTTATATAGTTGAATTTTATTATTGGTTCAAGGAACTTGAACAAATCTAGGAACAAAGCAAAAAGCTCAATTGTTGATGTGGATGATGATATTCAAGATGAGGATGAGGAGGAAGGAGATGAAAGACTTCATGAGACAACTGTGCTTCTTGATGAAGATGAAGATGATGGTCACATTCATGTCGAAGATTAGTTTTATTTGGTTCCCAAATCCTTTGGCATTTGCGTTATTACTCAATCGCTAGTTATACCATTTTGGATGCTATACATGTCATTTTTGATACTTTGTGATGCGTATTTTGGGATAATTGTAATCTATAACTCATAACTAGCGAGATTGTTATATTTTAGCAAATATATTTAAGTATTCTACTATTTTGTTCTTATACTTATATATATATATATAATTATTGAAAATTTATGACTCTTACAAGTCGAGTCACGAGTCGACAACTATGGATAAATGCTAATTGTCATCACAGTAAACTGAAAGTTCAGAATGCAAGGAACATAAGTAACGAGAAAAACAGCATAGGAAATACCAAATGGTACCAGTTAAAGCCAATTTGGAACATCAAGAATCTCAGAAGGCAAAATTCCAGGGGTGTCCTAGATATATATATTAGGATGGCTCGCGATCTGTAACTTCAAATTTTATAAGATCTGTCACAATTTAAAAGTGAGCAAATTGCTATGTACTATTTATTTTAGTGATAGACAACATACTTTGTTTTAACCATTTAAAGCTAGTAACTTAGCATTTCTTACTTCAGTATGTCATTTGTATGTTATTGCATATTTGGAATTTGATAACTAATGATAAGTATGTGCTAAAAACAATGTACCTTAAACTGGTGATATCTTTTGTTTCTCCTGGCCGTGGACTCACAGTGGCATGTTTTGACTTCCCTTATCTCTTGAAAACAAATATACTAAATGTTAGAAGCAATCAGAAGTCCTGGAATAATTTACACATTAAAAAGTAAAAAGGCACTTTTTATAGTGTAAGGTGTTATTGAATTAGATTGCCTGCCGCACTAATTCTGCTGATTTGATGCAAAGAGTTTGCCAAAGCAGATTTCCCAATATTTGGGATTCCAACAAGCATAACTGTAGTGGGGCGAGTGTCGCTAGAATGTGTAGTCCTTCTTATGTCTCTAATTCTGGCTTGTAGAACGTTCAGGAACTACCAAGTAGATACTCTTAGCAAAAAGCATAATTGGCGTATTTAAAATGACAACCAAAGAATCGAAGTGTTCCTAATTACCTCCTTGATACTGTCCTTGTTATGAGAATTGATAGCATAAGGTATGTACTTCCGCTCTTTAAAGTAAGCCATCCATTCCTAACAGATATGGAACTCAATTAA
Organism: Logfia minima; assembly: GCA_963921325.1. Lineage (NCBI taxonomy): Eukaryota > Viridiplantae > Streptophyta > Magnoliopsida > Asterales > Asteraceae > Logfia > Logfia minima. The sequence continues at coordinate 4,356,418 of OY992776.1, forward strand.
AGAATAATAATTTAGCATACTGACGTGTGGAGAGCCAAAAATAACTTCATATAGGGTACATAAGTTCACAATTTTTCATTTCCAGTTTATGTATAAAACTATTAACTTTCTTTGTGCACAGTAATTTAAAACATATGTGACTATACCATTTGTAATATGCATAAGCGACTCACTCAAAAAGTTGAACGAAAACATGGTCAAAGGAAGAAACTAAGAATTATAAATAAAAGAAAAGACTATCCCTTAGTTTCCGAGCGACTTGCAAGATCCATTTTATTTAGAACAATTATATTTCTCGAAGATGGAAAGTATCTCAACTGTCCATATTCTGATGACATAGGAATCTGAAAAGAATACATGAAGTAAGTAGCTTTAAGGGAGCATGAAAAACATAATATGTGACCTCAAACCTATCAAAAAAGGTAATCAAACATAGCTTCAAGAGAATAACATAGAGATAATTGCACAAATTTGGGGATAAACAAAGAAAAAGATCAGTAAACACGACGAAGGAAGTTATCTCAGTCATTTTATCGAACAGTTAGTGTGCATAAAGAAAGGGGATGGAGGTTACCCTTGCATCTCTGACTTCAAGTACAAGATCGACAAGTGGGATTCGTTGGAAAATGGCACGAGAAGTTGCACGCATGTCATGGTCGTACCGCCAACTTGAAGATTTGGTCTCCGGGACTTTCTTAACTGAATCACCTAACTTTTGAACTAAACTAGCCGTTCCCATCTGTATTTTACAAACACAAGTGTATATGCCTTCATATATTGGATCATGAATATTTCGAGTTCAAACAGGTTGAAGGAGACAAACTGGTAAAAAGCCGTTTGAAGTGTATATGCTTACCGCCTCCAAATTATTTTACGATTGAAGTATCATGGCAATAACGTATGCATTAACTATTTATAAAAAGTGAGCAGAAAATAAAAATTATTTGCTTTCACCCACCCATTTTATCACCTCTTCTGCAAATTAATTTTCGTCTTTTCGCCAAATAGGAGATATACTACAATAAATAAATGATTCTGAACAAATCGTCAAGAAGACTTGCCATTTTTTTAACACATAATGTTAATTTTCTATTTGAGCAAGAACACATGTTTCTTTTGTATGAAAGAAAAGTAGGATATGATGATTGGAAAAGTCAATAAATTGTTGGTATTCACATAATTTGTATGCTAATACATCTTTCTATGTTACAACTTGATATGGCTTGTACATTCATGCACAAAAAGGTCTAAGCGAGTTAACTCAAAGCCGTGTTCGACATTAACCGAATTATAGAAAGTTGAGACCCAACCGTTTTATATTATTTTGAACAAGACAGAAATGTTGAATGATTTAATCAACAAATAGAATTCAACGATTATCACAAGCTACATAGGACTTTTATACATTTACCCTACTTTTACATATATTAGGCACATGTTAAATTATGCCTTTGTCTTTTGGAAAACATCAAATCAAAATGACCTATAGACTGTCACTGAGTAACGAATATGCAGGGATTTATTCTGTAAGAATTTCCTTTATGCTATTTCTTAAAATGGTAATTGTCTTTTGTGGATTTTTCCAAAGTAAACAAGTCATGTGCTGAGTCTGTCATTTATATAGACCCTACAAAATATAATATGTCAAAAATAATATTGTACACTTTTGGTCTAAAGCCACCCAGTGCTTATAAATAAGATGCCGTATATACTATATACAACCTAATAAGTAGTTGTTTCATCTCCACAGTATGACAAGTTTGTAAGATTTGTGATAGTATATTCGTATGTATACGGAGTGTGTAATGAATACTAACTTTGTCAATCAAAATTTGCCACTTGTCAGTCTAACCAATAAAGTCATGCTATGTCATCTTCCTGTTGCGTTATTATTCGAACTTCAAAACGGGATTTCAAAATAAACTTGACATATATGACTAAGGAGTGCCTTTTTGTACTTTTATGATATTAATTAATAATATATCAAAGTGGTATGAAAAATATCACATCTACACTTTTAGTACATATTTTAACACCTTATGTACACTAAAAATATTTATCACTACTGTGAAATTATTATAAATATAAAAAATCAAAATAAATGTAATAAAAATTTAATCATGTATTACGATATTACATAGTTAAAAAACATAAACAAATTTGGTTCACATGAAATTTAATTATTTAATTATGAATTACGATATTACATAGTTAAAAAACAGGATTCAATTTGCATACAAATAACAATATTGTTGGGCCCTTTTTTTTAAAGTTTAACTAACAAAATAATCAAAGTAATTCAATTTAAATATTAGTGAATATGAGATTATAATTGGAACTTATTAAATTTGAAGGCCCAAGTCGAAATAGAGTCTATTTCCACCCCCCCCCCCACCCCCCCCCCCCCATTTTCGGGCCTAAATCTATCGGTGCTAAGTGCCTTTATATGATAAAAACCAATGATAAGTTATTTCTTAATTAAATGACATCCTTATATTAACTTATTGAGAAATGATGTTGTTTAATTTTTAGTTAATTGCACGTACTATGATTTTGCTGATTTATGTAGTATTGTGTAAAACTAAATCACTAATTTCCAAACCAAATTTTGTTAAAAAAAATAAAATAATAATATCCAAATCAAATATGCAATCCTGATCATTTAAATACAAAAGCACAACAATGAGCATGATAATAGAAAATGGAAAATAAATGCATGTTCCATAAATTAACAATTATTCATAAATCATTAAAAAGCAAAAACAAGCTTATTGTATAAAAATGGGGGTATAAAACATACAGACAGTGAGAATCGAACAAACGCATGCTAGATAAAATACACATAGCCTAACCAGTTGAACTATTTTAAAACATTTGTTAGTATTCTGCTATCAAATATATATCAAGTTAGGGGCCCCTAAAAGTTGAGCCGCCGTCGAGTAGACTACATAGGGAGATCACAGGGCCTGCATGCACGGGTATACTTTCCTCGTTAAAAATAAAAATCTACAAATTTGCAACCTTGTATATAGTAAGAGAGAACGATATTATTTCTAACTATTTATGTTAAAGAGATTATATATTTGGAGGTCATTCAAATATATCAATTTGTTTTTGTAGGTCACCCATATTTGAAAATGATTTTGTAGGCCACCCTAATATATCATTTTGTTTTGTAGGTCACCCATATTTAAAAACGATTTTGTATGCTACTCAAATTTGTATATTGTTTCATGTATACCAAATTCGACTAAAAACTCATCGGAAATGTGTAAAATGACACAAATACCCATGTATTTGAATAAAACTAAAATAATATAAATAATGTTAAGTAACAAACATTGGAGTATTTGTGTCCCTTCACATATTTTTTTGATGAGTTTTTAGTTGAATTTGATTTACATGTAACAATATACAAATTTAGGTGGCCTACAATATCATTTTTAAATATGGTTGCCTACAAAAACAAAATGATATATTTGGGTGGCCTCCAAATATATAATCCCTTAAGTTAAATTAGTTGCGAGTAAGTGTTATAGGAAAGCCGTAAACTATTGTTCCCTAAACCAGTGTAGCTAAGTAACAGGCTACCGAATTATTGAACTGACTTTCTTTTATATGCACCGAGAAAACAAACTACTATTACTTTCCATGATAATTCCTACGTACACATAAATGCTTTTATATTATTTAAAAAGCGGATATTCGAATGATGAAGACTGCATTACTTTTATCAATTCATTTCAACCTGCTAGTTTATGTACGTGCACTGCTTTGGTGGAGATGGATATGATCCTCATGGAAGCACTAGAAAGTTTCAACGTTTTAAAAGATCAGTAATGACTCAGGTCAGCATTAAAGATCTGGCAGGTGAGTATTCGTACTCACCTGTCTATGTTGGCCCACGATGGGTTAAACGATGCTGACAAGATATCAGCCATCCGGATGAACTTTGAGCGGTACTCAGGGTATGTGACTGTTGAACCAAGACATGTGAAGGCACATTTTTACACTACTACAAAACTTAGTTGCACAATTAGGAGGTTGTATGAATTTTATACTACTGTAGTAACACTTTAGTTGCACTGTTGTATACAGACAACGAAACAGATTCAAGCAGTCCATGAGGTTTAACTTGCACAATTTTCCTGAATTTTACAAGGCTAGTGTAGATAAAGAATAGTTCTTTGATGCTTTCCGAATGGTCTTTAAGCTTCTTATTTACTCCCCACATCACAAACAGGAGATGTACATTGATTCTTACAAGAAGTGGTAATTTATCCCATTTACTTATAAATGGATTAATTTGGGTTGTGTATTATCTCAAACCATTTAAATAAAAGTTTTAGCTAAAAGGGGAATGTATCAATTGGGTTGAAATTACCCAAAGTCTACTTCTGAAACGTATACACCTTCTATATTGTTTTACTCAAAATAGAGATGATTTTTGTAATGATATCGCTTTTGTTTTCACAATTGAATCATTAAATATTTATTTGTATAAACTAAATAATAGTCGAAAAATTATTAACAGGCCAACCCAACCCGACCAGGCCCATTTAGATGCACATAAAAATGGCCCGTTAATTAACTCGCCCATATTGCACCTCTAGTTCTTAATGTCAAAGCAACTAGTTTGTAACTTCAAATTTGATTTCTGTAGATCTTGAGGAATTTGAAATAATGGGTAGAAATGCCAAGTTTTCCATCAATTTCACCATGAATAAGTTTGACCTTACAATTAACGATTGTGTCACTTTTTCTGGAAATAGGGGTAAAGGATAACAGCTTCTCATATAGTCTTTCATGTGTGATATAATAATAAAAAAGATTTCGTAATAGAGTCCTCAACCTTATATATCTATAGCCCCGGGCGGTAGGGAACATCGTGTGTAAATTCGGAAGTAAAACCTATAATATATGTTGATCTCCAGGAGGACCAGGACAATGAACCCATAACTTATAATGCACACAACTTTTGAACCAAGTGTAGTGTTTAAATTCATGTTTAAAAATGAATACATATGCACAACTTCTTTTTAAAAAACAACAACTGTTATCTAAATCATAGAAACAACAATATGACAATTGTTGATGAGCAGATCCACACAGATCAGTTCCTATTACATATATCTCAGCACCCTATTAGATTAAAATACTTGCAGTGTAGATCCCATATTCTGTGTAATTCTGCCCCATATTGCCATTTAGTTATCATCCAATTCCACAAAACATTCTATCCAAACCTTTACTTTTGAGCCCAGATTTGTGCAGCAACTCACTGGATCGGTTATCAATTGCTGCCAGCTACTGATGCCTTTCTGCAGTCTTACCTCGACCCATTAGGAACAGACATGAACTTCAACCCAAAGACTTTGCAATTTCTGTTGTTTCAGATAAAGTAAGTACGCTGCATGCTGCTGTCTAAAATTACTAAACATGTTAACCCATTTTTTATGATATGTTATTGTGACCAACTCCAATATTTCCGCGATATCTACTGTTTGTCATGCATCGCAATCCACCACTTAAACACGTACTCTAACTGTAAATTCATTTTCATCACCCAATGACCAATGCACTTATCCCTGAAGTTTTGTAATCAAACAAAAGAAGCTAATCTATTAGACAAATCCTCCATCTCTCACTTGCCCTTCTTACTTGCCAATTTATATTTAAAAATCTCTCATTGTTGCATACTACATGAACAATGTATCTTTTGTATGGAAAACTCAGGTATGATGGTTGAGAAAGTCAATAACTTTGTATCCACATAATTTGTATGTTATACTATATTGTTATAATATCATCTTATCCACAAAAGGGTCTAAACGAGTTAACTCAAAAGATGAGTTCGACGTCAACCGAGTTGGAGAAAGTTGAAGCCGAAATTGCAGTGGATGTTGCTATATACTACAATCGTACAGGTTACAGTAAAATGAATGCTTATCTTTCCTTCATGCATGTCCCCTTTTGACTTGATAAGATTTGGTAATGGGAAAACTTTGCTACCCTACTTTCGGTTTTGCAGATACATATATATATATATATATATGCTGAATGTGGAATTTTGCATCACATTTGATATTGATTTATGCACTAAGATTTTCAACAAAAGTGAAGTTTACTTTTACATGTTTTTTATTTCACAAATAAGTAGTTAAAAACTGAAAACGTGTGTGAAGTATGAATTAAGTTGTTATATCTGCATTCATTAATCAATCTAAAATCCTTCGCTTCTAATACTTTGACACTTTGTTTTGTTATAATGAATAGTCAAGTACGTAATATTTGTTCTATAAAAATATTTGACTGTTATCAAATGTTTAAAATAGTTTTGATCTACTGGACAAATATCGGTTGATCAAATCTAGTGTGGATTTTGAAGATCAGAAAGCAAAGGTTATTGTTGGTTTATTCAGTTTCAGTGGGATCTTACATGATGCTTTGTGATCAAACCTATCTTTTTGTTTCTCTTTATAAAAGATCTTACATGATACTTTTTAAGCGTCATGCAAATCCAGATCATTGCAAGACTTTCATGCGTCGATATGTAAAAGTGCTTTTGTCGAAGTTCATGTTGTTGGCACCGAGATGGAACAAAAGTCCTTATATAAACGAGTAAATGGAGTAGGTTTTTTATATTCTAGGTTCCCGGATATCTCTATAACTGTTCCTGAACTTTATTTCTAGCCAACTTCAAAATGTTTACATAGAGATATTCGAACTTGAGACTTCTTGGTTAGAGGTGTCATAAATACTTGCACTCGAATAACCCGAATAACCCGAATCTTAATCAAATCAGGTTACGAGTTATATATTTTAGAATTCGGGTAACATGAATAACCCGCAAAAGTTGTTAATATACAAATATAACTATAGCTATATTCTATAAGTTATTTACGATTTATATGAATCTATTTTTACATAATATACGTATACATTACTTATGATGATGATTTATATGAAGTTATTAGTGTGATTTTGTAAAGTTCAAGTTTTGTTTAAGATACGAAAATTTAAAATATCTATCTTATTCAGTTTAAAACATGACCCGATCCGACCCGACCCAAATAACCTGAACCTTATTCGATTATGTCTACAAGTTAAACAATAAAATTGAAAGTCCAAATCACTCGTCCGACTAACCCGAAATTTAACCGAATAATACCCGTTGGTGATGAGGATCTCGGGGCGTATTATCACCCGGTCAAGTTGGTGATCATTTTTCTCTACTTATAAATGTATATATTTTATATTTTTCTTTATACCTTATCAGTTTTAGCTTGTATATATATGTCTCACCTTGATATGTTGCGCGAGCCAATAAGCTGACAACATTGGTTGGAAGTATTAAATTTATATACCCAAAAAGGGTTAGGCTTACATCATATCGTATGATTTGTTTCAAACAAGAAAAAAGTTGGTATTTTTATTTGATCAAAGTTTATTTCCTTTTAGTATATAACCATGAACATGAAAGATCGAAACATGCTTCCGAAATGGTTGATGAATAATACATCTTCATAATCAAAATCAAAGAAAGAAACTTTTTGACAAATTAATGGTTTTAGATTTTAATAAGCATTGAAAAGTCAAATGTATAGTAAACATTTTATTTTCGATTATGATATAGATTGCGAATCTTATACGACTAGAAACATTACGAGTTGAAGTCTTATTCGACTAAAATTGACGAGATATTGTTTAATAACAAGGAGATTTCTTCTTCGCCATTCGCTTAAAGCAACACAAATTGCACTATTAAATTGTATTGTTGTACAAGTTCTTTAAGTAAATGACGTGAAGCATCGTTGAAAAAGGGCAGTTGATTCTGATTCATAAAATATAAAAAATTATGTTAAGTTATTATTTAAAAATATATCGCAAGTAGTAATGAAATGAGTTAGAATATAAGTAAAACTGGTAAAGTAGTGGTGAGAAAGTCCACATCAATACAAGGAAGTGAATCATCAAATAGCGACATTAGTTGTGAAGATGCTTGTGTGACTCAATTCCACCTATTATTTAACATTATAATTAATATTCAATTAAAATTAGGACTCCTTTGATGACAATTACTAAACATTTATTTATTTATTTATTATCTTATGAAATGAATCAATGATTATTGGTTTCATTTTGTTTTATGTCATTAATCAATATAATATTCAATTAAATATCTAAAATATTGTTAACACTTCAACTATGTGTGTGGGTAAAGATTCAAATCTTAAAGCTTACTCCATCAAATATCTGATCAAATACTTACAAAAAGTATTTCATATATAACCAGCTCATATTTTTATTAGTTATTGTTTTGATAAGGGATTCATTTAGTGATTCAAAAGATAATATGCGTTTGATTTACATTATGTATAATTAACAAAATAAACTTTTTATTATGCATATCAACTTTCGATTATTGTTAACTTTATGTAATAATTTAACTTGAAAATTTATATGAATGTCACGTACGTGAATTGTTTATACTTGACATGTCTACCAAATCACATTAAACAATAAAATATTAAAATTGTATTCGCATAATAGAAAATAACGTTCTTAATATCACACAATTGAAGTCTATCGGAAAAATATTTGAATTTTGAAACACTTAATCTTTTAATAAAAAAATGTAATATCTAATGCTAGTGTAGTTTAACAACCAACGTTTCATTGACATATATCGATAGTCAATTAGTTAATGATATTTAAAAAATAGCACTAAGTTAGTAGTAATAAATAAGTAAACATGTTTTGAGATGTTTATGATGGCTGGTTTTGTATGATTAGTTGTTTTGTTTTTATATTTGAATCCAACTTGTACTTGGAATTATAAATTTAGAGTAATTAATGTATTTCCTAGAAGGTCTAATTCTGAAATGGAAGAATAATATATGGAGAAATTTAGTAATTTGCCAATAATGAAACTAAACAAAAATAGTAAAAGCAAAACCCTCCAAAATGGAAGTGGTATTGTCGAATGAGAAGAATTAATAAAAGGAAATCGAGTTTGCTCAAAAACGTCATATTTTAGAGGAATAGGAAGCATTCGTGGGGAATCAGCAAGTAAATCTAGTAAGAGAATATGATTAGGGTGAAATGGTTAAATTGGTCAAACTTAAAGTTTTTTCGTTATTGTTTTATATTGTTTACACTATATATTATAACATTTTCCTGTGTAAATTTCGAGTCACAAATTTAATATAGAAATATTTATGATTTGATTTTGTCAACAAAATTGATCTTAAAGATCATATATGATCACGTTAACTTCATATATTTTTTAAATTTATTTCATATTAAAGAACATAAAATTTTAATAATTTTAATTTAATTTTTTAATTAAAAAAATTAATAAATATTAAAATAAAAAAATAAAAAATTCATATCACCATGAAGAACTAAACTACAAGAACTCATTTTTATTTGTTTGTTCTTGTCTATTTTATTTGTTCATTTATCATTTGTAAGTGTAACTACAATTACACGAGCATTGTTCGAGACCACTAATATTCCTAACTGATATAGTATGAATACAGTTCGATTCTTTGAAAGGTTTTTGTATATAATATTTAATGATTGTCACTTAAAAAGTCTTGTTATTAATAGTTAATAATAACAATCAATGTAAACTGTATATACAGCTATGCATAAATGTATGAATTTGCAAATTTGCATATACGTAAGTTTAAAGCAAATATCAATTATTTGCCTAAACGGAATAGAAAACTAATTAATACTTATGTTCAATAGATTGTTTACTAGTATAAGTGATGGATTTGATGAGTTGATTAATGATCAGTATAATTTTTATGTATGAACGATGTTTTAAAAAATGTAATTTATTTAAGAAAAAAACAAAAATTGATGAAGAAATTAAATTGTAAACCGGACTAGCATGATTTAAATTTGGTTCGGTTAAGTTCGGATCTTGAATTGTTTAAATAGATCCGAACAAAATTTTATGAATCGAAAGGCCACCAGATTTCTTTGATCATATCAGATTAAAAATACTCTTCCGAATAAATGCTCATTAAATCCTAATTTTGATAACTTTTAAAATTATATTATTTTAGATTATCATTAATATAGACACAAACTCATTTCTCACACAAATTCAATAGTTTATATAAGTTAAAATGACATATATGATAGCTGCCCATGGTATCATCTCAAAAAGATATTTCGTTCACGCAAAGTGTCATAGTTATAATAACTTCCTTAAATCACATCAGCCATTAAAATACAATTTAATACTCATTTTCATTCTCTACCACCTACTATTTTGTTACTTCTACTTCTCAATTGACCCACAAGAGTACATGATCAAAAACCTAATAAATTGCATATCATATATATGTCTTGTCTATGTCATTAAATTTATGCTTGACTAGTTACGTGTTACAAAATTTACATTTCTTGTCCTTGAACATTTTTATATTTACGTATTTAGTCTATACTTTTATACTAACATTACCTAAGTTAAGTGTTGTTAAAAATATTTGTTTTTTTTTTCCCAGTTTAAATAATCGCTTTAAAATTGTGGGTGATTTTTACATCATTAAATTTTAATCATACGTTGCTTTAAAATTTATACATTACAGCATTTTAAACCGTATTTTATGGTATGTGAATAAATAGTTTGTAGTGTACAAATTATACTATTCTCTCCGTCTTAAAATTATAATTAACAATTTTCTTTTTGTTTGTTCCAATTTAATTGTCTACTTCTATAAAAGGATATATATAATTAATTGAATTTACTTAATTATTACTTATGTACATGTGTATAAAAATGCATGTAACAAGTAACAATAAAACTGTCGATATTATCAGAAAAATATTGTAATAACTGCATTTCGTTAAACTAGATGATCGTTTGTGTGTCAATAATAAATTTGAGACCGGAAGTAATTTTTAATAAATATTGACAATGACGCACGTGCCGACGTAACGAAACGACACCGTATAAAAGTTAACAATTTGGTGCAAACTTAATTGTCGAGACTAAAACGACTGCAACGTGTACCGTGCGTGACTAATTATTTGGTGCATCGCTGTCGTATCACTCCTGACCGGGGTTAACGGGCAGACAGGTTCGAGCAAGTGGGCAACGCAGACAATGACCTTGTAGACAGAACCTTATGCGATGGGGTCCACCTGAGAAAAAGAACCTTCCATGTTGTCACGAGTGGCAACTGTGGGTCCCGACGTATTGGACAATTTGCTAGATTCCTTATTAATATTTGCATCAATACCCCTTCTCTTTCATTAATTCCCATTTTACATAATATTGAAGAAAAAAGTTTGCATGAATAAATACAATTGTTTATCTGTTCTCATTTTCTTAACTAGGTGGTGAAACATAAGAGATTAGTCATACATTTTGCATATTTTTGGTAATAACTAGCTAGAGTTAAAGTTGGTAGCTAGAGATTATGGTTGAAGTTAAAGAAACCGTTAAAAGTTGCTATAAGTTACTTGAAGTAATTTCTATTTTAAAAATTCTTAGAAATTTACTTTTTCAAGAAGTTACACTTAATTTGATTGCCCAACAAAAAATATTTTACATAAACTTTGAGCATTGAAATTTTAAAGTCTCAAACTCCTAAAAGCTCAAAAATAAAGGTGTCAAATACACCCGTTAACTTAACAAATGTCCAATTTGTGATAGAAAATATGAAAATAAATATAAAAGATGCTATCCAAGTAGGTATTTGCAAGATAAAAAATTATCAGACTCTTTTACGACTGGTTACCGTATTTTATATGAAAGAAATAAAAGTTAACTATTGACATGTAACTTTGGATGTTTAACGATGGGTTGAAGTATGTTTGGTTATAAAGGGAGTTTGATATGGTCTCTATTGGGTTAAAGAGCTTACCTATGTAATTTATAGATGACAAAATAAACTAAGTGTTTTATCAGTTGTTGTATATGTTAGCAGCAACTATTGAATAGACTTAGTAGTATTGTTCGTTGCTCATGAGTGAACATCGAACTCTTTAATACTTAGAATGTATATAAATGTCTATTCAAGTCACTGCATCTGTTAGCAGTGACGTTTATTGTAACTTAGCTCTTAATAGAGTATCTATCAGTCACTGATGGATACTTAGCATCTGAAAAGGTTACAAAGGGTCTGACGCTGTCAAGAATATCTGAAGCATCTGTTGAAGTCCAAGACTAAAGACAGAGACATAGACTAATATGCTGAAGTGGAAATCAACAATACTTTATTAACCAGCGGTTCAAGCCTGCATATGATAAGTACGTTGGGTTTGACAAATACCTAATATACCGATAGAAATGTCAACTTATATTGGACAATAACCTGCACGTATCTTTCTGTAAAGATATATACAAGAAAGATATTGTACTTTATTATTATTATATGACTTTTTGTGTAACCTAGGGATAAAGTAAAAAGTAAACTTTATTCCTATGATGTAATGTCACTTCCATTACATTGGACGTTTCACTATGCCCTATGTGAATGTGGTAATGACACGCGTAGGGTTTGAGATGTATTTATGAGACTATAAATACATCTCACAACTACCATATTCATTGCCCAAATTTACATTTACTTCGACCTTGTTAAGCACGTTCTTGTCTGTCAGTGAACCATTGTGCCCTCACTTATTTGTTAAGTGTTGATCACTGAGCATCATCAACGTACTCTCGCTGATTATTTGTTGAAGCAAATTTGTCACAAGTTAGTTTACCTAGACTAGTTTGTTTTGTCTATTTCTGCAGTAAACTTTGTAAAGTTATTCTTTATTTGAATTAATAAAAAGAAAACTTTAAACTTTGATTTATTGTCTACATTACATTTGTTGTTAGTAGCTTATCACTATATTTGACAAAAAGGGACTAACAGTCTCTTTTTAGCGTTGGACTTGCATACACACTCTAAAATTTCACAATGTGTCAAAACTATATTTATTGTGAATTCAAATCTTACATTTATAGTAACTTTACAACAGGTTGTGATATTGAATATAACAATAGTTTTATTTATGGGATAAAACCGGTTTTGCAAAACTCATTGTAGCTTGTCATTTTTTTCACCCTTTTGTGTATGTTGAATTCAATGAAAAGTTACAAGTCGGGTTTGGACCACCTGTTCTTTTTATCTTTAACGACTAGAGGACGAGTTCGTAAATTATGATTTCAATATAAAAATGTTAGGAACTGGATTTACTTCACCATGTTTTAATATTTTTGATAATCTTTACTGTAAGAATTTGTAATGCTGAATTCTATAGATGTTAGAAAATAACAATCAAACAAGAACAAACTGATTTAACTTCAATAAGAGGAATAAATTCTATAAATTATAACCGGAATAAAATCACAAAAATAAAATAAAAGACTCTATACAAGAAAAATATTCACTACACAGACTATCTAGACCTGAATGAATATACAACCACAACCACAAATAAAGACATGTATGTGAAATAACAGAAAGCCTATTTTGGGTTCTTTATTAAAAAGATAATAGAAATTAAATCGACCAGAGAAAATAAAATGAAAATAATATCTACACCTAAAACAAATAAACCTATTTATATTTATTTAGAAAAAATACATATTACAAATTGAACCCTAAACTTGAGCTTTGTACAACTTTAGCCCTCCAACTATCTTGAATCTGCACAAGCACATAACAAAAAATACAAATACATATATACTTGCATACCAAATAAGATTGCATATTCAAATCACCAACAACATTTCAACAATAGATAAGTTTAACACAAGTTTAAACTATTTGATTGAAAGTTAAGATAATCTTTGTAAAGAGAAAGAATTGAATTATGGTCGGGAGTTGGGACTGATCGATCGACCATGAACAGAAATTGAAACTCAAACTACAAGATTGTTATTGCAAAGTAATACAAAAAGAGGGCACATTTGGAACTATTCGAATAAACAAGGGGGCCCATTTAAATTCATTAATTTTCAAGAGGCCCACTATATGTATCTCCGGTGGGATTATTTTATAATGATCAAAAACGACAGTCGCGTGAATATTGAGGCATTCATTTCGTTCTAGTTTTAGTTTTAATTTGACATCGCACTTATTATTTATAGGTTAGAATTTATGATATAAGATAAGATTTATATTATATTGTCCGAAAAATATCAAATCAAATCAAATAATATAATAAAATTGACAATAAAGAATTTGTTGCTACAAATACCAATTTCGATTTGATATGATATTATGAATTATGTGATATCACATTTAATTAATTATTAATTATTAATTATATTATATTATAGAAAAATAAAATATATCAATGGTATAATGAAATTTGAGATTAAAGAAGTCGGTGCTACAAATACCAATTTCGATTTGAGATTATATTATGAGTTAGATATTTTAATGTTTTGATGATTAAAAGATTTGCTTTTTCCTGCCAACCAAAGTACGTTCAAATGCTTGAAGTGTAAGACACATTTACAATAGTGCTGGCAATAGATGGATATGGATGGATCTTGATCCGCTCCATTAGTGATCCAACTTAAATGGATCATGATCCGATCCATGATCCAATAGAATGGATCATGATCCGATCCATATCCAATTAATTTAAGTGGATCGGATCACGATCTGGATCGATCCAATTTTTTTTTCTTTTTTGAAATTATTTAGACAAAAATACTTTTACGAAAAAACGTTAAAAAAACGAAGAAAAACGAAAAAACGTAAAAAAACATAAAAAAACAAAGAAAAACGTAAAAAAACATAAAAAAACAAAGAAAAACGTAAAAAAAACGAACAAAAATTAAAAAAACGAACAAAAACGTAAAAAAAAAAAGGAAAACGTAAAAGCGAAGAAAAATTAAAAAAAACGAAGTAAAACGTAAAAAAAAACGAACAAAAACAAAGAAAAACGTAAAGAACGAAGAAAAACGTAAAAAAAGGAAGAAAAAGTAAAAAAAACGAAGAAAAAAGTAAAAACGAAGAAAAACGTAAAAAACGAAGAAAAACGTAAAAAAACGAAGAAAAACGTAAAGAAAAACGAAGAAAAACGAAAAAAACATAAAAAAAACGAAGAAAAACGAATAAAAACGAAAAAACCCGAGAAAAACGTAAAAAAAATGTAATTTAAAAAAAAAACGAATTTAAAATTTTTATTTTAGTTAAAATCCGAATTTTAAAAACCCTACCCTTATTTATTTTGGTAGATGGACCGGTCCAGATGGATTATGGATCGATCCAAGTGTTGAATTGGATATCTGGATTGATTTGTTGGATTGCTTAATGGACTAATGGATATTTTTTTTAATCCAATAAATTATGTAAGTGGATTGGATCATATTAGATTTGGATTGATCCATGATCCATTGCCAGCCCTAATTTACAAGGTTCTTGATTTATAAAAAGACAATATATATTTACAAGGTTCAACTTGCAATTATATATATATATATATATATTACTATTAATTAATTAATTAATTAATTAAAATCAAGTTACTTCTAGTTCACATGCTTTGCTATTTTTAATTCAATTATTAAGAGACATATTCGTGATATATAATTAAATATCATTTAACGTTTTAGAAAATTGTTAGAGGTTTGCTAAGTTGGATTTGTATTAAATATTAATAATTAGCTCAATCCAACCAAAAGGAGGGGAGCCAAAAGCGAGAAAATACAAAATGAAAAGATAAATTTACATAAATAGACATTTTAACACTAAAATTATAAAAATAGACTGTGTCAGATATCATTTATAAATATACACCTTCTGATTTTATGTAAATAGTATCTGACACGGTTTATTTTTGTAATTTTAGTATTAAAATGTCTTATTTAAGTAAATTTCTCAAATGAAAATGTACTACATCTTCTGATTTTATGTGTTTATGAAATTATATTATTATTACTTCTTATCAATAATTTAAATATTTTAGTTAATAATAACGCACTTACACATAGTGACATACCAAGTAAAACAATTTATTAAAATTGATTAATTTATATTACTTTTTAGTCCTTAAAAATCGTTACAAGAGAAAAAAAATTAATTTTAAAACAAGGTGATGTTTTCCATCATGATATTAATTCATAGATAAAAAAAAAATAACTAATTATGATACAATTAAACGTTGTTAAGTTTTTAAATCAAGCAAATTTATACAGCATACGGCGTGTGGTTGTCCTATCAAAATTATGATTTTAAAACATCGTAAAGCAGCGTTCCCTCACTCCCTATACCGTTTCGGATGTCCTTCCTAAATAGCATCAGGTGCGTGGTGTTGCTTTTTGAATTTTTTTTCATTTTCAATTCATTAGCTCTTTTAATTAAAAATATATATAAACCCATTTTATATTTTTATATGTCCGTCTCAAAAAAAAAAAAAAAATTTAAACAACTTTTATTTTTTACTTTATAAATACAACTCTTCAAACACAATTCAAATAATCATTCTCATCTTCTAAAACTTCTATAACTTCAAAAACTCAAAACTATATTGTTTACTATGATTCACAATGTCGAACAACTCAAACAATCCGTACCACATACACTCTCAATGGAACCCGTTCCAAAACATGTCATCATTTTCAAAACTGTCAACACCAAACACACAAATGCCCAATTTTTGTTATCCATATCAAATGTCTCAAACCCGAGTTCCTCAAACAGAATACTGTCAACGACAATACCATAAAAAAACAACAAATTCCTAACATTCCCTCCGAGAAATGTAACGATTCCCTGATGTATTGACAATCTCAAAGCACCAAACAACCTGACATGCAATCACAAGGAGACGAGGTACCGACACCAAAATCGTCTCGAAAAAGCAGATCAAAAAAGAAAGGAAAACAACCGGCGATAGGATCATCACAACTTAAACAAAAAAAGACCGTTTCCAATGGCAACATTTTGGAACTAGAGAACGAACTACGATTGGCGCAAAGTTGAATCTCCGTTTCCGAATATTCCAACAAGATATCCCGTAAATATCTCCACTTCTCGGATAAATAGAATAACGTGTGTCGCTGTGTGATTGGCGTCACTCTAATGTATAAACTGTTAGTTGAATATTTTGTCGTCCCCATTTCTGATCATGCTCTTTGTGTGAGTTGGATTTACTCCAATCACAATCAAGTTTGATGTCATACATGTCATCACTTGAAAATATCTTCAGATATTTCAGGCGCATTCTAATTAGGGACCTCACACTAGCGTCTCTTGAAGTTTGAGTAAAACTTATTTATTGTTGAAGAGCTTAGCACTTGTAGGATTAATAAGATTTTCACTCATTGCGAGCTAACGTGTTCTTGTAGATTGATTCGTCTTGTTATCCTCCAGTGACCTCCTTTTACTTTTTCAATAGCGACTGATGTGTTTATTGATAATATAAGTGATTGAATCTCTCATGCGTCACTAGTGAGCAGAATACACATAGTTGAAATTCATTCACTTAGGTGTTGTTTGTTTTTTCAGATGTTATATGTCTGATGTCTATAGCCATGTCTGCAGAAGAAGATGTGGTCCTGAAGTCTGCAAAGTGAATATAGAAAACTGTTTGTTTTTTTTTGTCTGGAAAAGTCAATATGGTTATATATTAATGTAATTTTGAAAAAAAAATTATCTGCAAAAAAGCTTATCTCTTAAACCCTCCCTTCTTATAAAATTATGAAGTGCAAAACATGTAATAGTAACATTTTGTTAGGTAACGAATGTTAAAATTATGTGTATAGCACAACGTTTGTAACTATACTACTAATTATGTATGAATCTATGGGGTCATACTTAGAATATTGAGACACCAATTAATAATATATATGTAGCATATATTATTCAAGTAATAAAATATATAAAAAAAGTTGCTTTTCTATTTGGGCTAAATGAGTTCAAATAAAAAAATAAAAGAAAATTTTATAAACTAATAGTTATTGATTAACTTAATTATTGATTAAATTTTTAAATAATAGATTATATAATTAAATATATTAAAAAAGGTTATTTTTCATCTTCCTTTGTGCAAATGTTGCTTTCGCAGACATAAAAAGCTATATTCTAAGTCTGTCCGCCCGCAGACAAATAAAGATCTTATTCTGTCTGATGTCTTCAGAATACAAACCGTCTGAAATGAAAACTTCTGCCCGCCCGCAGACATAAGACCTAATAAGGTCTGCAAAGTAAAAAACAAACGACACATTAGTTAAACACTTGGATAACACAAACGATATTAGTGATCTTCTTCTTCTTTAAATGAGATCTTGCTTTCATCTTCGCTAGTAATAACTAGGTTGACTAGTAACTCAATTTAAGATTTTTGACTTCGTCATTTCTAATGACAGTTTCTTCAGTGTTTAAGTTGGTCAGCGACCAATGACGCAACAAGTAATATGTAATTTTTATTTTAATGATTTTTACTCTTTTATTTTATTTTATTTGTTATTTGTTCAATTTATTAAATTATTTAAATTTTTAAGAAAGAAAAAAAAAAAGAGCAAAAGGCTCCATATCACTATAAAAACAATATCATTCACACCTCTAATTTTTCAACAATATTAATTTCACCAGAATATTATAAAAACAGTAGCACCACTCCTTTTACACTCAGATAATTAATTGTAAGAATTACACAAATATACTGTATATATATTATACATATATGTGTCGACATATTGTGCATTAAGTTCAAAGAAAAAGGGGAAAAAGGGAAAAAAAAAGAACCCGTTATATTTCAACTAATCAATGATCAAGTGTGGGCCACCGGATTAAGGCCCTCAATTTTTGGAACAACGAGTTAAAAATCAGCTGCATCGTAGTGTACCAATACAACCAGTAAGACTTGTATACGTGTCCTATACTTACTAGTTTAAATCAAGGTACACCTGTTCCATAACGCACTGGATCGTTACTCCCCTCTAAAAAAGCCTATAAATAACCACCTATACACAGCATGAATTCCTTCCCCCACTATCTTCTCTTCATCTAACATACGCACTTGGCGTAGGCTTATTTTAGCAACAGCCTGTCTGTTAAGTACTTCCCATACTGTTATTGTACACACCATGGGTTCAACTATGCTATCGTACGCAGGGGTTGAAGACCCGCATTTTCTTGAGGCTTGTAGTCTATGCTCAAAACCACTGAGCCATAACAGTGACATATTCATGTACAGGTATTATGCTTCACTGGGTTGTACCTGATGCTGTCTTAATTGTACCTCTCAAGTCAAACCCCAATACTATGTGAATTTTGATTGGGATTTTTTTACAAATTCTAATGGGTATTTTTTTTTTTTTTTTTTCAGAGGGAACAATCCGTTTTGTAGTCAAGAGTGCAGGCAAGAACAGATAGAGATTGATGAGGCAAGAGAAAAAAGATGGAGGGTATCTAAGAAATCAAAAAAATCTGCCACAACCAATGAAACTAATGTACAAACAGGAACTCTTGTTGTAGCATAAATAAGCAACATAAAATTCCCAAAATTATTCAAATGAAATATTATTGAAATCCCTTTCTGAAATCAAGAAATAGAAATATGATGGAGGGGATGTTAAGGAATTTGGGTTTGACTTTGTCTTATAGAAATATGAATCAATGATGGAGTTTGATGGTGGTTTTGGTAAATGATGATTGAAGAAGAGAAAGGGACTTTTTGAGACAAATTTTGGGTGTTGAAATTGTCAAAACCAAAACAACTTTTAATGCTAAAAAAATACAAGTTGGTATGACATGATGATGTGTTGAAAAAGGGCACCATGTGTTTCTTGCTATGTTACTCGTATTATCAATACTTTCTAACAATGTATGAATTGTTATTCATTTTAATATATCAAACTTGGTAGCTATAAGTAATTATAATTTTAAAGGAAAATATATAATCAATACAATTTATATAACTTCTATTTATAATAAGGACACTAATAAAAATAGTCTCGGAGTGTTTGTTTTGAGAGTATGTGTTTGTTTTAAAGGAATGGATATGTCAAAATCAAAATAAGTATAAGTTTGATGAAACCTTTGTTAGATGAGACATTTTATGAATCAATTCATTCTCTCACATAGATACACCATCTTCTCTCTTTCTCTTTCACACACTCCAATTTTATTTTATATATTTTGTTAATTTTAAATATAGTCTTATATAAAAAGTATTTATCTAAAATTAATAATAACTTTCTTTTCATCATTTTCTTTCAAATTCATATCTATTTTCATTCTCATTCATATTCATATTCTCATGTTCAAAACAAACGGTAATGTTATCAATAAGTACGCTTTTAATGTTTAATAAGATAATATTTTATGGTTGTATTGTTCAGATTTTGATGGCTAAGGTATCATGAACTATGCATGTATAATGTTTTTAAAAATGACAATTATGTATGAGGAGCTACTAATAAAATTAGAAATTGTATTATGTAAGTGGTTGATTAATAAGATTAATACAAACATTAATATATTCAATTTTACCTTTATACATGTCTTTAACAAAACTCTTATTACAATAGTAGAATTAAATGATAACTTTGTAAGTGATGTTATGTGTATGTGGCCTGTATAAGCGACTAGACCTTAACATCTAATCTGCCATAATCATATCACTTTAATTTACATTGGAGTCACATAATGACGTGATAACTTTTTTTCTTTTTGAAAAGGAAAAAAAAATATTAGACTTACACAGAGAGGCAACAAAAATATGTACAACATCATCTCAAAGGAGATGATTATTTCCACGGTACAAAATATTGTATAAAAAAAAAACCAACGTAACTATCGCATTAAGATGTCATAAGATTCAATTTGTGTCAAAATTTACGCGGGTTAAGAACTCACGAGCTCCACTTCATAATATTTCTTGCGTATTTGTTCTCCATCCATAAGAGTGATAGGCGTTGCATTCGGGGAAATATATCCTCTTGTTGCAACTTGCTTCTTTCTTGGTCCAAAGCATGTAGTCATGTAGAATGGTTTCTCCCAACTTCAAATTGACCAAATTATGATGTAGAAAACACCTGTCAAGGTCTTTGCGATCACCTTGTTCTCATTAGCTATTAAATTTTCAGTAATGATGTCAGTAGTGAGTGGGCTTGTGACGGATGAATCTGCCACCAACTCCAAATCCTCTAACCATACGAGCCTCACCAAATGGTAATTCAATAAGCAATAGTCGAGGTTTTTCGAGGCCAGACTACATAGAACACAACCATCAAAGTTTGCAATTACCCCTCATTTACACAGTTGATCTGAGAAGGAAGACAATTAAGAAAATGATGCCATACATATATATTTACTTTTATTAGCAACCATGAATTCTATATGAAATTACCTTTATTTGTTATCTCTTGAAGGAGAGCTTGTTGAATTTTTTGTGATAACTTTTTCACCTAAAATAAACCGAAGATATCTATTCCCCAAAACCAATGATCAACGTCTTACGTGGAAAGAGTGACACTGCCAATTGCGTTGTTTAGAAGACGAGTTCATTTAGAACTCTCCCTCTTACTGAACGTGATAACTAGTACTCTGATTATTGAATTTGAAGTTAAGAAAATTAACAAGTTCTGAGTAAGCACATAGTGGTTTGATCCAAGACTCCAAGTTACTTTGTGTTCTTAAAGCAACACGACAACAATCAAATATAAGTGTTATAAGTGTTTTATGAATGAATACGTGATCGAATGTGAAGTATTATCCGCCGCATTATGCAAATACTATAATAATAGGGTTAAATTAAATACTAGATCATTTCTATGTATATTTTGGTGTGATACATTGTATGTTGCATAACACGGTTGTAATGAATTCAATGGTCAATAATTTTTATCAACTAAATATGTCAAATACCATACTGTTTATTGTTTAAAATGATAATGGTGGACAAGGAACATTTGTTTTTGCAGTGTTTGTAATGTTTGGGTTGTTGTATTTTGGCGTTGAAGTGGTTAAAAAAAAGCATAAATTATAGGATGATTTGTCTTTTAGATGAAAATGCCATCCTTCTGTTTCTTGTTACGATTGAGGGGGTCGAAAGGGAAAATATTGAGTCAATACAATTTATATAACTTAACTTCTATTCATAATAAGGACATTAATAAAAAACAGTCTCAGGTGGTGTTTGTTACACCAAAACATAAGAATTTATTATCATACTTGACCCTCTTACCATTATTTTGTATAATAGATAATATTAAATATTAATTACATCAAGACTCAAACTTAGAGTATTTATTTATTTATTACTATTATTATTTATGTCATTATTGTAGAATATATATTACATTTTTATCATCATTTAGTATAATACTTCATTATCACATCAATAATTGAAAATTTATTGTCATATTTTTATCTTTTGACCATTATCTATATTTATACTAATATATAAAATATTAAAATATTTTTTAAAAAAATAAATTTTACAATTTTACATTTATAATTACTAAAAGCGTTTTTTAAAATCTATAGAAATAACTAACATACCCCATATTTATTAAATTATCATTAATTCAAATATCATTAAACCATAAACTAATTAATATATGACATTTAATTATCATTAATACAAATATTATTAAATCATTAACTAATTAACATATGACATTTAAATTTAACTTAAACTTCTCTATAGTATTATATAATGCACTTGAAATATATTTTTTAAGATAGAAATGATTACATATGAGAAATTCCGGAAAAGACATAACTTTTGAACCATTAGTAGTTACGGGACATGCCAATTATGAACGGATTGGTTGGGATGAGATGAAAGCGTTTAATCAAGGTTGAGACGAGTAATTCAAAATTTTGATCAAGTTTTAAGATTACAATGTAACGACCATAATGTTTATTATCAAAATACAAAAAAATAAATCAAAAATAAAAAATCAATGAAAGTTAAACCTCGCAACTTGTCCATTAAGAACTCGAAACCCAGCATGCGCAACTTGCAACCCGACCATCGAGTTTGCAATGACATATTATAATATATTTAATTTTTGGTTATTTTGTTATATTTTTTTTTGAAAAATTGTTAAAAGGATTTTCTCATTTACAAAACAGTATATTTCATGTATTGTAATATAGTTTTATTTTTTTAAAATGTTTTAAAAAGCATAATATTATATATTAAATGAATATGAAGTTAATAAATTATTTTTCTGTTCCGTTGCACATGTATTCAGTATAATAGTTAATCAACCATTATTACATCAAGATTCAAAATTTATTGTATTTTAGATAGATTATTTAATTATGTGAATTTAGATGGCAAAATCTTTGATTACATGTCCGAGATAAAACCACAATCCAATACAATCCATTTTAAAGTAAATGGGTTAGAAATTGATATCTCTACCGCTTACAATCTACTTTCCACTATAGTACACATATTTGCATCCTTATATGTAAGTTTAGGAGTTAATTCACACGTGATTTTGTTTATTTGACCAGATGCAAATATGTTCTTACTACATTGAAGGACTCAATCAATGATGCTCAAAAATCAGCAGAATTTCATAGCCAAATAGTTGGGAAAATGCTAATACAAAATGTGATCACTTGTAAAGAAGTGCATGTGGCTAAGAGCCGAGCATATGATGTTGTATATTTGTGGAGAATAACTTTATGATCATCCGACGCGTATGCAACCATAAGATTAACAGTTCTTTTATAAAATGAAATAAATGTGTCTGAATAACGGACATGTACTAAAACTTATGATAACTATGTGAACATGTTATTTTTATTGAATGTATGTTTAACTACAAAGCGACCCAAGTCAACCGGAACCTTATTTCTGACATATCAAACTAGCTAGGATCGAGGATTCACACCTTCCCTTTTGCATACCATTATTAACTCGATCAAGTTCGATAAACTTGTTTAGTAGCCCAACATCAAACTTGCGTAATTTTACTTATACTTGAGGCCGGTTTTGGTTTTAAATTATGTTACTTACAGTTTTTTAAACGTTTAGAACAAAAAATGTTTATATAATTTAAACTAGGCTTAATTGTTTGAGTTTGATTAATTCGTTCAACCGGCCTTCAAAGAATCTAAACTTAAATAGGTTTATAAGTTTGGGTTCATTGTTTCAAAGTGTATAAAACTTTGATACGTTTTACTATTGTATCTGACAAGTTATGAAAATAATTTTATGATATGTATTTAATAACTAAATACGTACATTTGTATGTTTTTGACTGTTTTTTGCTACTTAAATTTTTTTAATTTTATAAGTTTAATATATACAATAGTGAGTTAAATATATACGTTGAACGTTTTTAAAACTTAAATGAATACCATAAAAAGATTTTAAATTCGTCCCCTACAATGGTAGAGGGGATAAAGTCCTTTTTTTAGCTTAGCTTGTGAAACTGATTAAGCATTAAGTTTTGTTTGAGGTCGACCTGAACTAGAATATTGACTCTTCATATATGGAAAACTGCAGATTCATGGATATTGATTATGGTTATGGTGGCGCGCGATGGTAGTCCAAACAATTTACGGTGGCATGATGACGGTAGATAGGATATGTACAACGCATATGGTTATGGTGATCGGGTAAAACTTTGTTGGCTGAAATTTATCCATTCATCAAGCAAATAAATCCATACTCAGATTTATTGCATTTCGCATTAAGTTTTGAAGTTGTAAATAGAAAATCTATAAAAACTAAACTATATTATAAATATTATTAATATTATACTAGTATAGTGCCTCTGCATTGCAACGGGTAGATATTTTTTCCGTTTTCAAAATATAAAACGATTAGGTGAAATATGTAGATGTCTATTGCCAAAAGTTACAACTGTTTAACTATATATAAATTCTTATGATTTTAAATTTAGAGATGAATGTAATTTAATATAGGGAAATTCAAATATTTTCCCTAAGAAAAATGTTATAAAAAATTTGTCCTAAAAAATAAATTGTATACCATTTTGTCCTATCCGGTCGCAACACTAGCCTTGCAACCTAAAATTCCCGTACACTTGCAACCCGTGCGACCTGTTATTTGCGACCGTGCGACCCGTGATTTCCACTGCGCGACCTAGATACTTGCGACCATGCAACCCGGATGGGTCCTTGCGACTGCCATTCCCAAACCTGCCCTCAGTTCTAGCGCCATCAACCACCCAATCCCCTATCCCTCCCCCCATCTTCTGTTCACCACCGACACCACCAAACTCACCAACCGGCTTGCGACGACCACCACCAACTGGCCATATCCAAACAATTATGCCATAACGAAACACATTTTGTTGCGAATCCGTCACCCCTAACTGCCAAAACCGTGAGTCGCAAGGACAAACAAGTCGCCAACGTTTGTTTTCTTACAAAATTCAAGCTTCAAAATGTCTAATACTCAGGTATGATTGTGCTTAGTTGACTATGTTTGACTAGTTTTCACAGCTCATTAACAATTTATGACCCGTTTAGACTTTTTATGAGTATTTTAAGTTTTGTTGAGTTTGTGGAGTTATGTTTGACCCAAGATGACCTTGTTTGAGTTATTGGCCTATATTTGACTTTAGTTGACAATGTTTGACTATGTTTATTGTTTCTCACTAATTGTGTTTGATTGATTATTATTTTCAGGAATTCGTCAAGGCAAAGTTGACAATAAAGAACCAGCTCAAGGTTGTTAGCTTGATTAAGCGTTGGTTGACGGTTGAGCAGGAGAAAATATTTAGAGCGACATGTTTCGGGCCTTGGTTAGATTTGAAGTTTCCGGATAATGACCCGGGTTTTGTACATCATTTACTCCCGATCGAGGAGTTGTGGTTTAGGATCATCCCGGGTCATTCTATATGATTCGGTAAGAGGGAGTTTTGTCTAGTGACCGGATTTCGGTTTGGTTCCATTGTTGAGATGGTGAAGTATATTCCTTCGGAGGTTCGTGAGATGACCCCATCATTTAAAGAGTGGGTATTCCTGGATTTGGGCACGACTGTACATATGAAGGACATTGAAGATAAGGTATTAGATAAAGACACGTTTATAAGGTCGAATAGAGTTAGCGACGAGGATTGTGTATCATTTTTCTAGTGGAGCTGGATTTTATGGGAAATCAGCCGCGTCATTTAGTTGAGAATGATTTGATGCATTTGGTAGGTGATTTTCTGCGGTTAACGAGTACCCTTGGGGTTCTCGTATTTGGTTGAGAACTTATGAGCAGCTCAATCATGGTTTGGGGACCCGTCTTAGTCAGTCTAAGATGAGGTACACATCGAGCGGTTTCGTCTGGACATTCAAGTTATCATCTGCGTTTTATTATTATTGTTAAAATTACCGCATATGTGTATACAGTTTGACTAAAATCCTAATTTGTATAATGTTTATAGTTACTATATTTGGATATATAAGGCTTTTACCGTCATTTGGGGACAGTTGCTACCAAGAAGGACAAGGAAGGAGTTCCTTGGACGATCTACTAAGAAAGAAGAAGACTAATTACCAAATGGACAGAGTTTGCAAAGCTAATGCATATACCAGTAAATGAAGTACTATGATCTAATGTTTATACCTTATATGTTGATAATCAACGATTGTTGCTGAGATTAAACTGAATATTGGTTGGTTTGTCAATTTTACAAAAAAGACGTTTCCATTTTTATTTTTTTTAAATAATAAATATTTTGTTATATCTAATTATAGGCGGATACCAAGAAAAATCATCAGCCGGAGGGGACGCTAAAGCCGACGAAAACCGAGTTAGAGTGTTTTTGGTGGATTGACAGTGCCCGCTTCTTTAACCAGCATATAGGCGGTGATCATGATGACCGATCGAAGAAGAAGGTGTGGACCAGTCAAGAGGAGGTGACGACATTGCCATAAACGGTGGTCACTTTGCCAGGGACGGTGGCCACGGGTACATAGAGTACTCGTCGTCACACCTCTTAACCGGTGTTAGAAGAGGAGGTGACTAACCTACGAGAGACGGTGGCCACCTTACAGAAGTGGGTGGATATGCAGGATACCTTCAATGCTAGGCAGGACGCCACTATTGTCATGTTATTAGAGCGGATATAGGTGATGCAGCAGGATCTCGACACGCTTAAGGTATTACTATTTAGGGCGAACATGATTAAAAATTACCATAATTGGTTTATAAATATTTAACGCGTACTTTTAGGTCTTAATAGGTCCCAAATGATGATTTTGATGGGTGTGCATCTGACACATGCCCCTACGTATTTGACACACGACCTGAGTCTGCGACCCATCCCTAGGCGCCCCGTGTTTTTGAGTTGCGTCATGGTCTTTGAAGAACGACGAGCAACCTAGCGTATGATATCGTCGAGCAGTGAAGAAACGGTTTGATTGTTCCCCGGTTTTTCAAGAGGTGGAGTTGAACGAGCCGATCAAACATTTGGGAGTTAATGATAGGGTGCCAGAGCAGGTGGTTGATGAGACGGTGGGTAATAGGGTGCCGGAGCAGGTGTTGATGAGCTGGTGGTTACTGAGGAGGAAGGGGCGGTGCACGAGGAGGGGCACGATCGGGTGCTTACCGAGGAGGAGGTCGAGCTACAGGTTCATCGGGATATATAAATGAGATATTGGCCACTCTAGAGAACCCGAATAATGGCCTTGTCACTCGTCCGACAGGGTCTAGTAGGATTATCCCCGGACCAGCCACGGTGACTGAGTTATATGAGAGTGGCGATTATGTCCGTTGTTTGTGGATCTTGAGGATGTGTTTGATGGCAGAGTTTTGGGGACGGCTTAGTGGTAGCAGTTTAGTGGATACTTAGAGAATATGGTGACAATCTAACTTTAATGTATATTAACTACATTTTATATGGTTGATATGCTTATCTTGGTTTCTTGTTTATACAACATATTGACGGTAGGGCGTACCACTTTTTGTTGTGGAGACGTAGGATTGAGTTTACGCCCACTCAATAGATCATTAGGAAACGTTGGATGATTATGCCTATAGGTTTTCTTGATATTATGAAGTAATTCACGAGAGATACTATGGCCGAGGTGAGAAAGAAGAAAAAGGAGGAGATTGATAGGAAGAAGAAGAACAAGGAGAAGAAGAAAGATAAGAAGCAGGAGAGTGCAAAGCCGACTGTGGATTGCATGAGAGAGACCGCCGTGGACTTCAAGTATTGCAGGGGATTCACAGATAATAGTCAGGACCCATACCCACCATGGTGTGAAGTTGATTATATTTATGTAAGTAACTAATATATGATGTTAGCTAAAAATACATATATTTGTACTTATCATCGAATACTAAAATGCGTAATCATGCGCAGGTACTCTTCTCGTACAACCTGAAGAAGGCTGATCACTGGCTACCTATGGTGCTGGATCTGACTACGTTAGACGTCGTGAGATATGATAACTTTGTTAATTGCGGTCGACATGATGAGCGTCTCGAGTTTGCCGAGCTTTTGGGTGATTACCTTCCTGGATTTTTGCGCGCCATTAATTATTTGAAGAACAAGTTGTACGAGAAATCATCTTCAAGAGACACCATGCAGTTGTTGTTTGAGTATGTGGAGGATGTGCCTTAGCAGAAAGGCCCACTAGGGTGACTGCGGAGTCTGGTGTGCATTAATATGGAGAAGTTGATCAGTGGACTAGACCATCTGGTTACTGGGTCGACCCAGAAGATTGCAGCAGCTTATAGATTGAGGATGATTGATACATTTTTAGGGGCGCGTTTTTTTATTATGAGCCGCCGCAACCACTGCCACAGATATATTGTCATAGTATGACTTGTTATCAATTTTTACTTGTTTTCATGACACTTTATGCATGTTTTCACCTTGTTTTGGATTATCGGTTTTTTAATATTAATAGTCACTCATGACATATTTTCCGTAAATTTTTTTTTTTTTTTTGGGTTGAAAACTAGTAACAAATGTGTTAGTGGTTGGTAACACATGTGTTAGTGGCATGTGTTACCAACCACTAACACATGTGTTACCGCAACCAACACATGTGTTACCAATTTTCGAAATCCACCAAAAAAATGAAAAAAGAAAAAAGTTCGTCGAAAGTATACCTTGTGAGATGTCTAATCGAAGAGAAAAAAATGCTGATTTTTATGATGCAATTTTTATATTTTAAAAATGTTGGGGGTATTATTATTTTGATGAAATGGATGGTTGAGATTGATTCCTCTATTCTCACACAAAATCTCATTCTCATTTGAACTTAATTCTATATGTTATCTCTACTTTATTATAATACATCAATATTCGAAATTTTAATACCTTAAGTTTTATTACAAATGAGATCCTAACTTCTAATTAATTTAGATAATAATTTTAATTGGAGGTATATTTAAATTTTGAAAAATGATAATGATAGCCTTAGAAACTGTCATTATGATATCGGTACATGTTTAACATATCTATACTCAGACTATAATGTCTCCTGAATATTGAGTATGCATGTCAAAACATCTTAATTATAACCTTTAAAGCCACCGTAACAATCTTAATTGTGTTTTGGTTAAAAATTTTACAAAGCACATTAATGTGGAACTTGTTTGAACTTTTTATAATTGAAAGTAGGGGAAACGAGATAAGAAAAATGGCGAGCTACTCGAAATCGATTAGAGAAATACGCAAAATGTACTCGGTACAAGTGGAGTCGAGCTCCAACTATTCGAGAATACTAATGAGTTGAACTTGAGTATTCAAATACTCGACTCTAGAGACTCAAGAATCTAATCGAGCTTGTATTATTTTACATTTTTCCTTAATTTATATGTGCTATTAAAATAGTTACCAGAATATTTAATAAACTTCGAGTCGAGTTAACTCGAGTCAAGCTTATCGAGTCGACTTGAGTCAAGCTTATCGAGTTGATAATTATAAATTATTTAATATTAATATTTTTATACTGACAATCGAAGTCGAGTTTTAAACTTTAAATTTTCTAATCGAATTGAGCTCGGACTTGACCCTACGTCAACTTAACATGGCTCGGTCACATTCCAATTGAAAGTGAAAAAGTTTCCTGCTAATGGTCAAATTCGTTTATTTTTATTATTTATTTATATATAAGTAATAGAAAGAATATGTTAATTTATGTAAAATAATAGAATACAAAATATACATTGCAATTTTCTGAATATTATATCTCGCTACAGTCCCACGTGACATGCTGAAAACTTATACTTCTGAGTAACAATTTAAAAGTTAATATTCACAACAAAAACCTATTCTAGTTGTATTACGCAGAATTCCTTCTGATTTTCATTTAACTTATCGAGATTAGATTAGATTGATTTATTTAGCTCTATATTATTTTTGAATATTCTTTTAGGACAGTTAAAAAATATATATTGTTAAAAGTATAACAGCAATTAAAACTATTTTAACAATATAACTTTAAAACTTTTAAATGAAGATAAAAGAATGAGAATCAAGATAAAAAATTTTGAGGGAGAAATATAAACGTTTTTGAGTCTATTAGAATGTTTTACCTTTTTAAATGATTGCGTATTTATACTACAAGATATATTGTTAGTTTCACCAATAAATAATTTACTAGACAATCACTTAGGCCATTCACAACGGAACCGTAAAACCACACTGATGGCATAGAGTTGTCGGTTTAGTCCGTCGGTTTCCTCTTTCGGTTTTTCGATAGTTAGTCAGTTTATATATATATATATATATATGGGTTAATAGACAGATTGAGTACCAAACTTTGCGTGAATGTTAAATTTCATGAAATTTTTTTTTCGTAACAATTAGATGAACGTACTATTGAAACCGGTAAAAAATTATGAGACTTCCGGATACACCGGTTAAATGGCTACGTGGCATTATTTATGACATGGCTTTGTATACGTGGCTTTTTTTTATACCTTTTAAGAAATATAATAAGAAAATGATCCCAAGTTTGGAGCCCACACCTGTAAAAGAAACCCGACACACAACCCCACACTCACTTGTCTTCATCTGCTTCAATTTTCAATACTATAAACCCTAAATCTACTTCGATTTCAGTATCTTCATTTGTCTTCATACTATAAAGGTATTATTTTGCTTTGATCTTTTCAATAATCAGCATGTATAAAATTAGGGTTTTTACACCTGATTTTTTTTTTTTTTTTTTATCATTTCTTGATTCAGATGGCTGAATCTTTACGTTCTTCGCAATTTCGCATAAATTTTCATCACAGTGGTACGTTTGAAAGAACCCCGACTATTGGTTACGAGTTTGATATGGTTGGTAAGATTGATAATGTTGATTTATGTAGTATGGATTTTAGGGATTTTTCTATTCTTTCTACTGAATGTACTGAGATTATAATAAATTTGTTTTATTTGGTGCTCGGTAAAGATCTGGATCATGGGTTAAGGGATTTCGCATGTTATAAAGAGTTACATGAATGTGTCCAGTTAGCCCAACAAAATGCGTATGAAATAGATATATATATATATATATGCCTCTCATATGGAGTTTAAGTTAAATGAAAATAATTCTAGTGAAGATGATGATGAATTGTATGACTCTTATAGTTCAGATGAGGATGAAACTGCTAGCCTCGATCACTTGTCTGATGGTGATGATGAGGTCCATGGAATTAGGGTCCAGAAAGTGATACCAAAACCTAAAAAGAAAGGTACAAGAATATTTGATGAATTTTTTTTAGTAGGGTTTTTAGTGGATTGCAGTGGTGATATTTCTAAAAAAAATGATATGGAAATAGATAATGTAGATGACCAAGATATGTTGGGTGTTGATTGGCCTATACATGATCTCACTGTTAAATGGAAGTTTATACAACCTGTTTTAGGTGAAAGGTTTGAGGACTGTGATCAATTTAAAAGGTGTTTGACTTTTTATGCTTTAGCAAATGGTTATCAGATTTATTTTTAAAAACCAAACCGTTCGGTTATTTCGGTTTCGGTTTCATTCGGTTTTTTCGGTTTTTCGGTTTTTTTTTTTGTTCGGTTTTTTGGTTTTTCCAATTAAGCTTATTTGTCAAATACTTTTATAAATATACATTTTATATGCATATATTTGTATATATTATCCACATATATTCTATATATATATATTATACAGAGTCCACAATTTTACTTTAAATAGTTAAATATACATACATACATATACATGTTGTATACATATTTGTATATATGATATTTTATAAGTTCGATTCGGTTCGGTTTTTTTGGTTGGTTTTTAGACCGAAAACCATAACCAAACCGAATGGTTCGGTTTTTAGAAATTCGAAAATCAAACCGTTCGGTTTTTGAATTGGTTCGGTTTTTTCGATTTTTCAGTTTTTGGTTCAATTTTTCCTCACCCCTAGTGGGCATCATGGATGCAACATGAAAGATCTTTTCAGATAAAATCATTACAAGAAGAGCATGCTTGTTCATTGAGTTTTAAGCATGGTAATTTGATTAGTAGTAACTGGATTGCAAGGAACTATGTGCACAAGTTAATGGTGAATCCTTGCATGTAGATTAAGGAAATCCAAGATCATATTTTAAAGAAATACAAGTGCAAAGTGAGTATCAGTT
This sequence comes from Logfia minima, assembly GCA_963921325.1. Lineage (NCBI taxonomy): Eukaryota > Viridiplantae > Streptophyta > Magnoliopsida > Asterales > Asteraceae > Logfia > Logfia minima. Next base: position 4,388,933 of record OY992776.1, read on the forward strand.
TGGTTAGGAGAGGGAAAGTTAAGGCATAGAAGCAGTATGAGAATTGTTTAGAGGATCACTATGTAATGCTTAGGCCTTATGCACTTGAGATACTTCAATCAAACCCTGGATCTAGTAGTATGATTAGTGTTGAGACACTTCCTAATGGAAAGAGTTACTTTAAAAGTTTTTATGTTTGTTTCAAAGGCTTAAAGGATGCATGGTTAGCAGGGTGTAGGAGAGTGATATGACTAGATGGTTGTTTCCTGAAAACATTTGGAAAGGGGAGCTATACTCAGCAGTTGGAAGAGATGGGAATAATCAAATATTTCCAATAGCGTGGGAAGTTGTGAATATGGAGAACAAGGAAAATTGGACATGGTTCATGAAGTGTTTGATTTCTGATTTGGGATTTGTTGGTGGTGAACATTTGACCATCATTTCTGATCAGCATAAGGTAAAAATGGCAGGTATAGTGGTTGTTCACATTTATTATAAATATACTTAACTATGTATACTTGTTTTGTAGGGAATTGTTGAAGCTGCAAAAGAAGTGATGCCTCTAGCTGAACACAAGCAATGGGCAAGGCACATATATGCCAATTTCAGAAAAAGATTCAATGGAGTTATATACAAAAACTTATTCTGGAAAGCTGCTAAAGCTACATTTCCAGCAAAGTTTGAGTCAGTGATGCAAGAATTACAAAATGTTAACAAGGATGCCTACAAACACATAATGGAAAGGAATCCTCAAAGCTGGAGTATGACATATTTCACGACTGACAAAGCCTGTGATGCTGTTGAGAATGGGATCAGTGAATGCTTCAATACTATGATTGTTGATGCAAGAAGGAAACCCATCATAAATATGTTAGAGGATATAAGGATTATGATGATGGAAAGGCTAAACAAGATGAGGATGAAGCACATGAATTGGACTGATGGAATTTTTCCAAGCATTAGAAAGAAGTTGGAGTTGGCAATGGACAAGCACAGGTAAACATGAACCATTTTAATTATTGTTCTTTAATACTTGTAGACTTTAATACTTGTAGTTTCTGATGTACACTTTAATACTTGTAGACAATGGAAAGTGATACCTGCTGGTGAAACTAGATTTGAGGTAATGAAAGGTAAAGAATCATTTAGAATTGATGAAAGGGCAAGGACATGTACATGTAGGGGTTGGCAAGTATCTGGCATTCCATGTGAGCATAGATGTGCATCACTTTACTTTTTACACAATGATCCTGAGGCATATGTGTCAAATTGGTATTCCAAATATTTGTTTGTCACAACTTATAACCATTACATTGAAGGATTGAATGGTATGGATCAATGGCCATCAAGTGACTTAATTAAGCCATTGCCACCTGTAGTTAGGAAAATGCCAGGTAGGCAAAAAAAAGAAAAGAAGGAAGGACATTATGGAAGGTGGTGATGGGAAGGCCGAAAGGTTAACTAGGCATGGGTCAAAAATGCACTGTAAAGGATGCAAGGAACCAGGTCACAACATCAGAGCTTGTCCAAGTAGGCCAGAGAATTGTAATGAAGGTCAAGAACAGGAATCTCAAGAACCTGTTAGTAAGAACCTATCACTCAAGAACCTGTTAGTCAAGAGTTAACCCAATAAGCTCCTGTCAATCAAGATGCTACTCAAGAATGGGAATCCAGTCAAAAATGGAGTAAAAGTGCTATTATAAAGGTTGCTTCTCCACCTAGAGGAGGTGTGAACATCAGAGGTGGTATCAACCCAGGTGCTGGAATGGCATCTACAGTTGGTAGGGGAGCTAGAGGAGGTGTGAACATATGAGGTGGTCTGCTGCAACTCCTGGAGTGGCATCTAGGGTTGGTAAATCTGTTAGAGGAGGTGTGAACATCAGAGGTGGTCTGACTGCAAGTGTTGGAGTAGCATCTAGGGTTGTTAAAGCTATTAGAGGAGGTGTGAATAGAGGATTGGTCAAACCAAGCAGGGTGTCAGAAAGGTTGAAGATTGTTGGAATGAAAAGGCCTTCGCCACCAGGTCCAGGCCTAACACCTGAAGATCATATATTTGTTGCAAGTGATAGCAGCAGTGGTGAAGATGTGTGATAAAGACTACAAGTTATGTTAGTGGTGTTTGAGGCTATATATACAGTAAATATAAGCCTTTTTTGTGTAACTGCCAATCATTGGCTTGAACAACTAATTTGATGTATATGTGATGTTAGATATAGGCCATATATTTAGGCCTTTTTTGTGTAACTGCCATTGATTGGCTTGAACAATTAACTAAACTCTGATGCTACTGCCTCTCATATTTTGTTTATATGGAGAGCAGTTTGGTTATAAATGAATCATTTTGGTAAATACCTACAGAATGTTGTATTATAGTCATTTTGATCATTTTATAACCATGCAGAATGTTTGATCTTGGGTACTTGCACATACAAACATCAACATGCCATTTTTTTCAAATTTCCGTTTTGGACATTTGAATCTTGTATTGTAGTCATTTTGGTCATTTTATAACCATGTTTGTTTGATCTTGGATATACTTGAACATACAAACATCACCATGTCATTTTTAAAAAAAATTCTGTTTTGGTCATTTGAATCTTGTATTGTAGTCATTTTGGTCATTTTATAACCATGTGGAATGTTTGATCTTGGAAACTTGAACATACAAACATCACCATCACCATGCCATTTTTTTCAAATTCTGATACATTGCCATTTCGTAAGTCTGATGAAAACATCACCATGCCAAAATACATAACGGATTCAGTTATCAATTCAAACACTAAAGTAGAAGCTTACACATATAGACCAACAAACATGACACAAACCAAGCACAATAAAACCTTGTTCCAGAACTTCAGTCTTCCATTCTCATTGTGCAATCCATTGATTTGCTCTTTAATGTTACTCGAATTTACATACATCTCATACATTCGTTCTTGATAATGTCGGTTGGGTAATTCAACATCAACCCACCTAAAGAAATTGCAATTACTTGTTAGATCCTACAAGAAAGGTTGATTACATAACTAAAAAGAAAATGAAATCACTTAAATTGAACTATATCAATTATTAATTTCGTAACTTACTATGAAATTGGGGCAACCAAGAAACCTTCTACTCGAATCTTTCAAGGTCCATGAAGTTCTTAAGCGTGCTAATTCACCACACCTACATGGAATTCTTGTGTATCCAACCATTAATCGGGAAAAATAAATTATTTTACCTATTAATTCATACATAATCACTATTATATATACCCACTCCAAACTACCATAGTTCACAACAAAAACAACTACTCCACTCTATAATTCATACAATTACACACTCATTTCATATACAAAAACTACACACCGCCACACTCATTTCATACAAAAAACTACACACCACCACACCCATTTTATACACAAAATATCTAACAACAAAAGCAAAAAAACATGTTCATCAAATATATCCCAAGATATGTGGCAAAATTTGATAAACACTCCAATCCCAAACGCAAGTTCACCATGTGGTTCTTCGTATGCTCAATCAACATTTCCGACACCGTCTCAACAATTCGGGCTTTTACAATACACACCAATTGGAAACCCTTACACTCACCAAGGGTGGTACCAAACACAACAAACACAACAATATTTACAAAACTCACACCCACAAAATCCATACTTCGGGAACCCACACCAACAAACAAATTTCTCTGTTCCCAACACCGAAGTTGAAGAAAGTGAAGACGGAGTAGAAATTGAAACCCAAGTCACAACCCAACAAGACACGAAACAAAAAAGGAAGCAAGTTTGGTGGACCGCCGAGGAGGCACGCATTTTAGCCGAATGGTGGGTACATTGTTCCGAAAATGGTGTACAAGGAAATTCGCCGAAAAACGTAACGTTAATCAACTTACAGGCAAATGAAACAAAATTGCACCCTACATCAAAAAATTCAACGCAAACTACAAAGACGTTTTAGAAGCTGCTCGAAGCACTTTAAGCAACAAAACAACAAACGTAAATTCATTTACGAGCAATGTTTGAATTTACAAAAGCATTACCCGAAATTTTTTATGGAGCCGGGAGTAATGAGCAACAAATGTACATTCGAGCCCAACCCAGAACCCGTCAATCTTGAAGCAGGTGACTCCCAACCGGTCAACTCATCTCTTGGGGCTAATATGAAAATGTTGTTCCAAGACGACCCACTACGTCGTCCACTCGGTCGCAAGCCTAAAAAAAGTTCCAGTTCATCGGACGCGGCTACTTCATCAAGAAGTTTACGAGACAAAAAGCTTAAAGCCCTCGACGAAGTTAAGTAAACTGCTCGCCTTCAACAAATTGCAATTCATACAATTACCGAAAATTCGATCAAAAACTTAGCTTTCAAAGCGTCGAATTTTCTTTTTAAAAAAATACCGAAGCATGCATAAAAAAGGAGCTAAAAATGATCAAAGCCGCTCGGAAAGATGTGTTAAAGACGTATGGTTCAATGTTTTTGACACAAGATGAAGATTTGGACGAAGACGAACACGAAGCTGAAGACGAAGAATTGAGTACCGATTAGACTAATTTTTAATTATTTAGTGTGTTTTTTATTATTGTAATGTTTTTTTTAGGAAATGTGATGTTTTTAGAAAATGTAATGTGTTTTTTAATTAATTTAATATTTATATTTTAATGAAATGTGTTTTATTTTAATTATGGTTTTTTTGAATAATGTGTGAGGTCCAGAAATATAAACTAACGAGTAACTGATGGCAATAGTCAGTCAGTTGTTAGTAAGTTTCAGTCAGTTTTAAAAAAAATTAACGTGACATTGAGTTGATAGAAACTGACATGTTGATATGAGAGAGGCCTTAGGTGACCCGGTAACACCTCTGGTTCCGACCGAACCGACCGATCTAACCGGATAAGTATTATTCATGCCAGCCTGTTGTCTTCGTGTGGGTTTGTATTTGCTTATGGCCTAAAATATTGATTTCGGCCCAGTAGCCTGTTATTGGCCCAACATGAATCAAATCATTTTCCCCTAAATCCCTAATACATATATTGCAGCCCCATATCATATATATGGAAAAAATTTAAACTCTCCTCCAACATTTCAAATCCAAACCAAATGAAAATCTAAAAATAAAAAAAAAAAACTAAAATCAAACTTGATTCTCTCTCTCATCAAGTATGTATGTATATGTTAGATGATTGTTTAGCTACCACCGAACACCACATGATACACTGAAGCCTATGGTGGTAGCAGTAGGGTACAGTGGTGGTGGTGTCAAGAGGTTGCGATGGTGGTGGCGGTGGTGGCATGAGGTTGAGGTGGTGGTGGCTGGAGGTTAATAGAGGGTGAGTGATGGCGGTTTTTAGATCTAGGGTTAGAATTTCTAACTTAGAACTTATTAAAGAAGTGAAAAGTGAGAAATGATGCAGCATCATAACAAGATCTGTGACTTTTCTATATTATTATCAGTATTTAAAAACATAAAACCATGTCAACACCGGTCCGGATCACTGGTTCAACCCAGTCCGACCAAAAATCCAACCAAGTTTGACCGATTTTGACTTCAGTGTTAACCCACTAACAATCTACCCGGTTTGGTTCCTGAGTCTCGATTCACCCGGTTCAACCGGCCGAGTCAACTCGAGTTTGAAGACATCGATAATTCGTAACATATATAAAGTATCACACATTAACCCGCTAATAATCTACCCGATTTGAATCTGAGTTTCGATTCATTCGATTCGACCGCCACGTCGATCCAGGTTTGAAGACATTTGATAATTCTTAACATATATAAAGTATCCCGCATTCCTCCGAATTTATTTCCGTCATTCTATTCCATTTACATCTCTTCCTCAAAATCTCTATAATCAAATCCCCCAAATTTCTCCCAATTCAAAACCCTAACAAAATGATGATGTTGGTGAACTGCTCTAATTGCCACACGCCGTTGCAATTACCGCCGGGAGCCACATCAATCAGATGCGCAATTTGCCAAGCCATCACGAACCTCGCCGATCCTCGTACCACCGCTCCGCCACCACAAACCGCCGGTCATTCTCAATCTGTTCAGCCGTCGTATCGTCCTCCTCAACCGTCGCCGTACAACCACGCGCCGTCGGGACCTCCCCCGTCTGCACATGGAAGGAAGAAGGCGGTGATCGTAGGGATATCGTATAAATTCTCGAGACATGAGCTGAAAGGATGTATTAATGATGCTAAATGTATGAAGTATCTTTTGATTAATAAGTTTAGGTTTCCTGAAGCTTCTATTATCATGCTTACAGGTAACAACAAAACCTAATATCCTTTTGTTTATACAAAGCTGTTGGAATTCGTTATCTATTTGTTTTTGTTATGTTTTGATTAATTATTTCATTGATTGTGTGACATCTATATTATATTAGCTTCACTTTAAGACCTCTTAAGATTTAGGAGCTGTAATCTAGGAAGTCCAATACTATTTCGATCATGTTTCGATTTTATATGGACGGAATGTAAGGGATCATTGTCAGTTTAATCAGATTTAGTTGAAGACGATTATATGGGGAAAGCGATGGCGTAAATCCTAATTTTCAAAATCGACAATTGTATAAGGAAAAGTATTTAGTTTAAGACGATTATGTGTTTAATTTTGTCAAAAGTGATACACTTATGAAAAGTTATTAGTCTTTTCTCGTAAATTCGTGTGGCATATGATTTTGACCAATTACATTTTTCTCTCTTTGTCATCAGATGCCATATGTGTTTTGTAAGTAAAAAATGTATCTTTTTTGTAAGTAATATTTTTCTAATTTGATTGATGGTTTTTGATGAAGTACTACCAGATAATCTGTACAGCCTTAAGTTCATATTTTTTGATTGAAATCATCCAATTATATTGCCTGTTGTAGATGCGTTTTTCAGATTTTAAAAATTGTATTAAATAAAGATGAATTTTACAAAACAATGATGTGTGATTATATAAATCTTTCATCTATTTGTTGGTTGTTTTAACAAGATTTATAGTTTGTATATGGTTTCAGGCTTTCAGCATTTTAGTAAGTATTTCATGATTAATTTACCTGTAAATGATTTTAGAATTTAATCGTCACCCTTATAATTATTACAGAGGAAGAAACAGACCCTTATAAAATTCCAACCAAACAGAACATGAGGATGGCGCTTTTTTGGCTAGTACAAGGTTGCCAACCAGGAGACTCGCTTATTTTTCACTACTCTGGTCATGGTTCACGGCAAAGGAACTATAATGGTGACGAGGTTGATGGATATGATGAAACATTGTGCCCCTTGGATTTTGAGACTCAGGGTATGATAGTTGATGATGAAATTAATGCAACTATCGTCAAACCTCTCCCTCTTGGTGCTAAACTTCATGCAATTATTGATGCTTGTCACAGTGGCACTGTGCTTGATCTTCCATATCTTTGCAGAATGAGCAGGTGTGTCTATGATGCCTTAGTATGAAATACGGCTTTTTTTTGTTATTTATGTTGATCAAGTAAAACACAGTAGTTGAGATAATCTGGGAATAATTATTAAGTTTCTCATATACGTTCTCTTCTCAAAATTTTAGTACTTATTCTAATTGGTTTGTAGCATGCAAATGATTTACATAAGTTGCTGGCCCTGATATCTTGGTTTCATAGGAGCGGGCAATATGTATGGGAGGATCATCGACCTCGATCAGGGATATGGAAAGGTAGCAATGGTGGTGAAGTCATTTCCATAAGTGGTTGTGATGATGATCAAACATCTGCTGATACCTCTGTAAGTTCTAGAGAATTTTGTTAGAACTTTACGCCACTTCGATCAGCGAGTGGTAATTTCAACCCATTTTCTCATTAGAAAGTAGCTCAAAGTTTTCTATATAAGATCTTTAATCATATTCTTAAAAAGAAATACTTGTATTCGTATTTCAATGATATAATTTTATTATCGTATCCATACATTAGTTCCCAGAATATATTATAAAAATTAAACGAGTGTTAAAGCCGAGCTATCTTGAACTGTTTTGACCCGAACCTGTTTTGACTTGTTTCTCTAACCTGCTGGTTGTGCCACATTCAAACATTACCATAGGAATGAACATAGATAAACATTTAATGAGATGTTTGTGGGTGCAGGCTTTATCAAAAATCACATCAACAGGGGCCATGACATTCTGTTTTATTCAAGCCATTGAACATGGAAATGCATCTACATATGGTACCCTATTAAGCTCTATGCGTAATGCCATACGGAGTGCAAGAAGTGACATGGGTGGTAGTGGTAGTGGTAGTGGTGGTGGTGCAGTAGTTACTTCTCTCCTCTCTATGCTATTGACAGGGGGTAGTCTTGCTGGTGGACTAACTGGAGGTGGACTGAGCCAGGTATCTTCCGTCTCATAGCTACTTTAATAATTCAAGTAGACAAAGCTATAGCTGGTCAAATGGTATAACATATCATGAATATAATTTACTGTTTTGTGGCTTTTAGAGGTGGCAAATGGGTGGGGTGGTAACTTGTCAAACATGTATTTTCGGTACTGGTGGTCTTGACCTGAAATACTTATTGTCTATTTTTATAATATTTAGTTGTCAGAAGTTATTACAAATTTATATTTTTTTATAAGCTAATTTTTATGAATAAAATAATTCTGGAGGTTATGCATTTAAAATAATACTTTGTGAGAACTTCAATCATCTGACCTGTCTCATTTTTAGCTTTTATTTATTTATGTATCTATTACGTTGACCTGCTAGAGATATGACACAAAATGAATTGCCCAATTCGTAATTAATTGGGGAAAAATTGCCACATGTAGCAGCTGTATATTAGTCATATATGTGCTTAGTCTGCTAGTGATAAGTACGCAATGCCCTTTTAAAGGATGTCATCATAACGTGGCATAATGGCAAGTTGGATAACAGGTTCGGCTCAAAATGAGCAAATTTTCGATTCGGGATGGGTTGATCCTGACTGCCTTTTGTCAATAATTATTATCTTTTTTTATATATAATTAGTTGGCGGATATATGATTATCTGTCTTTCTTTCTTTTTCTGTTACAGGAGGTTTTATGCATAAAAATACGCCTTAGGCGGCTTTCTACCTGTTTTACCCGTTTCCTTATAAGCTATTTTTCAAATCTAAATTGTAACCATTTCTCTTGATTGGGATAAACTATTACCTTAGATGATTCCTTGTAAGTAAATGGGCCGAAATTGCCACCTCTAATCTGAACCATATGGTAGTTAGCATGGTATGAATACATTGCTTTTCTGTTAATGTAGGCAAACAATTACCTTCTCCAAAGACTGCATATTTGTTTGGATTCATATATTATATAAGGATCCATGTCTACATCCTTTCAAGCTATATAAGATATTGATATGTTGATCAAATATGCAATATCTTTGTTTTTTCTGGATAATAGAATAATATGTAATTAATATTTTATTTTCTGTTAAATAATAATATGATCAAAAATACGAAACAGTGTATATTATTTGTCAAGTAAAGTATGTTAATGTATATTAATTGTCAAGTAAAGTATGCTAAAATCTCTGACTGTGAAGACTCATCATCTATGTTCGATTTTGTTGACAGGAGCCACAGTTGACTGCTTGCCAGCCTTTTGATGTGTATGCAAAACCATTTTCCTTATGATACATGAGACCGTTTGTTCGAGTAATGCACAGCTGACCGGTTTATGATAGAGGGTTTCGGGTTCTTCACATAACTCATGCTTTTGAAGACTGATTTTGGTGCAACTTTGTTCTTCGGATGTTGTGTGGAGCCAGTAACTTATGAGTTAAGAGTTCAGTACTTGTAAACATATCGGTGGTTTTTTTTCTTCTTTTATTATTGGGGCGATTTTAGTCTATGATTTCATACTAAGTTTTTGATAGAAGAAAATGATATTGTAACATATGTACACAAGTAAGAGCTATGGTTTTGTTCGTATGATTTCCTGTACATTTTTTTGGATACAATGTGTGACAAAATATAAGATTAAACCTAAAGTTCTTGTTCAGTTAATTGCAATTATGAAGCATCTATGGATAATATACTTATTTGGTTTTTATAGCTCTTGGTATGTGTTTCAATTATGTCATTTTTTTAGACTAACTTCATCTTTTGCGGATGGCATTTTCTTTGTGGTTTCGAGTCACTTTTGATCGGCTTCTATATCAAAACCTATATCTGCTAAATGTATTGATAGATGAATTCAATAAACAAAAACAAAAATAGTCACAAGTTCAGTGATAACTGTTGATGTCAACAAGATAATTGTTTGTTTGAGGGACTCCTAATAAGGCTTGTTTAGATTAGATTCACTTTTATTTTATTTTTCTTTCTTGTGATTGCTCACATCCTTAATTCAATTAAGTTTACGATGGTTCATGTACAACTCACTTTCGTATAAGCTGACAGACTTTAGGGTTTTCTATCAGCATGGTTATAGGAAGTTAATAACACATGATCTTTGTGCATTAGTCCTATGTTAAAAATGTTCTTATTCGCTAACAAACCAAGCTTCATACCGAGTATATAGCTTGAGAAATTCTATACTTACAAATAAACGTATGACATGGACTAAAAGATTGGTAGATGAACCAATCAAATTTATCTCATTTCTCTTCAACTGATTAGTACTACACCATCTTGTATACATTTATATGCAAACCATTTGCAACTGTAACATTCTTCAATGTTTTTTTTGGTAGAGGGCAAACGGTGGAAATCTAGTTGAGGGAGGCATTTTAGTTTGAGTCCCAAATAAGACAAACTGCAGAGTTGGTGTTCTGTGAGTTTGACAGTAATAAATCAAAAAAGAAGTAGTACTTATATGATAATTGGTAGAAAGATATCCGAAATGAAGTCAAAGGTATAAGAAATCTCCAGTGTGTATCCATAACTTAAACTCGTATTGTAAGTTTACTCATAAAGTTCAATGTTTGGAAATTCGCATACGATCAAGATAGAAAATAATCGACTTCTTGGCGATTAAGCAAAGTTATGATAGTATGAATTAAAATTATAGAAGTAGTACTTAGATTCTTTAAAGGGTGGCAATGGGACAAAACTACAAGCATGTATAAATTACAGAAACCATCAATTTCAGACCCATTATTAAGACGAGTTTCAAGCAATGTTAGTACTTAGATTCTTTAAAGGGTGGCAATGGTACAAAACTACAAGCATGTAAAAATTACAGAAACCATCAATTTCAGACCCATTATTAAGACGAGTTTCAGGCAATGTTAGTACTTAGATTCTTTAAAGGGTGGCAATGGTACAAAACTACAAGCATGTAAAAATTACAGAAACCATCAATTTCAGACCCATTATTAAGACGAGTTTCAGGCAGTGTTAGGACCAGGCATTGAATAGAAATGTCAGACTATAGAGTGAGTCAGTAAGGGAAGGCAAGCAGGCAGGCAGGCTAGTCTAATTTCATCTCTGAATGACTGAATCTAATTCAAACTGGATTCTGTCCTAACCATTTATTTCAGTTACAAACTTCAACTTCATAAGGACCGTAGAATCTTTTAGATCTAGCCATCTAGGACATAGGGTTTGTTACGCCTTTTTCCAAAACCTCAAGCATGGGATGATCAAGCAGTAATTGAGAATAGGTACACGGCACACCAATTCCATAAGTCAAACGGTTGATATAATAAGATCGACTTTTCAACGCTTCCAATACCACACAGCAAAACAAAACAATGTAGGTGAGCTAACATCGAAAATTTGAAACATGAGGGATCGGCTGCCTTTCCACCTACCTAGGCCACACTAGTAGTACGTTTTTATGCACTGATTCTTGAATTCGACATCATATTAGGTATCGTATAGGTCAAGGAGAAGAGCGAACTTAAAAAAAACTATTTAGATGATACATAACCAAAATCTAAAAGAAAAGATGGGTTACATTAGTTATTTTTGGCACTACAATCCATGTACTTTTGACAAATACTCGAGGGTGCCAGTGTGCCACACTGCCCACCAATCTATGCCTCATTTTACTTATAGGCCAACATGCTTCTATTTAACAATGAGAAGCCATTAATGTTTTTTGGATTTTGGTTACCAAGATTTAAGTCACTTAATATAGCTGAAACTGACCATCATATACCTATTTTAACTCCATATGCCCCTTGAACTTAGTTAAATAAACTAGAATAAAGTTAAATGCAACAAAAAAAAAATTAAGCTAAACACTTGGTTTACTTGATTAAAACATATCTAATTACAACGTAGAAACGTAGTTATCTAATGTACATTATCACTACACCCCTGCTATGGATCCAAGAAATATCAGATTTGGACTTATAACATCAGTAGTTCAGTTGTTATTTGTTAATACACATTGGCACCACTACTAATCTAACCCTAAAACTTTACAAGTAGTCAACACAAAAACACAAGTACAACCAGACCACAAAACGCCTCAAGTTTCCGCAACATCACCCCCTCCCTCTTCATTGTCTCTCGGAGTAAAAACGCGAAGACATGACATGAAAACTAAAACAGCACAACAAAACAAAACTAGGTCGCTCAGATGAAATCATCATACTGACAGTTGAGTTGGTATACGATGAAAGTTCTGCACGACTGGGATAGGAAGTCCGTCATTGTTAGGCCTGTGGTGCATCTGTTTCTGTACTGCCTTTATTGCAGCTACCCTAGCGGCATTGGCGGCTCTATTGGCTCCTGCTACCGCCCTGTTAACTCTTTCATCAACTTTGGCTACATCATATGCTTTCTCAGCCGCTCTTCTTGCTTCCTGATTACATACACCAAGAAATATCTCATCACTAATTACCACAACTTATGTTCTATACCTTCTTTTTTTCATCACATTTTGTCTAATTTCTTTTTTCTTTAGTAGATGTGGCAAATCCCACCCCTATACTTACCAATGGGTCAATTTAGATCATGTATAATCTCAAACAGGGAGAATCAAATGATTTAGCTAAAAGGTAAGTCAAATGAGTTAAAAGTTGCTCAAAGTCTACCTTTGATGCCAAACAGCCTCCTAAATTATTACTTCATACTATTCAATGATTTAGATATTTTTACAATCATACCTTTATTAATTATATACAGATGGACTAACAAGGGTTCGTGGGTCAATCCGACCCGTTGACCCACACTAAAAACTGACCCCTTGGCTGCACAGATTTGATCATTACCCAAACCGCCAGACCCCCATTCTGCAACCTCTAGTTTTTTATTACTGAATATTTATAAAGTCTAGCTACTAACTATATACAATTCGCATCAGAAAAGGAAATACCTGAATTGCATTAAGCACTTTGGAATGATAAACGGCAACGGGTGATACAGGATACATGGCACTCTGTGAGCTTGGGACATCGAGCACCCCATTTTGCCAGTGTCCAGATTGAGTCTCCCCATTTCTGAAAGTGTACATTCCAAGTCCTTGTCTTTTTCCTTCATGCCACGATCCTTCATATCTATGACCATTTGCAAAACTATACACTCCAAAACCATGCATCTTGTCTGCAAAATATTCGCCTGCATATGTATCCCCATTCCTACCAAATAAATAAAGAACACGATTAAACATTTATCATATCATATGGAAAAAGCAGTACATTGACATGTTTTAAGAAAAAATTCACAATGTTGACAAAATTCAGAACATATTGGCTAGCATAGTTGCACTATTTCATCTTGATGTGGTAAAAAGAAAGACTGATAAATCAATGAGCAACACATGACTCGGTGTGTTTTACCATAGTCTACTTGGCTTTTCTAACCAATATTTCTAGTAACCACTGTGGACTATGAAAAAAGAATATAGGCACTTGTGATCCATCATTAAGAACGTTTCATAGCCTTCTTAATGAACTGAGTGGAAGGCTTCACAACACTTTATATAGGAAAGTCTCCCTAACATGTACATAGCACACACATTTGGGAATATTTCGAATAATAGAGCAAAAACTATTGTTTGAAATAATCAATGTACATGAACAATGTACAAAGTTTCCACCAAAAAACTCTGCAACTCCGGTATCCTATTATGTTTACACTGTAAGTGTAAGTACTAAACTACATTGTTTTTCATCAAATAATATTGATGTGTGCCAACGAGTGTATCAGCATCAAATACAACTATTATGAATCATTGAAAGCAATCCAAGAACAGAAATAAAACGAGAAGATTTTTACCTGAAATGGTAGTGACCAAGGCCATGTTTAACACCCCACTTAAATTCACCTACATATCGACTACCATCCTCGCAAGTATGAATTCCACATCCATGACTCTGACCATTTGACCATTCACCCGCATAAACATCACCCGTATAAAACCTATACACACCAAACCCATGTCTCAAACCATTACGATACTGTCCCCTATACCGACTTCCTCTCGCCCATGTTTCCATTCCATATCCATCATATTTCCCATCAACCCAATCACCTTCATATCTTCCACTCATGTAATAATAATACACCCCACAACCCGAACACTTACCCTTATGAAATTCCCCTTCATACACATCACCATTGTTGTATGCTTGTACCCAACACCCTGAACTCCCTCTTTTATCCCCTTTTTGCCTAGACCCAATTGACCAAAACACTGGTAAATGCGATCTTGACGAATGTGAGGATGGATACAACTTAATTGGGAAAGATCTCGAAAGAAACAATCTAATCGAAGGCAATCTAGGTAAAGCAAGATTAAGCGAAAACAACAACGCAGTTGAGAACGCAAATGCCGATAAGAAATCGAGCAGGAACGAACGACTAGGATGTGAAACCAAGAAGTAAAAGAACGGTAAAGACAGTAACAAGATTAACCGAAGATGGGTACGTAAACGGCGGATGTGGCGTAACCGATGAAGAAGATGAAAAGCAGCAGCTTTCGTGTTACAAAACCGTTTAGAGTAATGGGTTTTCGACGAAAACGGATAGTTTTTTGAAAAATTTGACAAAATTGGTGATTTAGTAAAGGAATTTGATGAAGACGAAGTTGCTGTTGTTTGAGAAAACAGAGGTCTTTTATGAGGAGTTGATTTAGGTGTAGGTGCAGCAAATGGATCAAATTCGATATCATCAATTACAATCTGATGTTGATGATTAGAATTAGGGTTAGGGTTCGTTGTCACTCCAGTTGTACTAACAACCTCGTTACTAAAATTGTTCTTTTTATCTTTAAAATTTTCCAGCGACGGTAGTAGCAGCAACGACGATGAAGATTCCGGCGATGGCGACGGTGACGGAGGACAGGGGGGTGAATGAAAAGTTGGAAATTTTTGAGGGGGGTAAATTGAAAATGGGGAAGAAATTATAGTAGGATTAGGGTTAAAATCGGAAGAGACACCAGTGCTATCTTTTCCGATCTGAACTTCAGATTTCTTTTGATGCATTACATATACATATGATACGTATATTCATATAAAAACACATACACACCCAACCCTAAAAAGAAGAGTATAAAAAATCGTACCTTTTTTTGTATTTTTTTCTGAATTTTTGAAGAGCTGGTGGGAATTTTTCAAGAATTCAATGATTTGGTTTGTTTTGGGGTTTCTTGGGTAACAAGATTGATTTGTTTGGTAAAATTGGGGGAATTTGAAGATGGAAAATGAGAAGTAGAGCGAAGTGTGCGTTGAGTTTTTTGTTTTTATAATTTTTAATTGTAATGGTTTTTATATTTTTATATATTTGTGTTTGCGGAGAGATCAACTCTTTTTGGAAATGAAACCCAGGGGCGACCGGCCTCTATAGTAGCCAACCCCTTTTTCCTTAACCTATGTTCTTGGAGTACTCACTAATAACTAACTCATTTTCTATATAAAATAAAATTTTAATCGTAAATTTTTATTTATGAATCTTCTTTTGTGCAAGTTTAGAGGTCGAGGAAAAGCTGCTTTACTCAAGAGACATTCTCATTCTTATTTTTTTAGTCATTACAAGAATGTCATGTTAGACGTTATGTCTTTCTTGTTTAGGTATTATATTTTGAAATCATATAAATTTACAAAAAGGTTAATGTTTTATATTTTTTTTTAACAAAAACTTTTAACTGTCAATTTACATTTTTTCATATATATAAAGGTATGAGATCCAGTAACATCATAACATTAAAATGAATACGATAAGAACATTTTCAGTTTTCATTCGTTCTTTTTCGCTTCACATAAAATTTTAATTGCGAATCATTATTATTTTTTGACTTCATATAAAATTTTTATTGTGAATATTCATTATATTTTGACTTTACAAGGAAGTGAAACTTTATATTGTTTTTGTTTCACGTGAACTGTTGACTATGAACCTTTATTTTATTTTACTTTATAACTTTTTTAATTGTGAACTTTTATTATTTTTTGACTTCATAAAATAACTTTAACTGTAAACTTTTATAATTTTTTAACTTTAGATAAATTTACAAAAAAGTAAATATTTTTTTTTCACTGTTCTCATTTTAATATATATATATATATATATGAATATACATGTTTTTTTATCATATGTGAAGAAAATGTTACATTCTTATCCATATCTTTATTTTAATAATAATAATTATTATTATTATTAATAATAATATTTTTTGTTGGGTAATGAATATGTATTTTTTTATTTTTATTTGTCAAATATAAATGTTCCACGTAAAGGGGTTGCACTAGGGGATTAAGGAGTATAATCTGAGTTTAAATTAATTCGCTAAGATATTTTAGTTGTGTTGAGTTGAACTTGTAGGTTGATATAATATTGATTAATATTTTGTTATAACATATAACTAATGGAAGAGTTGTTAATGATCGAATCGAATAACTCGTGGAATTAGTTTAAATACTCCAATCCTCTATAATGAGTTTACGTGCCTTCAATATTAAGCTATAAAATGAGTTTATAGAATTCGAGTTCATAGACAAATAACTTGAATTTGAAATATATTTCACTGAGAAACGTCTTAATAATCAAACGAGCTTTGACTTCTCGAGCTAGAATGATACCCCGAAATGGAGCTAGAGCTGGAGCTCTAAAGCAAAAATGAACTACTGGGTCTATCAACTTTGAACTCAAAAATGAAGGTTAGATTGAGCTCGAGGTATTTATACTTTTTCAACTTCCCCAATTTACCTTTGATTGCTTTAATTCATTAACTTTCTAACTTGGTGATTGTTGCTCTAGCAAATCTTGGTGCAGTGCTTTAGGTGAATAAAGATGGTCGAAGGGTTGGACCCTTCGGTTTCCGGATGGATATAACGTGAACCTTCGAATGAGCCCGACCTATAAAACGAAAACACCGTAAGCCTCGTCAAAGGGAAAGGAGGGTTTCCCCCCTTTGACCAACCTCCGGCGTGAGAATAAGTAAAACCAATCAGTTTGAGAGCAAAGTGAAGTAGGTGTAGTAATTAATGAGTATTGAATGCCTTACCTGTGGTTGTTGGGTAGTATTTATACCTTCCTTGGCTTCTGCCCTTTATCCAATTCGGGTGTCTCGAACGGACCGTTGGCTTATTCATGTTCCGCCGCCAGTTTGATCTTGATTTGAATCTTGTGATGTTGACTAGTTCGTTTAATGTAGAAACATTGACCAATAGTCTCCGGCCAGGTACCCTTCGGCCAAGTAGCTCTCCGGCCAGGTACCCTTCGGCCAAGTAACCCTCCGGCCAGGTACCTCTCCGGCCGGGTATTCTTCGGCCAAGTAGCATTTGGCCAAGTAACTCTCGAGCCAAGTACGTGGTACGTCATCAGCCCCCCAATCTAGTTTGTGTATATTATAGAATATATCAAACTAGATTTAATTTGTAAGTGTATTGTTGGCGATTCCCATAATGGTGACCGAAGGTTTTTATCCTCCGGTTTGTACGCCTTAAAAAAAAATGTTTACTTTATCCTTCAAAAATATGATTAGGTGAGTTGGGTTGATGGGACATATTTGGGCCCTTAGTCAAATGTGTCCGGCCCGTATATATATATAGAGAGAGCTACCGAGTACACAAGTCATTCATTCAGTTTTTCTCTGTGGCCGAAGGGTATAAACCCATCGGCTTTCTGTCAACCCTCCAGCCCATTTATATTGTTTCAAGCGGCCTTATTAAACATCCAAACCCTTCGGTTTTTTGTGACAGTTGCGGCCGGAGAGATAGAAAACAATACAACCCTTCGGTTTTTGGTGAGGTTTCTATCTTTTTTCCTTTGAATGATTTATACGATTCTTTAACTGCGGTTGGAATCCTTCGATGTTTAGGATGAAAACCGATCACTTTTGAGTTTAAAACAAATTTTCTCAGTCGACTGCTGTAAACAAATCGGTCGATGATTATAGAAACCCATCGGTTTTGAGGTATAAATCCTTGAATATATTAACTTTCATATGATTTTGTACAAGTGCTACAACCGATCGGTTATTAAAAGTTGACATCTTGTTTCTAAAGTGTAGAATTCAAACTTGTGTTAGTGGTATCATGACTACTCACAATTTAATTAAAAATATAATTGATAACAATGATTTTGTAAATTTGAGAGTACTTTTTATTGCCACTTAAGTCAATCTAATTTATAATTGATAAAAAATTGTGATTTAGATCCAATCAAATTATTGAAATGGAAAAAATATTAAATTTGGAACTTCAAGTATACACAGTGCTTTGGCCAAAAGTCTATTCGTAGGCTTCTAGATTACGCCCGATCTGATCCTCGAACACGCGATCCACCAGTCGTTGATATGTAGCCCCTGCATTTTTCAAGCCAAATGGCATCTTCTTGTAACAATATACCCCTTTATCTGTGTGAAAGGTTGTCTTGTCCTCATCCTCTTCGGCCATCTGAATCTAATGATAGCCTTTGTATGCATCTAGAAAACACTTATATTTGAAACCAGAAAGTGATTCTACCTTCCAATCTACCTCCGGAAGAGGGTAGGGATCTTTCGGGCATGCGTTATTTATGTCTTTGAAATCGATGCACATTCTCCACGAACCATCTGACTTCTTTACCATGACTGGATTGGCTATCCAAGTCCGGTAGCGTACTTCTCTGAGAATTCCTGCTCCCACAAGTTTATCTACCGCATCACAAGCTGCATGAGCTCTTTCCGGGGCCAAACTTCGTTTTTTTTGAACTCTCGGGCATACATTCCTGTCCACATTCAGTCGGTGTTCAATTATACTTCGTGGTACACCGGTCATGTCTGCCTCCGTCCATGCAAACACATCCAAATTTTGTTGCAATAGACGGATTAATTCTTCCTTGAATCAAGTAGGTAATGCCCTCCAAATCCCCACAGGTTGCTCGGGGTGTTCCGGATTAATTACCACTTTTTCCTCAACCTCCGGTTCGGGAGAGTGTCTTGCATTTGGTCCCCCTTCTTCCTTTGATTCTTCCGGAGCCTTCTCTCTTCTATTTATCAATCTTTCTATCTTTAAACATTCTTGGACATCTCTTCTTTCAGCCGTGAGCGTTGCAACCCCGGCCGGCGTAGGGAATTTCATCATAGCATGCATAGTAGAGGGCACGACCCTAAGTATTAAAATCCCGGGGCGCCCCAAAAGGATGTTGTACGAGGACGGAGCGTTTACTATGATGAAGTTAAGCATCACCGTCCGGCAAAGAGGGTAATCACCAAAAGTAACTGGAATCCAAAGCTGACCCATTGGCCAAACTCTTTCTCCCGAGAAACCAAATAATGGGGAGGTGGCTTCTCTAATCTCTTTTCGGACCCTTTCATCCAAAGCCCTGAAGCAATGCCCATACATAATTTCGGAGGCACTGCCTCCATCCACGTAAATCCGGTGCACCATTTGGTTCCCTACCTCAGCCTTTATTATCAGCGGATATTCCGTACATCCCAACTCTCCGGTCGGGGGAAATGTAATAACCTGGTCTAGCCAGCTCTCAGTGGAACGTTCTTTTCTTTTCCTTTCATAGCTTCCAAAGCGTGTCATCATCACTGTTTTTCACTGCTGGGGGACATTCTTAGAATACGCTTGTGCCTTTTCATTTCCTCGTCTTCCTCCTGAAGCTTTGACTTCCTTAATGAGGTGTGCCAACCGTCCGGACCGTACAACATCTTCAATTTGTTTTCTCAATTGGAAACAATCGTCCGTGTTATGTCCCTTTTCTCCATGGAACTCACAAAACTTATCCATATTTCTGCGTTCCGGGTGTCCCGTCAGAGGTAGGGGGTGTGAGAAGGTATTTTTGATCCCTTCCGTAGCGAGAATTTCGCTAGGTGTTTTGATTAAGGCGGTGAAAAATGGAGTTCTTCGGGGAGGAGTAGGAGAAACCGGAACCATGGGTCGCGCTCTATTATCTCCTGTTCTCATGGCACCACCGTAAGTTACGAAAGGCCGGGGCGAATTGCCACCCTTCCAGAGGTGACTATTCTTGTGAGGTGGAAGATTTCGTTTTTGTGAGGCGTCAGAAGCTTGGCAAGCAACCGCCTCCTTTCCCCTTATAAATGCCTTCGTTACTTCAAACATTTCTTCGGTGGTTTCTGGTACTTGGTTGTTCAATCTTTCGATTAACTGACGATTCTTAATTCCATGCATGAAACCAGAAATCTGCATGAGCTCAGTTGTACCCTTGATTTCCAAGCTTTCAGTCTTGAAACGATTCATGAAGTCTAACAAGGATTCGTTCTCCTTTTGCTTAATATCTGCCAACTCTACGGCGTGGCGGGTGTATCTTTTTTGCGATGTGAAATGAGCTGAGAATTTTCTACTCAATTCTTCAAAACTATCGATTCCTCCCTCCGGGAGGCTATCATACCAAACTCTGGCTGGACCCGAGAGAGTCTGAGCAAACATGTGGCACCACAGTGGCATGGACCATTGTTCCATCTCGGCTACCCCTGAGAACAAACTTAAATGATCATCCGGGTCCGTGGTTCCATCATAAATTCGTACGTGAGAAGGCATCCTCATCTTAGATGGCCTTCGGCAATTAGCTATTCTAGAAGTGAATCTTCGAGCTATCGAGGGTTTATAAGGAGAGTTAAACTCATCCTCCGAACTTTCTTCACTTTCTTCTGAGCTCGAGTCTCCCGAGCCATCAGAATCTGGTGAATAACTCCTCCGGCTGGATCTTCTAGAGGAAACCTTTCTTTCGGAGGTGAATTTCTTTTGCTTTCTCTTGAGTTTGGAACCACCTTTCTTTCTGCTGGGTGAGTCCATGTAACTTGTGCGTCTCTTGGAGTGAGGTGAGTATTCCCGGGGCGTTGTTTTCCTATTTCCTCTTCTTGACATTGTTAACCCGGAAACCTTTCCCGACGCCCCTTGGGGGGATCCGGAATTATCAGTTGTTTCTCTAGTGGTTTCCGTTTCCTCGTAGGAAAGTTTCTTTGCAACACTTTTAAACTTCTCTTTTTCCATAGTTTCCATTAACATCTTGAGTTTATCATAATTTTGCTCGACAAACGACGGAGTGATCTCTTCATCCACCCTTGAGACTACAACCTCCTCCTCTTGCACCTGAGTCTCAGGCCCCTGTGGTTGACTTGGAGGTACGGCTTGTTCCATTGGCGGATGCTTTGCTTAAATCGATCGGGTTCGAGTCTGGGTCCCATGGATGGCGCCAAATGTTGCTCCAGCAAATCTTGGTGCAGTGCTTTAGGTGAATAAAGATGGCCGAAGGGTTGGACCCTTCGGTTTCCGAATGGATATAACGTGAACCTTCGAATGAGCCCGACCTATAAAACGAAAACACCGTAAGCCTCGTCAAAGGGAAAGGAGGGTTTCCCCCCTTTGACCAACCTCCGGCGTGAGAATAAGTAAAACCGATCGGTTTGAGAGCAAAGTGAAGTAGGTGTAGTAATTAATGAGTATTGAATGCCTTACCTGTGGTTGTTGGGTAGTATTTATACCTTCCTTGGCTTCTGCCCTTTATCCAATTCGGGTGTCTCGAACGGACCGTTGGCTTATTCATGTTCCGCCGCCAGTTTGATCTTGATTTGAATCTTGTGATGTTGACTAGTTCGTTTAATGTAGAAACATTGACCATTAGTCTCCGGCCAGGTACCCTTCGGCCAAGTAACTCTCCGGCCAGGTACCCTTCGGCCAAGTAACCCTCCGGCCAGGTACCTCTCCGGCCAGGTATTCTTCGGCCAAGTAGTCTTTGGCCAAGTAACTCTCGAGTTACTTGTGGTACGTCATCAATGATTGCTATTGGTAATCAACAAGTAACATTAGCCAATAATTTGTATAAATACGATCGACATATATAACAACTATCTAAGAAGCGTTGTGTATTTGTGTGCTTAATTTAGGGGTTTTCACAAGAATCGAGTAGGAATAGTTAATTAAGACTTTTGAGTCAATTTTGACAACACATACTCACATCCTATAATACTAATTTGAAAGAAAATACTTACAGCAGATAATATATATATAGCAATAGAAGACTTAGTATAACGCTGTGATCAAATCAAATCAATGAGAAGAAAATAAAGAGGACGTATGACTCAATTTAGTCTTATTTATGATGCGATTGAGATGCGGACTTGACGGAGTCAGCTGTTGATCGACGTTGATATTCAAAGAGAAGACTTATCTGTGTCTTCTATTGTTATAATGAAGGGTTAATTAAGATTGTAGGGTACTGATTCACTGACATTTAGTATTTTAGGACAATAATAAAAACAATAATATATAAAACCTATGTTCTTTTGAATGGTTCGGATATTCAAAATTTCTATTAATCGCTATTTGAATTCGAATCTGAAAATTCGAACATCCGAAATTTCAAGTATTCAAATTTTTAGATAATTTTGAATTGGATATTTGAATTTTGAATACGGCTAATTTTGAACGGCCCTACTTAAAATCTTGTTTTTACCATCTTTGTCGATATTATAAAAAATTTAAAATTGTATTATTTATAATCACGACAATGAATGATTAATTGTTGTATTTTATTACAAAGTTTTTTAACGATCTATAATACTCGTAATAAAATAACTTTTTAGACCTTTTAATATATTGTTGATATTTAGGGGAGAGAAGAAACTATCATAACTAATGTGAAGATGAGATGCCTCCTCAATGCAATGTAATTCATAATTGTTCTTTAAACAAACCCAATCTAATGTTTCTTATTACAATGAGTACCCACCTAATAAAACTGTCTTAAAACAATATAATAATTTCTTTGGTTCGTGCTTTTAAATCTTGCTACCAAGAACCATCAAATAATAAACTGGTCTACTAATCGGCATATATATGCAAATCATTTTAGGTTTTTACGCAATACAAAATAAATGTAAAATTAATAGTTTGTTCACATACCGCTACGTCAAATACCTTCTATATAATTTAGCAGTTCTTGTTACATACCCTAAAGTCAATAAATAGGCCTCCAAATGTAAATGTTGTTGAGATGTTGATGTTGTATTAACTCAATCAATTTGTCACCTCTATCTTGCAGCATATTTTTCTTTTTAATGTTCTATAGTCGGAAACTCGGAATATCACTCACAATAAACTTGATTAGATGGTACATTACTAGGTTCTTTATCTCTAAATGGTCTTCACTTCCAACCATTAATCAATAAATAACATACATTGAACCTTTTGATGGACAAATATAGATATCCATATACCTAGTTCGATAGATCATAAAAGTTTTCTTTTTCCAAACACATGAAACAAACATGACTAAATGAAGTGGCATCCATAAAGGTTGTTTGTACATTTAACATATAGAAAGATTTTTACTTTATTGCATACTATATCTTGTGCAAGTTTAAATAGTTTAAGACATCATAAAAGTAAGTTGTGAGTAACACTGCACTTTGCATAAGATGTAACACATGAAACATAAAGCAACAGCTTTTAAAGCATTATCACCAAAGTTAATCTTTCTTAATCTACATAGGAAACATAAACTACTTAAAAGGCACTTAATGTCAACATCCTAATCCCATTTGAGATCTTTACAAGTCGTATAAAAGTGACTTTCGAAATAAACTTTTGTTAAACTCAATATCCTAAATTGTAACAATTCTAAAAATGGAAATTTGTACTTCCACCGCTTGCACTTTAGAGCATGCGGAGTGGACAATTTCTGCGAGACGGTGTTCTGGACGATATTTCTAGTCACCGTCCGACGCCCGACGCTGTTTCTTTTCTATAAAAAAAAACCCTTCAAACGACTAGTGTTTTTAAATATATATATATATATATATATTGTCATTTGTTTTAATTTAATTTATTTTGATATTTGTTCTAATTTATCCAATTATTTGAATTTGTAAAAAAAGAAAAAGTTTAAATATTATCCGGAACACTATTGTATACTCCTTTACTTTATCAGCAATAGTATTTTTCTTAAACAGGTATAAAATCACCGAAATACAATACTCCATGTACTCTAATAGATTTAACATAACAAAATTCCCATACTAAAATTCAATATATGGCCAACCAACCACTCCACCATATGATAGTGACTTATATCATCACCACCTCAACATTTTTGTATTTGATTATTGTCGTTGTTACCTTTTATTGTCAAAAGTAAAATGTTAACCCAAATCATTTACGTAGGAGAGATGAAAGCAAATCTAGAATCATATCTGTAAAAATTGAAATCAAGAGCAATTAAATATACAACCGACTATTATCATAAAGGGTACATAAACAGTAGTACTATAACTATAGCTAATGTCTAATAAGACCCAAATCCAAATATTTGAATCGTGTGATAACTAAACATTCATTAATCTTCTTGGGTCTTTGACTATTTATGGTTCAATTCAACTTGTTTACAAGGTTATGTTGCATTTCACCGTATCAGTTTCGTTCAACTTCATTCGCAATCACTTTATAAATGATTCAGAAAAACAAATATATCAACTGATTACAGTACTATGCAAGATTATGGACTTGTGTTGACAATGTCTTGAGTTCAAATCTAGTATTGAACATTGTCAACTTATAAAACAATAAGCTTTCATATCACGTGCTTCTCAGGCGTACGTGGCATTAATGGGTCAAGAAGAACACTGACATGCACCATTTGAAATCTTCAAAATAGCATAGGTGCATTCCATAGGAAATCTATCTGATTCCAACTCGAACCATATAATACATTACAAGGACAATTCAACAACGACAACAACAACTAATTGTGTGCCAACCATAGATTCAAAATTGTTATCGCCCATTACATTGAGTTGAACCATCCAAGGTCTATTATGCTGTCATGACTAGAAATCAACCCATCTCCGAATATTACCTAAGAATTAACCAAAAGGACAACAATTTCATATCAACATCATCGGCTGATTAAAGGGTTATTGGAACCTTGGAAATCTAGTATGTTCTGAGAATCAACATGCAAGTCACACCATCAAAATCAAAGATTAGAAATCATCAGAAAATATCAAACCCACACCAAAAAATTTGGAAATCTAGTCTTTAAACGACTTTTCTTGACTTGAGACATTTAAGCAAAAAATTTCATCTTAGTTAAAAGTTTGCAGTCCCAAAATGCAAACTTCTTGCAGTTGTGATTCTAGACAGCAAAGTAAAATGCAAGTAGATGGAGGAAACATTATCAAGCAAACAAATGATAAAAAAGTTCATCTTCTAATTACAGAATTAGTTCCCAAGTTTATAACCAAAAATTTCATGGTTGTATTTGAACATGTTCGTCAAAGTCAACATGCTGGGAACAAAATTAACAGCTACTACAAGGCCAAGTGAATTTCCATATAAATTTTCAAACCGATTTTAAAAAGTTGAGTTGCAACTACTACATTAACATCATCTCAAGTACTTTCCATGACAGGTTTTTTTCTCAAATTTTTAATGGGCCAGAAACGATCCCCCGTTTGCCATACAAAGCAAGTTTCCACCTCTTTCTGCACATATCAGCCTTTTAACTAACCCTGCTTGATAGAACCGCGTGTAGAATCAAAGATCAGGAAATCGGACAGCCGGGATTTCAAGAGTATAGGAGGATGGCATAGTCATGGTTTATGGAGCTTGAAGCCGAAGACTCTCGGAACATAGCTTTGCGTTGCCTTTTGTGGCTTCAGGTGGCCATAACTCATCAAGAACAAGTGGGGGAAGGTGGTGCCGAAATAAGCGCCATCGATATCTATGGGAAGTGAAGGAAAAGAATAGTCACACTCGCATTAAGCTATTACTTTACTAATATGATAGAACTAATTCACAGCAGAAATAAGCATATAAATATGTAACACAAGCAATAACACAAGTCACAAATAAGGTAGTTATGAATTGAAACCATTTTAGGGAGAAGAAAAAATAAAGAATGACAATTTGTTTTTTTAATAATCTAAGAAAGCCCTTCACATCTGAGACATAATAGTCCGCCTCATGCCTATCAACCCAAGCCTCAAAAGCACTGACACCTAACTACTTTCTATATCAAAACCAAGTAAAAAGAATTGCTAAATGTCAAGTGCAGTGATTATAAACATAATTCTCTCCTTAAAAAAACATTTTCTTTGTGTATAAACCAATATATACATACATACATATATAATGATCATAAACACGTAAATATGCAATTTGAGGATACTGCCTTGGTATTTGGATCGAGGGTAGTAGATGTCTTCACATTTGGGACAGTATATTTTCACCGTACTTGAACGTGGTATGTCTGATTGGCCAACAGGAAGACAAGGCTGTCCGCAGCAATAAACTCTTGGACACCGTCCAAAATCATAGTTTTTATACTTCTCCAACTGCAGAATTCAATATAAAATAATTTCTTAATGTGTACAGTATAAAATTAGAAGAATGAGAAGAGCAGACAGAATTATACCATTGCAGACATTCCCTTGGTAGTCAATATATACCGGACATGTATCAAGCCATACAACATTTCTGCTGCTGATTCAACAAGCTCATTCTGCTCTTCAGTGAACATATCTCCTTTTCAAAATACACAAACAACGGACCATTATTAGAATGAGGGAGCAAACATGGATTCTAATTGGTACAACAATGACAACGATACCACTTCAGCTTTACCATCTCACCAGCAAATTGAGGGGATATTCATGATAGAGATTAAAAGGATACAAGTGTTGATTATGCAAAATGAAAAAGGGTTTGAAAGAGCAACAAGCTTCTCCAAAACTTAGTTAGAAGTATTTCACCCAATAATGTTGGTTTATATAACATAATAATTGACCTACCAGAAACCCATAGTATTTCAAGAATGTAAAGTGCCACAAGCTATAACTAATCGGTAAACTCAAGTGAGTCGAATCAAACTACATCCAAAGCAGCATTATCGGTTGTGAATCACGTAAACTTTTAAAACAAGTAATGTGACACATAGGTGGGATGAATTGTTAGTCTATGAATGCTAAAATAATGCACTTCAGATAGTTTAGTAGATGTGCTTCAATGTTCAACTCATATTTTGTGTTTACAAGTGTACTAAATAGTATCTTATATCCTGAATTTCTGATGCTAAAGTTATTTGTAGAGTCAGAAGTTGATAATCAAGAATTTCAATCAACAACTATCGCCACAATAACAAAAAGAAGTTACCACAATATGCAACGTTAATAACTGCATTTTTTTATTTTTTACATTATTATCTGCGAATTTAAAAGCTGATCATTAACTCATGTGTGCATATCTTACCATGGGATGACTCCACATCTAGAATAAGATCAAGTGCATAATCAAAGTAAGGAACTTGACTGCTTAATCCACATAAATTAAAATCATCTTGAATATATTCATCATCAACTTCACAGAAAAATTCATTTCCTCTCAAGTTGCAAAACCATGAAATCCAAGAAGTATCATCCTCATCAGAACCGCTAACATCAGACTCCTCACTGTCTGTTTCAGATTCCTCTGCAGCAATAAAACACATCTTAACATGTATTACACAAATTGGAACTACAAATAAAAATGCCACAAAACTTACCAATTAGAAACAGCCAATTCAATTCATTTCATTTTCATAAAAAACACATCATCAAGCTTCATTATACAAACCATTGATATTTCTAAACTACTCATGAATGTCATCAACTACACCAAATGCAAAGACATAACCTTTATCAACATGGAAAAGTAAGCTAGCATGAAAGCAATAAGCCAGTCAAAAAGCTTCTGTTTGCATCCAAAATGTCACAATGTCATTAACCATATAGTTTGTTGTTGTTTTTTTCATAATTTTACTAAATATAGCTACAAATAACCACAGCTACTTTCAATCTATATCAAATCATTTCACTCCAGAACCAATATATACGTACACATTTACACATATAACTCAATTTCAAAAACCTAAAAATGAAAAACAATAGCAAACCATCAGAGGCCTTGTTTTTGGTGGTGGAGATCTGCTGGAAAGATTTACCAGCGCCAGTAGAAGTTGAAGGAATTGTTAATTTCTCTTTTTCCTTATTATTATTAATATTCAAAACCCTAGAAGTTGAAGGAGATGATGTTTTCTCTAAATGTTTATCTAACGCATCATTGATTCGTTTCCGATCTATTCCACCTCCTCCTACCATCTCCGACCTCGACGATGAGCCACCGTGGTTTCTGTACATGTATCTATATATTTGTATCTATATCTATATGTGGTATTTAAATTTCAGATGATAAATTTGAAATAAAGGAGATTAATTTGGCGATAATTATATGAATCGAGGTCAATCTAAGAGTTGGTTTGAGATAATTCGAAGAAAAAATGGATTTGATTTTGAAGATCAAAAAGGGGAAATGGACGGAGAAATTTAGGGTTGGTGTGGTACATGAAGAAGGGGAGAGATCCCTCCTCTTTGTGTTGATATTTTTTTGGGGATTTTTATTTTTTCCTTTATATACTATTAAAATTAAAATTTTATTTAACTTCATTAATTTAGTTTTCATTTTAATTGTATTTCTAATTTCTAATTATAATTTAATGTCTTACTGTAATGTAATTAAAAGAATTATAAGCTCTTGAATAGTTTAAAAAATACATAAAACTAGGTTGTGAAGGGTTATTATTATTTTTTACTTTTTTCTATTTTATTAAGTTAATTGGTTGTAGCATGTATTACTGTGTTAATTCTTATATTTATGTTGTATCAATAGGTTGAATAATATCTTACACCTTTATAAAGAGTTTAGCCCTTTTCTTTAATAAGTTAAATTTTTAAAGAACAGAAATGACATAAATACCCCTATCTTCAACGAAATAGACCAATTTACCCTTATCTAGTTTTGGAAACGATATAAATATTTAAGATATAATTATATATTAAATTAAATGCAATTTAGCCTATTAATAAACAAGTGTACCATAAAATCACTAAATGAAATAAATTATTTGCTGCTTTACGCAGGTATCTGCTAGTATATAGTAACAATCTAAGCCTCCGTGAGGCTTTAGAGCATGGGAGTCATTTTTCATGGGAGTCATTTGTCAGCATTAAAGATCTTCTATGTTGAGTTAACCTTTTCTTATTGACTTTGAAGGTTGGAATTGAAGAAACGTGTTGAGCCTTTGATGTTGTCTTGATAGAAATTTTTTCGTGTTTTCTTTTCAATTTGATTAATGCAACAATGTAAATGGTTTGTCTACTTCTACATTACTTTAACACTGACCGTTTCTCTTAAAAATGACAGCAGGTGTTGTTCACAGTATTAAAATAATTAGCAATCACTCCATGTTCTCTTAAAGGGGAACGAAAGAAATGATATTTAACCCTTAAATCAGAAACGGTGAGAGTTTAATGACTAGCAAAATTAAGTAATTAAAATTTAAAAATGTAAAATGTAAAATCCAAAGGGTAGTAAACAATACCATGAAATCGACTAGAAAAATAAACAAGTCGGAGTTAAGATTTTCGATCCACTAACCTCTCAACCCGCCAACCTATTTATTTTTCAAGTCGGGTTTGAAACAGTATATTTGTAAACGGGGTAAACCCCCCAACCTGTTTAAGTGTATTTTAGATGTTTTTATTTAATTAAATAAAGTTACAG
This sequence comes from Logfia minima, assembly GCA_963921325.1. Taxonomy (NCBI): domain Eukaryota; kingdom Viridiplantae; phylum Streptophyta; class Magnoliopsida; order Asterales; family Asteraceae; genus Logfia; species Logfia minima. The sequence continues at coordinate 4,418,864 of OY992776.1, forward strand.
TTTTATGAGTTTATAATAATGAATGTGTATACACGTTTGTTATCTTGATCTTTTACGTTCGATTTGATGTAGTTAAAGAATGTAATACAAAATATTTTGCTTTCAAGTTATTGTAATTTTGTTTGTAATAACTGTTGGGTCAGAGACCCTATATGTAATGTATATATGACAAAATAAACTAATTGTATAATCAGTCGCTGCATATGTTAGAAGTGACCTTTGAATAGGCTAAGCATGCTTTGTTCGCTGCTCATGTTGAACAACAAACTAGTCGATACTTCGAAAATATGATGTCTATTCTACTCACTGCATGTGTAAGTAGTGACTCTGTAACTTGGAACATAATGAAGCGTTTATCACTCACTGATGGATACTTAGTATCTAAAGAAGTTACACAGGTATGACGTTGTCAAGAACTTGAAGCATCTGTTGAAGTCAAAGACTGAAGACATAGTTAGAGAGAAGCTCACTGATGTGGAAATCAAGACTTATCTATTAACCAGCGGTTCATGCCTTTATCCCAAGAAGTACATTGGGTTTGACAAAAACCTAGTATACAAAAGAAATGCCAACTTATATGCAATATGAAATAAGGAATGCAAATCTTTCAAAAGATATGTACGTTCAATTATTCTACTATGCATTTAATTCTTTGTACCTTTTCTGTAACCTAAGAATAAAGTAAAAAGAAAATTTTATTCCTAGGATGAAATGTCACATCCATTAATTGGAAGTTACATTTTGTATTCCCCAGATACGGTGTTGATACGTGTAGGGTTTGAGTCACTTTTATATGACTATAAATACTACATTCAACTACCATATTTATCGTCCGAATTTTGTATTCGCCTTCGACCTTTGATTTAAGCACGTTCATGTCTGTCAGTGAACCAAGTGCCCTCAGTTGTCTGTTAAGTGTTGATCACTGAGCATCAACAGTGAGATACTAGCTGGTGATCAATCGAAGCCAAATTTTTTACAAGTTAGTTTACTTATACTAGTTTGTCTTGTCAAACTTTGTAAAGTTATTATTTATTTGGATTAATAAACGAAAACTTTAAACTTGAATCTATTATATACTTTTACATTTGTTGCTAATAATAATTGAAATTAAGGCAAAAAAAAAGACCAACAATAACAAAATTGTACAAATCATTTGCATATCTATCTATCTATCTATATTTATATATCTACACATTAATTAAAAGACTATACTTTTATCCACATGTCACCCTATTATTAGCCCAAAATGATTTTTCCCTCCTTCTACATAGTTTCACACATGGCTTTTTATAATTTTTGTAAATCAATTTGTTTTTAACGACCATTTTGTAGCAAGTTAGTTGTATTTTCATTTGACCTCTTTACTTAGCTTATATCGACATTTTAAGGAAATAAAAGTGAATACATATGTATATTATATATTTAAAAATTTATCTTTTTACAGTATAAAAAAATCAAATGTTTTGACATACATTTTTCATTAGTGAATTATTAATACTATTATAGTGTACCTATTTCAAAGATACATATATAAAAAATATCAATTCTCGCATGTTAATATCATTGATGATAATCATTTCTAAAAAAAAGTTTGTGATAATTTTCGATTTTGGTGAATGGTAGTCCATCCCTGGAATTCAGACTTCATCGAGGTCTCAGACAAGGGGATCCTTTATCCCCTTTCCTTTTCATTATTGCAATGGAAGGATTGCATGTTTCGATGGAAGATGCTAAAGCGGCAGGTATGTTTAATGGTTTAAAAGTTGGTATTGATGCTTTACATTTATCCTATCTATGGGCGAATGGTCCAATTCCAATGTTCAAAATCTTCTTATCATTCTTCATTATTTCGTTATGGCATTGGGGCTTAAAATTAACCTCCATAAATCAAATTTATATGGAGTTGGTATTAAAAGTAGTGAAGTTATCTCTTTGGCGAATGATATTAGTGTCCTCCCCGGTAACATTCCGTTCTTTTATCTGGGTTTACCTATTGGGGCACATATGTCTCGAATTAATTCTTGGGATCTGTAACATCCTCTCCTGCTGTCTAGTAAATTCTATTATTTTAATCGATTATCTAAATGTTTTAGAAATTATTTAATATTATGTGTTTCATTGTGAAACGTAGATAAATAAGTCCTTTGACTTATTGTGACTAGTGAAATGTTGGTTGTTTTAAATTATTATAGATGACGGTAAAATAAAATAATATTTCTCGCAAATGGTATTTAAGTTCCACACAAAAGATTTAGGACGGGTATAAAATTATACCATTTATTCATAAGCCGACTTTGCAAGCCGACCTTGTTATCTCATATATATCTCATATCTTCTTCTTGTTTCCATTTTGAAAAGCTTGCAAAATCAAATTCAAAAGAAACCTTAGCCAAACTTTGATTCATGTTTGTGCTTCTGTAAATTCGAATTCATAACATCAGAACTATCATCATCATATCTTAATTGCATCAGATTTATCCATCCTTTTATTTTCAAAAGAAAGAAAGAAAAAGAAAAGTAAGTTTGATTTTGAGTAGGTAAATCGAATTGAAGCTTGATATGTTTTTATTAGGTGTTGTTTGATGTTACTTGAAGTATTAGAAACCTTAGAATTGAGTTTTCTGAAGTTTTGGTGAGTTTTGATTTGAAAAACTCGTTTTTACAGCGAAGTTCGCAGTTCCCAGTTCATCCTGCGAACTGAGATTTCTGCGAACTGAGTTGCGAACCAAAATCCTGCGAACCGAACCCAATTTCTGCGAACCGAGTTGCGAACCCAATCCTGCGAACCGAGTTGACCTGCGAATCGAGATTCCTGCGGTGCGAGTTGACTTGCGATGCGAGTTGACTTGCGAACCGAAAATTTTGTTTTGCAAATTTTGAAAATGCGTAAAGTGTTTTTGAGACGCGGTTTTGTAAAAATATCACTAACTCGGATTTAGTTGAAATTCGCATGGTCACTCGGAAACGACCTAGTAATCAAGACTATATATTATAGCCTAGGCAGTTTTTGGCCATTCGGGGTCATCTAGGACCTGAAAATGACATTTTTCAGTTTTAAACGACAATGCAAGATTTTCTAAGTTCATTTCTGATTGAACTTTTGTTTGCCTAGACTTCAGGGATTACCTGATTTGATAAATGGGCTATATTTATAATTACGGAACGAATTCTAACTTGTATATGATTTTCTGTTTCAGATCAACGTAAGACTCAGTGATATAAGAATCCTGAGTGTGGAGACGTCAAAGGTATCGGTGAGTGGATTCAGAACTCATCATTTGATTTAGTTGTAACTATTTGGTTACAACAAGTAACGTAGATGTGTATTAGACTGTTTAGTCTTGATTATTGATTATTGATCTACGTGATATGTGAACCAATGTGTATTCATGTTATTGAGGTCAACGTGTAGTTGGACTTCTGGTTATTATGTGATTTACACAGGTTTTGATTCATTTGTTGTGTTTGAGACCTGTGTATGAGTTTAATAACTAGTAGTTATCGGTCTATTCTGTATTGGCCATACGGATTGACGGTAAGTGTTCTTGGGGAATCCCCGGGTATTATGATATCCCAAGAGCCACTGATCCTCATTGAATTATGTGTGTTTACGATTATTTGGTGTAAACAGCTAGTTATGCTAAGTTGAATGGAGTGTGATGAATCTATTCACTTAGCTTCGTGCTAACCCCTCATTTTACTTCCTGCAAGATATGTTTTGATTGATTGTGGGTGCAGGAGGTGAATGGTTGATCAGGGAATGTTTGACTGCGCTTTAGGACTCTGATATGGTTTTTGTAATAAACCTTGTTTTGGAGAATTTTTATAATACCCCGTCTTTTGTAGTTTTAAACAGTTTGAACAGGGTGTAAATATTGAAAATGTGAACTGTTTATGTATAATACTTTAATATATATTAAGGTGATAATTTTTAAATTCATGCTTCCGAATTTATTAATATTATATTCTTATATAGAATGAGGGGTGTTATAGGATCGATTGGTCTCTCGGTTTCATAAGAAGTTGTCAAGATGGAAGGTGTAAGCATTGTCTATTGGTGGCCGATCCACTTTAGTCAAATCTGTGTTAGGATCGATGGGTATTTATTACTTTTCTCTGTTTGTTATGCCGATTTCGGTGGCCAAACAATTAGAAGGGATTCGCTCTCGGTTTTTTTGAGGAGGCAGCGACGAGGTGAAAAAGATCCCATAGGTTAAATGGTTTACTTATGGCTTCCTATGATCAAGGTGGCCTAAACGTTGGGAGCTTAGTTAGCTTTAATATTGCTCTTTTGCTCAAATGGTGGTGGCGGTTTGTTTCACATGATTCGATGATTTGGGTCCGGGTTATAAAGCAAATATATGGGCATAATGGAGGCTTTGATCACATGCAATCTCATTGTAAAGAATCTCAACCGTGGTCTCGTATTCTAAGTTTGATTTCTCATCTCATTGCAAAAAGGTATCTTGTATCAAAATATGCTTCAAAAACAGGTTGGAAACGGAATAAAAACTAAATTTTGGGAGGATTGTTGGCTTAATGGCATTGTTCTTGCCAAACAATATCCTCGGCTTTATTCCCTGGAAGTTAACAGGTTTTGTTCTATCGCGTCTAAATGGAATGAAGGCTCTTGGATATGGTCTTGGCGTAGAGCTATAAGGGGAGGTCTTGAGCAAGCTCAATATATGGATCTCTTGGGTTAATTAAATAATTTCTCTTGTTCAGATCAGGAGGATTCTTGGCTTTAGGATATTGATCAAGACGGGGAATTTACTATATCTAATTCTCGTAAATAGATCGACTCTATATTGTTTCCTAACTCCAGCTATGCAACAAGGTGGAATTCTCTTGTTCCGAGGAAAGTAAACATTCTTTTTTGGAGGGCAAGAATTGACCGATTACCTACTAGAACCAATCTAGTGGATCGTGGCATGCATATGGATGTTCCTGATGTTCAGTGTCCGATTTGTAGTCTTGTTGAAGAAACTAGCTCCCATGTTCTAATAAAGTGTAACGTAGCTAGTGATGTTAGGCAAGCCATTTTCGTTTGGTTAAGTGGCCGCCCTTCTACTTTGGAGTCTTTGGATGATATTCTGCAGTTGATAGATAATGGGCCTTTGTCATCTAAGAAGAAACAAATTTTTGAGGTGATTTGTTTCATCACGACCTGGAGCATTTGGAAATTTCGAAACGAGGTTATATACAAAAGTGGAGTAAACATAAAAGATAATATCGTAGATTCCATCAAAGAATTTTCCTTTTTATGGATTTGTAATCGTAGAAAAAAAGTTAGTTATAGTTGGTCTAATTGGCTTAAAGATCCTGACTAAAGTGATGTATTTTTTCTAGCGTCTTGCTAGTTCTTGAATCTAATAATTGAAGTTAGCTGTTTCAAAAAAAAAATAATAGTTAAATAACATAACAATTAACTAATAACAAACTCTCGTTTTCATGCTTTTTACTAACCATAAGAAATGTTACCTTTACTAAAAGTTCATAAAAAAAATTATATAAAATGATATGACAATTGAAATGGACCAATTATATAGACTTTTTTTTTGTCTCGTGAACAAGTGTCACACACCGACACAACCAATTATTTGAAACATACATAATTGATTTATAAAATAATTTAGTTAACCAAAATACAAAACATATTAAGATAATACAAAATGCTTTTGAAAATAAAAACTTAATTGAAATCAAATGTAAAGAGAACAAAAATGTTAATATAACGAGATGTGTGACAGGGTACGAATACTCGCTTTATGAGTGATGTTGCAATTTTCTTTCTTAATGTATACACGACTTATTGTTTGCTAAGAAAAGATATACGAATAACTTGGCATCCGTGTCTAATACAAAATTACAAGTACATAGACATCCGATACTTATCAAAGTTTTTTATTACATTAATGTTTTTAAATGAATGAATTGTATATAAAGACTTTATGACTGACAAATTTCTCAACAAAAATTAAAGTCTCACCATTGATATTAATTTGTTGATTTTTAATTAATTAAAGTTATCTTTGTATTACATAGTTAAATAATATACAACTCGAACTCATATGATATAAATCTAACTACGATAACAAATGAACAACATTTTGCACATATTAAAGACCCGCTAATATGTTGATTTACATTCTTTTACGATTTCTTTGAATCTGAGTTCAAATTAAAATATTTGATCTCCAAAATATGATTAAGTATTTTTAACCCTTTACCTGAACCTAATACCCTTCCCACTACCAACACCACTAATTCCCAACTAGGGCCACTAGATTTAAAATAATAATAATAATAATAATAGAATAACTAGTTTACTAAGTAAGTATTTTTAACACTTAGGCCTTTATTTTAGTATATTTTTAGCTTTTTATTCTTTTTATTTTTAAATAATTAATTTAACATTTTAAACTATTTTTTAGACCGTTATTTAAACTTCAATCTAAAGTCTCTTAACATTTTTTTTGCTTAGTTAATTTTATTTTGTTAGTGCATTTTTTATTTAAATTAATCGTAAATGATTATTTGAAAATGTATTTATCTTGTGTTGATAATTAAGGTAATTAACATAGTGCTTATGTTAATTATCAGAAATTATATATTTGCATTAACATCTCGTGTACGAGCCAAACCACTAAGAGAATAAGCAAAATTGTGGACAACAAGTCCACTGTACATGCACAGTCGGACCGTGGTCCTGCTGGACCAAATCTACATTGTCGGGTCAACCAATCGAACACTCATGTCTCCGATTCATTATTTGAGTTAATGTTAGTCAACTCTTAGTTACTACATAATATGAGTTTGATACGGTTTGAATAAATGTGTACTACCTTATAAAACTTAAGTTATTTTATAAATTTGGTGAAATGCTTTATAAAAGTGTCAAAAGTATAAAAATATTTTTATAAATACAAAATGGTTGGAGGGAATCTTTTGTGAGCCTTCCCTTGTTTGAATTAAAGTCAAACAAGAAAACACAAAAACCATTGGGTAAAGAGATTTGTACCCTATTTGTACTTTTGTGTTTACCCACTCTTTTAACGCATTTGGTAAATCATGATTATTATTTCTCTTCCTATTGATTGTGGAAGAAAGATTGAGTGTTTAGGTTTTCCATTTGTTAGGGGAAGACTCATTGTGTGAGTTAGTTGCTCTTATGTTCTTCCAAGGTTGTGAAGAAGAATAAGAGTGTGCTTGCCTTCTAGAGGTAGAGGAAGAAGAGTTGGTATAGTGATCTCCTCAAGTTGAGTTAGAAGATCATTTGAAGATTAGTTATCTTCTATTTGTTAGAAAAGATGTTATTGGTGATTAAAGACTGGGTATATAGGCTTCTTACTGTAGAAGTTAGATAGTTGGGTTAGATTATCTTCTTTTAGTTAAATAATACTAGTATTGTGTTCTTAGTGAAGAAGAAATAACACTTTAAACGGCTTTCTTACCTACCGATGAAAAGCTTTCAACATCTAGAGCATAAATCTCGATATCGCGTAACCGGGGAGTGGATTGAGGTGCACTAGTTAATGGTCACCCAACCACTATAAATCGTAGTGTCTCTTGGTGATAGTCTTCTAACCCTGAATTCTTTATTTATTTGTATATTTATTTTGTTTATTATTGCTAGTTTCCAAGTTTCAAGCAAAATATTAAAAGTTAACTAAAAGCAGTTAATAATCATAGAGTAAGTTATTTATCATCTCCGACTTACTTATAGTTTCTTTAAGCAATCTTTTATTTGTGTGTTTTATGAATCTCTTTTAGTGTGTTTTATGTTTAAGTCGCGATCTACTATTTTTTTTGTTTTATGTTCTTCAAGCCGTTATTACTGAAGTTTGTATTGCATTAGAACAGCTGCTATGGGCTCGTGGTTGAGGTCGGCTTTGACCGACACTAGCAGGTGGGCCACATCAGCCTCGTCGTGGTCATTGTTGATGTGGTACCATCGGTGTATAGTTCGGATGCTTAGCTTCAACATTTTTTTTCTTTTTCTCTTCGACGATTTAATCCTTTTCGTTCTTTTAACCAATATTTCTCCAAAAAATACATCCACATGCAACCATTTCAACTAATAATTACAACTCATTTCTTCTAAATACATTTATTTTCAACCATTTCAATCATAATCACAAGTTCTAAATTCACTAACCTAATAAAGTTTATTTTCAGTCATAGTTTCTTCTGGAAATATAGTTTCTTTTGAATATGGCGCAACATCTTTTAGTCATCAACCTACCTTAACTATATTAACTAAAAATTGTACGGTACTATTTCTTATTTTGTTCGTTATGTAAATTTCAATTTACTGAAATAGAATTAAATTTTTATGTCAGTTTATCATTTGTGTAAATTGATAAAATAAATACTGTAAAAATTAAAAAGTATTACTAGTGATGGAAGTGACCAGCAAGCAATTAATAGTGAGGTGGATATGGGAGACAGTAGTTTGAACTTTGAAGGAAAAGCTTATTTGCTGCTCATGTTACAAGTTAGTATATGAATTATACGGAATTTAATAATAACCTTGATAGTAACGAATAACTAAATGTTTAACTCATTTAGATGTCTCTTGCCTTATATAGTATTCCGTATTTAAAAAAATCAACATCACATTATCATAAAGGGTTAAAGTTATTAGTTTATTTGAATATATAAACAGAGACACAGTGAGTGAGAGAGAGAGAGAGAGAGAGAGAGAGAGAGAGAGAGAGAGAGAGAATGGTAATAACAAAGATGATATTGTCAACGCTTCTTGGTGGGTTGTTATGGGTGTTGATGGAATTATATATATTCAAGGCCAAAAGAGTAAGATCAAAGCTTAAGAAACAAGGTATCAGAGGCCCTTCTCCTTCTTTTTTGCAGGGCAACATCCCTGAGATCAAGAAAATTCATTTCCGGCAGGCGGCGGCACCAGCGGTTCACGGCGGTGGTGGTGGTTTGTCTCATAATTGGGCTACCAAAGTTTTTCCTCACTTTCATCAATGGAGTACTCAATATGGTTTTCTTTCTCCTCCTTGCAAAACAATAAAACATGAGTTAATTACAACTTTTTATTCATGTATTTTATAATTCTTATCGCTAGCTTTTGCTCAATCATACAAATATGAGCTGGGTGCAGAATCTTTTATGCACCTATAAAACTTGATATTACAATTTTGAGTTCCACTAACTTTGCATCACATGCATATAAATTATAATTTTTTACATGATATAATTCTTAGCATTAGAATATAATTTAGGCTTAAACAAAGAACCTATCTTAGGATCACTTTCTCTTTAGTTTTGCTTCTTAAACTTGTCTATGACAGTACTTTTTTGAACAGTCAGAGATTTATTGCCAGAGAACCAACCAAGCCTTACATTTGTCCATCACTGAAAAATATAAAAGATAAGCTAGACAAATATGAATATCTAATAGGGTTATGCAATGACTTAAAACATGTCAGGCTAACTGGAATCAGAATCTAGTTCGTTCGTTTCTAGTTATAGCAGTTATGGTTGGATTTTGTACCTTTTTTGCTCGACGTTAATGTGTTTGATTTGCACACCTCTGATAACCAAATATGGTAATGGTGCAGGAAAGACATTCATGTATTCAACCGGGACAATAGACTTCTTATGCATAACAGATCCAGAACTACTGAAGGAAGTGAGCAGTTATACCTCTTTAGACCTTGGAAAACCTTCATTTCTCTCAAAGGACAGGGGTCCTTTGTTAGGTCAAGGCATTTTATCATCTAATGGCCCATACTGGGCCAACCAAAGAAAGATCATTGCTCCTCAGCTCTACCCCGACAAAGTTAAGGTACAATATTATCGTCAAGTGGCAATTTCAACCCAATTCATTTAAATAAATCAATTTGGGTTGTGTCGTATCTCAAAACGGGTCAAATAATAAGATTATCTAAAAGGAGAAAGAGTGAAGTGGAACCTCCCAACTGTTTTACTCAAACATTTAGCACCATTAATGTGAGAATATTGCCTTTGTAGTCATAATTAACACACTATAATTTGTAAAAATAGACAAAAAAAAGTAGTGTCTGAGGGGTCTACCCAAACTCTCCCAGATTAACCTTTACAAAAGTGGCCGTTTCAACCAAGCTTGTTTTGATCTCTAACCCAAACCACTTGACTGTACATTTGGCCATTATTATTTCAAAACTTCACTCAGCTAAAGACAATGTATCACTTTCTTTTTGAAGGATATGGTGAACCTGATGGCCAATGTTGCTAGCAGCACACTAGAATTATGGAAAAGTAAAATTGAACACAGTGGAGGTTCTTATGCAGACATTAGAGTTGACGATGATTTAAGAAGTTTGTCGGCCGATATCATTTCACGAGCATGTTTTGGAAGCAATTACAGCCAAGGGGAAATGATCTTCTCAAAACTTAGAGCTCTTCAAATTGTCATGTCAAAGGGAAACATCGGCATTCCTGGCTCAAGGTACATTTTCATTAGAGGTAGCAATTTAGTACCATTAATGGGTCAATTCGGGTTATGATTAGTCTGTAACAGGGTAAGTGTATGAGGTTTTCCCTATTTAGGTTACCCGGGGAGGGCGAGTATTTTTACTCATATGCACGCGGCCTAACCGAGATATCCACTGTTTCCGACCCTTTCCCTAGCCACCCCAAGATGTGCAGCTAGTGAGGTTTGAACCTGAGACCTTTTGAAGGATATAAGGACGCCAACCACTAGGCCACCTTGGTAAAATAATATTATTGGACAAAGGTGCTCTGCGTCAACCTGACTCATGTTCTCAACCCACCCGTTTCGCCACCTCTAGGCTCTAATTTCTATTGAAATTTTTTTTATAAACAAGTTAAGCTTTTACCAAAAAGAAAGATACTTGTCTGCACAAGAACAAAAATCCAAAATTACAAATAGTGTCAAACCACCAATAATTGTTTTATACTTCCATTACAAACAGATATTGGCCAAGCAAAAACAACAGAGAAATATGGAAGCTGGAGAAAGATATAAACTCAAGAATAATAGATGTAGTAAAATCTAGTAAAGCATGCACAGAAGGAAAAGACCTGTTACAGACAATAATAGAAGCTGAAAAGGAAGATAATAAAGGCAATAATAAGTGGATTACCATTGATTCTCAGAAGTTCATAGTTGATAACTGCAAAAGTTTATATTTTGCTGGCTATGAAACTACTGCCACGTCAGCATCGTGGTGTTTGATGTTACTTGCCGAGCATCAAGAGTGGCAAGATCGTTGTCGTGCAGAGGTTCTTGACATATGTGGTGATAAGGTACCGGACATGAATATGCTTCAAAGCATGAAAACGGTATGTTACTCATATCCTAAGATATCACATGTTTTAGTTCCATAATATCCAAGATTTATAAAACTATTGCTCACCATCCTAGACACATATTCACCTGTTTAAACAAACAGGTTACTAATTTATCTCTTTTTTCTATGAAGGCAAAGACATATTCAGACCAGATATATATTACACATTTTGTCTCAAGTGAGACTTGAACCCACAATCTTTTGGTTGTAGGTTCTCCCGTTACTGCTACACCATAGGCTCTTTGGCGGTTACAAACTTTTAGATCAAAATACTAACTTTTCAACCATAATTACAACATAGAACAATGTGAGTGTAAAATCTGCAACAAAATCCATACATTTAGCTTCGTGCTATGCTTAGCATTGCTACATTTGAATTGTGTAACAAAATTTTACATACAAACAGAAGATCATGAACATCCTAAAAGCATCTGTACATAGAATGGGTCACGACGGGTTGACCCAAAAACTTCCTGTCTTTTGTTTTCCTTCATGAATTGTGCATAAACAATAGGCACGTCAAATATGATTACAAAGGCTATATAACTTCAATAACATATGTCAAAAGGGAATAAGGCTTTTTTTTTTGGAAGCTGCTGAAGCGTCTCGGAAATTTCATCTTCTGAATACAGGTTGATTGAATCGCCCGCTCCGGGTATTATTATATATTAGATAAGATGTCTTGGAAGGTTTTCTGCATTAAGAATACACTTTGAATGACTTTCAACCCGTTTCCTTTAACCTATTTTATTTATTTATTTATCTATTTGACCTGTTAGAGATAAAAGTTTACCTAAATTGACATATTCACAAGTAAAGGGCAAAATTGCCCAATCTACTGACACTAACCGACTCGGTAGTTCCTGCAATCGATACAAACTTCTATCGAGATATCTGTCACAGTATTACTAATATTTTTATCATGTTATCTAACTTTGGCAGCTGACAATGGTAATTCAAGAGGCTTTACGCCTTTATCCACCAGTAGCCTTTACTGTACGGGAAGCATTTGAAGATATAAAGTTAAAAAACATTCTAATCCCAAAAGGGATGAATGTTCAGACAGTAATGGTAATGCTACACCAGCACCCTGAGCTATGGGGTCCTGATGTATATGAATTCAAGCCAGAAAGATTTGCAGAGGGAATAAAAGTTGCATGCAAAATTCCTCAAGCTTATATGCCATTTGGAATGGGCCAACGCATCTGTGCAGGACAACACTTTGCCATGGCAGAACTGAAGGTGATACTAGCATTAGTCCTATCGAGATTTAGCCTCACTTCATCCCCAACATATCGACACTCACCTACTTTTGGTCTGACTATAGAACCTAAAGATGGTATATATCTCCATGTAAGACAAGTGTAAACTAGTCTTTGACATTTAAGAGGCATCCAATGCTTCTAACCTTTTCATGTAACCATTTCAGGATATGTTGCTGATAGTAATGTAAGAACATTCAAATGTCAGCAAATAAAAGAAGAAATAAGGAAAAACTAATAGTTTACAGTTCTCGATTGCGGGGCATTTGGCATGCTTTTTGAAATTAACTATTTGCTTATTGCATTATAGTCAGTTTCTAGTGTTTACTTATAGTAAAACTGATTTTAGTTATCTGATTCTTTAACGATCAAATAGTGTGTCTTGGATTATAAGTTTAGGATTAGCTAAAGCAAAAATTAATTATTCAGTTATTGTATCATTAATGAGTTATTTTACATGAAATGTCTTGAATAGTCAGCCGGTCTTAAGTCAGGCTTTTGTCTGGTGGTACCAAAGTGACCCATCAAAGTTCATGTCCCAGAAGGGACAAAGATTTGTGAATTATTTGATGTTAAAGTAAAACAAAAGAATAAAACTTCTAATTACTACTTCAAACAGCAAAAGCACTAGTCCCCGCAGCCCACTTATTCACAATAATTATCTTGTTCCAAGTTCCTTATCACGTAATCCACTATCAAAACTGCCACACACCCTTTATCAAACAAGAGAGCTAAATCAATAGAAAATAGCTCAGCACAATCAAAGTATGGTCAAAGACTAATTTCATTTCTATCATGTGATTCAACAACTGATGGCCAAGTAAGCAGGAGAAAATGCGATTCGTATCAAGTATCTTTTTTTTTTATATAGAATTTTATCTATGTTATAGGGAGTCTTTAGTCTTTACTATAAAAAGGATTAGGATAGGATTTCGTCAGTAGTTAGTTTCCCAATAGGTTTGATAATTCTCTGGTGTAAACACACTATGATTGTGTAGGTTTTCGTTATGCCTTCTTGCTGATTTTAATAAATCTAAAACAGTGTCGAGAAGTGTTCCTCAATTCATATTGTTCTTGGTCCTTTTTATCTAACATGCCTATTGTCCCAAGCTGTTTCAGAGTATAATGAATATGGAACCAATCTGAAATCAATGAATGGGAGAAAGTATAAACAATTGATCCTACCCTAGGAAAAGTGAAAGATGATATGATACCAAGGAGTAACAATATACACTGTTTATTAGGTCACACATGATTACTGGATACAAAACCAAGGGAGCCAAAAACAGTTATGGGCAGGTGTCCACAGATGAAAGATAAAGCCGAGCCTCGTCTTACAAATTAAAGAAAAACAACTTTAAGTTTCTTTAAACATGTATTAAAATAATACATTATCACTTGTTTAGAATTTCAAAATCTCAATTTGAAAGGGATCAAAGTGCACTGGACTTCCTACTCACATGAGTTGTTAGCAGCCCTTCATGCAAAAGTTTCATGAAAACAACGATCGACTTTTATTGCGTTCCAAACGGGCCTCCCTCTGTAACACCAAAAAAGAGTTTCAACTTTAATCAATTGCATTACAAACTAACAAGTCACAACTATCTTAAACGGTGAACAAAGAACATGCAACAAGTTCTAACATACGGGTAATTGGCAGCATGACAAGATATGTTAATCCAAGAGCCAGAAAAAGAATAACTATGTAACATCTAAAGCTAACCTCTTTTTTCTTGCATTCCTTGTAGACATCAAAATGTTCTTGACATTTACTTTTATCAGAGCTGAATTCTTCTAAACCTGTAAAATCAGGGTTTATTATTACTCGCTACGAATAACATATGACACAAGAAAGAGATGGATTCCAATAGGTAGACAAGCATAGCGATATATAAAACTTAGAACACAAACAATTCCCTAATACAATCACAAACTTTCAAATCCAAGATGATCCTAGACGTGTTGAACTTTAGTGTCAAGAGTTTTCCGTTGTTGAATAAGCTTTTTACATACACCTAAGAGCCTTAAAATATATCCTAAACACCCCTTTTTTGCGAGTTAAAGAAGTTGTTTTCCATGAGCAGCTTGAAGTTGCTTAATCCCAAGCACCCCCTAAAACTTGTTTTGTCTAACCAATGTACACACAGCGTCTACATCCAAAACAATAAATGGCACTTTTTAGAGCTAAATTTTATAAGTAATGCTAAATAGACCTAACAATCTAGACACTAATCCATTTATAATTTGATATATTACTTATCCTTTTTCTCTCTTTCAATTTCCACGTATCATTTTATCACATTAATCAATCAAATCTTTAAGTCTATATATAGCTTAGGTAGTTATTGACATTTGGAAAGGCCGATAAACGAATTTTTATTATGAGCTGATAAAGCTCAACTTCAATAAGCTCCTAAACTCTGAAAATAAAGCTTACCCAAACACCCCCAAGAAAAATTCTAGATAAAAAGAAACATAATTTTCAACATACATCAAGTAAGCATCAATACCACAGAAAAAACCCTAGAATTAACAATAATTAAGCTTCTAAAACAATATGATTAAATCCTAAACAAACACAAATTCAGCAAAACTAAAACTAAATTAATAAGAAAACAATATGAACAAATCATTACACTTGAGAGAAGCAGTATACTGCGGATAGCATTGCGAATCAGAAATTCGAGCCGCGTTTGGATATGGCGGCAACTGATCTTTCGTCGAACCCATTTTTTTTCTTTCTATACCTTGATTCTTGATTCTTGATTTTTCTTTCTGGTAAAGTTTCAGAGATTTTAAGATGTTTGACCCCTTGAATTGTTAAAAAGGTCAAAAAATGAATAAACTTTTAGGGCTTGGCCCAAAGTTTTAATGGGCCTTATGTTGTGTTTCTACCTATTTAACTTTGACCATAAACCATCACCCCAGTGGCCCAGTTGAATTTTTCAATCTGTTTTCCTTTTTATAGTAATAATCTTGGACATGCTATTTCTTACAGGGTCTTGATGATGCCACGGGGAGTTTTTTAAATTCACAGGCAACAAAATTAGATTGACATTTTTACCCTTATCATTATTTACACATATCTCACGCCGAATGAATCTAGGCACTGCTAGAACGAGAGACAGTTTTTTTCTTCCTTTTATCTCCATTATGCACCTCCCCATCATCTCCATTATGCTTCCTTTTATCTCGATAAGAACTTCCACGATTGCATTGCAAAATAACATACTTATCATTTTCCGAATCACGAATAGATAATGCATATCCTTTAGCGTAATAGAAGTCTGACACTATTTAGTAAATCATTACATGATTCGAATCTGGAGCTACTGAGATAGAGTTCTTCATTATGAATCATTGAACTTGTTGGATCACTTGAGCTCATATGTCAAATTATATCAATATGATTAATGTAAAATTAGTCACAACTACAACACAATTCCACTAGTTAAAATAACTAATAATAACATAGCTAGAAACTCATGATCATCTAATCATTTAATAATGATAAAATACTAATAACGTATAACATATTACAATTAATCATTCAATAATTATATGATCATATCGAAAAAAAAATAAAAAATAAGAGAGTGTATCGATTCATGCGTCGTGGGGTATGAGCTTGATTTCAACAAATAGTACAGAAACTTACTTGCCTTGCATTAGAGTATATTGATATATGTGGAAGAGACGGCAAGCACAGGTAACAATTTTTGTAGGGTTTAGAATAGGTAGGGTTGTAAATTTATAATATATGTAAATAATAAGGATATAAATGTCAATCTATTTTTTTTGCCTGTAAATTTAAAAAACTCCATATGACATTATCATGACCCTTTCTTATACTTGGGGGAACTAAAATAGAAGTATTGTCTCTTCAATTATTGGTGTTGTTCAATTTTAAGTTAATATGTTTTCTTTAAACCTCATTTTGAAACTCAGAATAATACCTTTGTTATAAATGTTAAGTCCAATTTATATATTTAAAAAGATTTTTATAAAATCCATAAGATTTTGTTAACTAATGACAACATTCATTAACAACCTCGGCCTCTATTTCTGGCTCCTATTTTCCGGATAATTGCAAGCAGGAGGCAGCCACCGTTTCAAGGTTCTTGTTTGGTGGCTATATGGGCCATATGGGATTGGAGAAACAAGATTCCTGCATATCAAGATTCAAGAGTCTATACTCGGTATAAAACATGAAGATATTTTCCCAAAGCTCTTTCGTTTCTATGGATGTCTAATCGAAACAAATCTATGAAGTTTAATTGGTCTCGTTGGTGATGCGCTCCGCGTATGATTATGGAAATCATGTAGTTGCATTTTTTGTTGATGATGTTTTCTGGTTGGTTTTGTTCATTGTCTTTTTGGCCTCTATTTGTAATTACATTTTCCTTTTTGGCTTGATTATAATAAAATCTTCTTTTCTCTACAAAATAATAATAATAATAATAATATTAATAATAATAATAATACTGTAATACATTTTATTTTCTTTAATTAATTATACAATCAAAATAAATATTTAAATATTATTATAAATTCAGCTAACATAAAAAATCA
This sequence comes from Logfia minima, assembly GCA_963921325.1. NCBI lineage: Eukaryota > Viridiplantae > Streptophyta > Magnoliopsida > Asterales > Asteraceae > Logfia > Logfia minima. Next base: position 4,436,022 of record OY992776.1, read on the forward strand.
CTAATTTTGTTTTATTGATTAAAAAACAAATCAATTGAACTAAGTAGATGGTTTGTAAAAGCCAAGATATTATTGTTTTACTAATTGCAAGGGGAGTGTTTGTAATGTTTAAATCATGATTTGTTTGAGGACAAGTAAAGTTCAAGTGTGGGGGAATTTAATAATATTTAATTTATACATGTTTTACCCTCACACTATCTCTCGTTTTATCTGTATTTATCATTGGTTTAATGAACTTTTGGTACTTAATATGCTTGGAATGTGTTTATTACCATTAGGAACGGATGCAAAAAGAAAACGAGTAAAAATGTTGAAGAAAAGATCAAGAAATAAGAAGTGTTGTAAATTCGGTGAAGCTCCACGATTTTGGCCATAACTCTCTCATACGGACTCCGATTGAGGTGATTTAAAAGCCTGAATTCTCGGAAGTCAAAGGGCTACAACTTTCAAGAAGACAGCAAGCTGAGAAACATGCCCACGCGTCCTGGTGAGCCCTCACCCGTCCGGGTGAATGCGCGCAGAAAGTTGAAAACTTTAAATTTCCCGTCTGGGTGAAGATGGTCCAACTGGGATCCAAAGTCTGTCACCCGTCCGGGTGAGGTGTTTTTCCATGGGGTTTCTGCACTTTTGACCTAATTAAACCCTAACTCTTAATAAATCTTTTACTTAGCTTTTCCTCTAGCCGTTTTTAGGCGATTTTTGGTGCTTTTGACCTAATTGAACCCCTAATTAAACCCCAACTCTTCTTGTTTTGCTATTATTATTCATCCAAGATTGAAGATTCAAAATTACTTGGCATTTACATCATTCGGTTTACATCTTTTCCTTGAATTACAATGTTTACTTTGATTTTAATTACCTTTTTTGTTGATTCTAGTCTAGCTATGAGCTAATTTATTTTACATTCGTTTAGATGAGGTGAACTTTGATTAGGGGTGTTAATCATATGATGTTTATAATTGTTTAATCAATGTTTGATTGAAGATCCTATTGTGATTAAGTTTTATATATTCAATTAATTTGTTGATGAATGATTGGATGTTCTACTGAACACTATTGCATGTCTTTTATTCATTATAATATTTGTTTATGAATGAGAATTGAATTGACACGAACGCACAGTTTAATTAGATTGATTGATTGAACTTAATTGTGATTGTATTGAATCCAAGTAGAGAACTCAACTTAGGTTTAGTATTCCTGTAACGTAGGTTTACAAGATTAAATCATTGGTTATTAGATTAAACTGAGACTAGTTTACTTAGAAACCCGTAGTGAACGCGAAAGGTTAATTCTACTTAATTTATTGGAAATAATGAACACGACTTCCATACTCGATTTGGTTTGACAAACAATGTCATATAAACTGGTTTAACAAACACCCCGAAATCATTAGTAAGCTAGTATAGATGAATGTTTCTCTTAATATCTGATACTTCAGTATCCAACTGCCTGTCGTTTAATTTTATTCTTAGTTAGTGATAATTGCAAAGCAACAATTCGGTTGCAAACCCACCCCCCCCCCATTTATTTACTTGTTAGATTAACTTTATTCGCTATACATTTTTGATTGCATAGTCCTCTTGGTTTGATTCAAACTTACATAGGCTATACTCATTGACAGGGTACACTGCCCGATTGTGTGATAGTCTAATTTCGGTCTTTCTTAGTTTATAAATTTTATTAACTAGATTTAACACATCACATACTATCCAACTAATTACCGAAATGCTTATTGTTTTTAAACAATCGACTACTTTTTTATCGGGTGTTTATTATTCGGCTAGTCCATTAGTGTTAAATCAAATATTTTTAATGTGTTTCAAAATAAACGACTTTGAAATGAGAGGCGACATTTTAGAACACACGATACAACCAATGAAAGCCAAATTAAAAAATATTTTAAAGAAATGCATCCCGTTATAACTTGTTCCACAGCTTTAAACCCGAATTTAAATGTGAGTGGGGTTGAAACTTTACTTCGAAACATTTCTTATGATTTGGGTATATTAGATGAAGACACGGATTTCGCAACAAAAACAATTACCAAATTTAACAATGTTTTCCAAAGTTTATTTAATGTTTATTTGTGAAAGTATGGTTCCACATCCTTTAATAACTCAATTCGAAATGAGGGGCCATCCGGATCAATTTCGCTCGCTAATAACGAAACAGTTATATAAGACTTTGAGAAATGAGAATACCAAAAGATCTCGATCATGCACTCCTAGTAGTGAACTAGGAAGATATATTGGTTCCGACCTTTTGGCTTACATCACTATTGAAGAGTTTAATGATTTGGATATTTTGGGTTGGTGGAAAGAGCATGAAATCTCAATTTCCGATAATAGCCGCTATGACCCGTGATCTATTAATTGTCCAAGCTTCTACAATAGCTTCGGAGTCCGCTTTTCCGGTTGGTGATCGGGTTATTTCACCGAGAAATAAACTCACATCTTTGTCGGTGAAAGTATATTTGTTTGAAAAACTATCTCGACGACGTTGAACGGATATAAAATATTTCATCAGTCGAAGGGGAAATGTAAAGCGTTGAGAAAGAAGTTAATGAGGAAGATATAACAATGGGATTGTTGGTACCACTTACCGCGGAAAAGTTAGCTTATAAAGAAGACTTATGCAACATGCCTGAAGAAGACTAAATAAACGACGACGACTTGAAGACTTTGTTTTATGTTTTTATGTTTGAATATGTAATATGTATTTCTCAATATTAGTTTAAATGATAATAAGTAAGAAAATTGCTACAAAAACGTGTTTCATATTGCTCGATTTATGTATATATTTAGCTGAATTACTTTGTTGAACATATGCAATACTAGCTGGCTAGACCACTTACTAGCCAGCCGGGTAACATTTGGCCATCTCGGTACTTTCAAACCAAGATGTTTGGATCTTAAGTTACCCGTTGGGTAGGATGTCTACCAGTCATGTACGAGTCAAAAATCGATTTTGACCGGTTTGGTCCCATATAGGTTTCGGTGAAACTTGTTTTGAATCGATCCCAAACCGGTGTGGACCGGTTAGGGATTTCCCCGGCTCAAACCGATTTGAAACCAAACCGGTTTGGGCCAAATCGGTTTTGACCGGCATTGACCCAAACCCGTTCGATTTGGGCCTAAAACCGGTTTTGTGCACGCCTAATATATATAAAGTTAAGTTTGATTTAATCATTATACGGGCTAAAACAAGCACTTAAATGGTGACATCAAATGTTTGATGAAACAGTTTTTTTAATGGTTTGTATTAAACCAATAAAAAAAGTGTGTTTATAGCAAAGTGATAACTTCGTTAAAAAACTAATCATTTGTTCATATGTTGATGATTTATTGGTATTTGGTACAAACCAAAGTCAAGTTGATAGTACTAAATAATTCTTGTCATCAATTTTTCTATGAAAGATATGGGAAAGGCTGATATGATCCTTGATATAAAAATTAAAGGTGCGAATAAATGTATTACAATTACACAATATCACAGTGTTGAGAAAATTCTCAAGTGTTCAACTGTAAAATTTTTCTCCAATAAGTACTCCCATGGATGATAATATGAAGCTTATGCCTAACATGGGTCAAGGAATATCATAACTAGTATACTCGAGGACTATTAGTTGCTTGATGTATGTCATGACAAGCACATAGCCAAATATTGCTTATGACGTAGGAAAATTGAGTAGGTTTAGTAGTAATCCTGGTGCTCATCATTGGCAAGTCATGAAGCAATTTTAAGTACTTTAAAGGCATAATGAATTATGGTTTGTCGTATGTTGGGTTTCCTTCGACTATTGAGGTTTATTCGACACAATTGGCTAGGTTTTCTTACTTGGTGATGTGTCATTTCATGGGCTTCCAAGAAGCAAGTTTGCATTACAAATTCCATTTAGCATATGAGTTTGTTGCATTAGCACTTGGAGGAAGCAGGATGACTAAGAAGTTCCTTTATGGCCGAAACCAACATTACATTTTTCTATGCATTGTGATAATTCTGCCACTTTGGATGAGGCATATAGCCAAATATATAATGGAAAGTCTAGACACTTAAGTGTTAGACATTTCTATTTAAGCATGAGTTTGTTTTTGTTTGATAATTTGATAAATTAAGGATTAAACTAAAATGGGGGGATTTGATGGTGATATTAGTGTCATATGATATTTTAGATAATTGAGATATGAATTATATATAAAGTTGTAATATGGGTTAGGAGGTACGGATTGCACACTTGTATAAACTTATTGAATTTGGTTTTGAACAACACCGAATAGATGCAATATCATTCAGTGCTCCTTACCTAATGTAACAATCTTCTTAGAAAATTATAAGCTCAACACCAACTAAAAGCATATTCATTATGTATTACTAGTGCTCGAGACGAGCAAAAAGTTGCAAATTTTAATGAAAGACTTTTCTTTGTATCTAACTACCATAAAACGTTGGGCAACCATCATAGATGACTTGCATATATATATATATATGCATACTATTAAAAGTCATTTGGTAGTGTCAAACCACATACTATAAAAGTCATTTGGTAGTGTCAAAACTCTTCTAGATCGCATCTTGATTATATAATCGTATACTTTTGGTCTTACAAAAAGAAATCAATAAAATCTTTTATTTATTCTCTTGTTTTGAGTGCCTATAATTAAAAATGTTACTTTAAATTATTTGATTGTAGATTTCATGTAACTCAAGGCATTCTAAGGTCGAAATACTCAAATCTGAAAATGTTTATCACGATTTAAAGTACATATTTAGATTTCATTAGTGGGAAAAAGGTTGATAACCGACAACTCATATCGCCGACAATAATTTAGGGGACATACCTGATTTATTCAGTGGTTGTGACTACGGGAATGTCAGGGCTCGAACTTGTGAATTGTATCATTTGTGATAAAAATGTCCCACCAATTCTCAACTGAGTTACATACGGTTGCTACATATTTAAATTTTATGTCGATTATCATTCAATCTTTTACGAACCATAACTCCAACAAAGATGGATTATGAAAATGACAAACAATAATTCATACGAACTTCATAATTGAATGTGGGGAAGTGTGGACTGTGAGTGAGTGGTGGAATTGAATTTGTGGAACCTAATGTAAAAGCAAAATAAGTAAGGGTAAATGCAACAGATACGCAACGTACTGCCACTCATTGTTCTATGTATGCAAGCTACTCTTTTTATTGTCTAAGTATGCAACAAACCGGATGAAACCGTATCGATATCAGTGCAAAGTTGATTTTTACCGGACAACTTTTGAAAATGCTGACTATACTGCCACGTATGATGCCACATGGAATTTTTTTGACCACGTCGTCTGCCATGTCAGTTGCATACATAGAACAAATTGTGGCAGTACGTTGCATTTCGCGAATAATGTGTAGAAGTTCAATATCACCTCAAAATCACAGATCCAATCATGTTTCCACATAATTTATTGAGATTTTATACATTTTAACATCATGTATCCATAAAATTTTGGCTGACTCAAATTATTCAGCGGTATTATGCGGAGAAATAAAAGACGAGGGAAGATTGCGTTTGAGAAAGATGATACAAATGTTTTGATATATTATATTTTAATTTAATTCAATAATTGAATAAATAAATACGTAGAAAATAAAAGTTATTTATCATTTTTTATCATTTGTAAAAAATAGTTAAATAAAAAGGGTAGGTTGCATACATAAAACAAATTTTTGCTGTAGGTTGCATACATGGAACAAATTTTTGCGGTACGTTGCTGATCAAGACAGTGTATTCAATTAATATTAACCACGTCATATTTAAAAAGAAAAAAAAAATGCTTACAAAATCCAGTTTATCGGGACAACCGGTAACTGGTTACCATATTGCGTATCTAGACAAGGTTTCTTTCGGTTTGTTGCATACTTAGACAATAAAAAGGGTAACTTGCATACATAGAACAATGAGTGACAGTACGTTGCATACATAAAACAATAAGTAATGTGGGTGTCAATTGTCACAGTGTAGAGATATTTTCTCTGTTGTATATGTACAATGTGCGTTTCAGGGTCCTAAACTCCTAACTAAACGATATGTATGTAACGTGTCAATTATATATAAGTGAAATAGATAGTAGAATTAGTGTTCTAAAAAAGGTGAAATCGAAGAGAATAATATAGAAAATGGATTAAGAAAAATACAAAGTATTGTACTATGTACTATTCAGTGGGCCCTACCAATTACTCCATGGACCAGCAGGTATGCTACTTGGTCACCAGTCACTCCCTGCAATATGGGCTACTTATTACACTAACAATATAATATGCTCCAAGTATACAAATAACAATAACATTCAATTTAATAATAACCTTGATAGTAACAATTTGATATACGGAGGGAATAGAGAGTGAAGTAGAGAATGTTGATAACAAAGATGATATTGTCAATGATTCTTGGTGGAGGATTGTTATGGTTGTTGATGGATTTCTATATATTCAAGGCAAGCATTGGTGTTCCTGGCTCAAGGTACATTTCCATTAGAGGTAGCAATTTAGCCCCATTTAATGAGTCAACTCGGGCAATGTTTTGTCTCTATGGGTCAAACAGATTGAATAATATAGTTTAAAAAAGGGTCAAATGGGTCCGACGGATTGAAAGTTCCTATTGTGTATTTTTGGTTCGTGCAACCTTCTAAATCGTTTTATAACTAGATTATAATTGAAATAATAAATGTTGTAATTTTATTTCGCAAACTAATTTCTTATAAAAGAATTTGACAAAAAGTGCTCCGGGTCAATCCGACACATGTTCTCAACCTTCCCATTTTGCCACATCTACGCTCTAATTTCCATTGAACATAATGTAATAAACGACTAAAGATTTTACCAAAAGAAGATACTTATATGGACAAGAACAAATGAAAGACGGTAGAAACTCCATAAATTAATACTCATGGACCACTTAAATTTATTAATTAAAATAGTTATTAATTAATTGAGAATTAATTAGCACCCTATCCCCGAATCTGGACCCATAAGAAATATTATTTTAGAGAGTTTATTAATGAATCGAGTTTCTACTATACTACCAATAGCATTATATGTCCCATTAACATTAATAAAGCAGCAAAATATTAAATACATTCTAAAAATGTCAAACTACCAATAGTTGTTAATTGTTATACACTTTTGTTATACACAGATATGCACCAAGCAAAAATAACAGAGAAATTTGGAAGCTGGAGAGAGATTTAAACTCGAGAATAGTGGAACTAGTTGAATCTAAAGGAGCTGCAGAAGGGAAAGACCTGTTACAGACGATAATTGAAACTGCAAAGAAAGATGATACCAAGTGGATTAATATCGATCCTCACAAGTTCATAGTTGATAACTGCAAAAGTTTATATTTTGCTGGGTATGAAACTATTTCTACCGCTGCATCATGGTGCTTGATGTTACTAGCCGAACATCAAGAGTGGAAAGATCGTTGGCGTGCAGAGGTTCTTGATATTTGTGGAGATAAGCTACCAGACATGAATATGCTTCAAAGCATGAAAATGGTATGTTAATTACTCATATCTGAAGATATCACATATTTTAGTTCCATAGCATCCAAGATCAAAAAATATTGCTCACCATCCGAGACTGCTTTCTTAGAAACAAACAGGTCAAAATGGGTATTGTTGCGTTGACCATTTGACTCGAAGCACTTTCTGTTCTTTTTCATTTTGATCTTTATCAATCATTAGTCTCAACCCGTTTGACCTGTTTCTTCTAGTCTATATTTTGTCTAACTGTTTGACCCGTTCAAGATAAAATATAAGTTGAATGGGTCAAAATTTCCACATTTAGTAACAATAACTGACTCAGTAGCTCCTGCAATCAATAAAAACTTCTGTTGAGATATCTATCATATTACTATTGACCGATATTTGCACCGTATTATCTAACTTGGCAGCTGACAAAGGTTATTCAAGAGACATTACGCCTTTATACACCAGAGGCCTTTAGTGTACAAGAAGCCCGACAAGATATAGAGTTCAAAAGTATTTTAATCCCAAAAGGGATCAACGTCCAGATTGTGATACCGATGCTACACCACAACTCTGATGTATGGGGTCCCAATGTTTATGAATTCAAGCTGGAAAGATTTGCAGAAGGAGTAAAAAATGCTTGCAACATTCCTCAAGCGTACATGCCATTTGGGATGGGCCCAAACATCTGTGCAGGACAACATTTTGCCATGTCAGAATTGAAGGTGATACTAGCAATAGTCCTATCGAGATTTAGTTTCACTTTATCCCCAGCATACCGACACTCACCTACTTTTGCTCTACTGATTGAACCCAAGTATGGAATACATCTCCATGTCAGAAAGGTTTGATTTTAGTTTTTGATTTGAAAAAGCATACAATGTTTGTTGCCTTTTTATGAATGCATATTGGTACGTGTTTACTTTTCATGCAGTCTGAATGGTTATGCATTCAAACTTCAGACGGTGTATCACTGTCTCTTAATGTTCAGATTTGGATTTTCAGTTAATAAAGGAATAACTTCTAGGACACATGTTCACTTTCTATTGGTTAATTGGATTATTCATTTCACCCAAAATTCTCATAATTGACCAATGAGAATTAAGAAGTCTTAAGTATCAATAATAACTGAACTGAATATGCATCCTGCATGCTATAGGTAGCTGCTTAACAATCACCTACAGTAATATACCATAGATAACTTTGTGTTCTAACATACTTCTACAACCTCTATAAATAAGTGGATTAAATCTAGGCCATCTAATTCTATTCTTATCATGATCCGATTATATAAGGAACACAAGGTGGATAATTATATATTATCATATACAAGGTGCATATATTTCACTGCATGGCGCATACTTTTTTAAAGGGGAAAAGTGCACGGAAATGCATTTAACTTTTCCTGAATATCTACTGTTTGTACCCGATTAACGGGTAGTGTTTTTTAAGATCTTAACTTTCAAAAAACAGATTTTGATGTACTTTTTGAACGGCTCGACCTTTAACCGGTAACCAGTTTAACCTTTTCAAATAATGTGTACACTTGGCATTCCAAGTCATAATTTTTTATCTCTGTGGACTTACACACAATAGACATTGAGTGTAAGTTGTATGCATTTCCAAAACCGAACCCAAAAATAAAATATATAAACTCCCTGTATCATGATTGACTCCATTGAAGATGCGTCTGAGAGTTTCACCGGAGATGGCGTCAAAAGGTTACACCGGAGATGAATTTCGCTGGGGACCTGCAACAACCGGTTGTATCTGGTTCGGATAAGGAGGTTGCTGGTGAGATGTGGTCGATTAGATGAAGAAGAAAATGACGGTTTATGCTGCCAGAGAAAAGGATGGTGATGCGAATGGTTCCTGGGGTTTTGGCCAAAGAAAAATCTGGCTGTCTACAGCGTCAACTCCGACGAAAAATCCGGTGGTGATATGTGATTGATGATACTAGTGTAGTTACAATTGATCTAAATTGGTGTATGTGTATTTTGTTAGTTAGGTTAGTACATTCTTGAACTGTGTTCAAATCTCAGAAGATGAAGATGAGTTATGGTTGACCTGCGTTTTCTTGATGAGTTAGGGTTGTTCAGTTGCGCTAAGAAAGAAGCTAAAGGCTTCCGTGGTTTCTTTCTTTGTGAATTTTGCATTTTCGCCGGAAAAAGGTGACATAAGAAGATGAAGATGAAGGGGTAGATGAGTTGGCATATGAAGTGGTAGTTGACTAGGTAAGAAAATTGTGAACCGAATCTACATAGACATGTTGCACGTAAAATAAGTTTTTTTTTGAGTTTTAACAAGTTAAGATCATTAAAAACACTGCCTGTTAATTGGGTACAAACTATAAATATCGTGACAAAGTTAGATGCACTCCGTAAACTAGGTCCAGTTTTAAAAAATAAATAATAACCAGACTACAACAAGATAAAAAAGAAACTATCATTTCTTACATAGCTGAATTAAGCATCCACAAAATAAGTGGAAACCTAGAAACAGATGCTGGATACAGCTTTTAATATATGATTAAACCCTATGCTAATGCAGAGTACAATTACGAAAATGAAAATTAATGAAGCATCATCATTACACTTGAGAGAAACAGTTTAACTTTTCACTTGCAATCCTTCTACATCTCCACTTAAAATTCAAGTTTGTGAACTTAGCAGCCGCAACCCCTCTACCTTCACCTTTAGTTCTTCACATATCTGCCCTACAACTTCACAAACTATTTCATTATAGCATACAAGATACAAACTAAATCTATATGAGTATTATTTATTCTAACACTCAAGAACAGTAGCTACTTAAACATCCATACATCTGTACTAAGCTATATCAATCTGAGTCACATATATGCATCTTTCTAACATATATATCCATATATGTCGCATGTGGGAGGGATTGTGAGAAATCTTGACCATAACAATGATCTTGAATTTAATTGGAATACAATTTACGGATTAGAGCTTTAATTTGATTGCAGATACTTGTATAAAAAAATTAAAACAACATCTGATACCTCATTATATCAGCCCCAAGTGCGATTGACGTACGTTTCCAATTCTGTGTATCCATTGAAAGGTTGTGACTCCTTTTCTTCTTCTATTTCCTGATACCAAAAACTTTAACGAAAACATGTTTGGGAATACGCTAACTTGTAACTGTTGGTCATGTGTGGTTCTTACTCATGTGATGAAAGAATGGGTTTGGGATCAAGAAGTACCTCAAAGTGTGACACCAAGTTTTCTTCGCTTCCGTTGGGAGAAAGCTCTAAAGTACATTGCCACTTTTCATAAAGAAATAGATAAAATGCAGTGCATTAGATGTCATTCACATTATCTTACACCAAGGTAAAAACATTAAAATAATGCAGGAACAAGTATTGTTAATTATAACAACTTATGAATGTTGTTATCGGAAGAGACAAACACTCTCCCGAAAGATCTCAGAGTGATCAAACTGGATATTTTTTATAACAAAACTATGTGTAAGAAATGATATGTACCTTTATAAAAGGCGCCAAGTGTAATGAAGGGACTAAAAACTTCATAACCGCGATGCCTCCAAAAAAACCGAGGGTTCTGTAGGAAGTATTCTCCAGTTGTTAATTGAAAAGCAGACAGGTCTCCACCGATGATGTGATTCCATGACTTGTAATAGCTCAACGGATCTTCTTCTATAACTCCATCATCATACACAAAACTCATCCCACACTCCTTATACTAGTACTATCGCTTACATGCTCCTTTGCTATGTTGATAGTAACTTGGTCACTTTCTTTCATTTCATTCTCTCCAAACATCCAATGGCTTGACCATATTACACATTCTTCATTTACTCTGACCCGATGAATATAATGCTTGTATATCCAGGTTTGATTCTTTGTTATATTTCTGATTATGATCGGTAGCAACTTAACACCACTATGCGGATCTTGATGTGTCTGCACATAGCATATATTCAATCCTCTAAGATTATTCGGAGATAGTGGTATGGTAAATGATATTAGTGACCCCTTATATCTATGAGTAATCCATTTGGGAATCCCCTTCCCACCATAAAATGTACTGAATACACCAAATTCATAAAACAACTGCAAAACAACATTTAAAATAAGCATGAATTGTAATATTCTAATGTGTGAATGCTGTAGATCAGCAACCTACTATTCGTTTTGTCCCAAGGGAGCAACTTACCCATTTTATTATACATGTAAGTAATGAACTTTCAATCTTTGTGTCGATTTGTGCAACTTACAACCGTTAAAGCATAGAGTACAAGTGTTTGATATTTTTTATTAGGCTTTACCTTGTTTGTACTGTGCCTTACAAGTTGCAAGTTGCACACGTCGAGACAAAAACTAAAAGTTCATTACTTACATTGTTAGTAAAATGGGTAAGTTGCATACCTCAGTACAAAACGAAGAGTAGGTTACTGATCTACAACATTTACTCTAGCTTACTAGATAGATAGATCGCTAGACGGAACTAACAGACCTGGACTTGAGATTTTTCTTTTCTTCTGAAATCATGCCAAGTCTCCACCTTCTGATTTCCAATGAACTCTACACCATTCCAACCCAAACTACGTAATACCTGTTCTTTAACATGTGCTATAGGCTGAATTTCGACCAGGCCTTCAATTTTAATCGAAGAATGTGGTAATGAATATATCGATAGTGATATAGTGAGGGGGGACATGTTTGGATCAAATACCATATTCTGTAGCGAATGCCAGGTGCTAAATTTCAATTTTCTAAGTGTACGTGGTGGGTGTTTGACTGTCTTTAGCCTATCACATTCTCCAAAACTGAGCAACTCAAGACTGCAAAGGCTTCTCACACAATCGGGCAGCTCAACGAGAAGATTGCCATGTAGATATAATTCCTTCAATATGGATAGGCTACTCAAGTCCATAGAAAAGGATTTGTTGGAGAAATTATTACTTCTAAGGAACGCGATAGCTAATGAGCTTGGTAAAGAAATCGCGGACTTCAGACCTCTTAGTAGAGCCCCAACAATTGAAGTGATAGAGATTTGTGACTTAATCTCACCTGTCTGCATCATCAGTAAATCCATATTCCTTTTCCCGGTTAACAATGCACTTAGATTACAACCATCTAGTGAAAGTGCTTCTAGTCTCTTCAACTTGACCATACCCCATGGAAGCTTCTTAAACTTTTTACAATGGCCCAGATCAACGGTGACAAGTTGTTTACACTGCTCAATCGATTCACAAATCTCAGTCAAACTTTTGCAACTCCTGAGTATTAATCTCTCAAGAGCTGGGAGTTTAAAAAAGCCACCAACACGATGAAGCTGACTACTGAAACTTAGGTTAAGAATCTTCAAGGATATGAGAAACCGTGTCTCTTTTGAACAAAATCCATTCAACAGCTATAATGGAGATAAGTTGATAGAATCCAGTTATATGTAAGAGTTAGAGCGATATTAAGAAACTGAATTAATTCATTATGGAAGAACATAAAATTGAAGTGGATGCTTCAAAGTTCATACCTTTTGCCTCTTCCCAGGTTGTTGTGGGCTGCTATTAGAAATGTCAAAAGATTCAATATTGCTATAAGACATGTCAAGAGCTACCAGATATTCCATTGGTAATTCAGAAGGTATAGACTTTAGAGGGAATCCATGCATACACAACCATCGTAATCTTCTAGGAAAATTCTTATAAGATCCATTGAGTTGCACATAATTGAGCTGTAGTACCTTTAATTTGCCCATCTTACTAAATGCGTCTGTTTCCAGCTCATATGATCCACACAACTTCTTTTTCTTAAGCATTCTCATGTCAAGCTTTAGTCCTAGAGTTCTTTTCGTACCCTAAGAAGAAAGCGGATGCCAAATTTCAATTTGAAAAAAAAAATATATATATATATATATATATATAGAGATAACACAAAATACTTACTATTTGCACTTTTATGACAAGTAGTAGTTAAACATGGTATCTTACCCTGTTTTGTACCAAAACGTTGAATGACTCTTCATGACTCCATAATATGCTACGATTCCATGGCTTGTCAGGTGATTCTTCACATGCCAGGTGTCTCCCCATCTCTTGAACCAAATGATGCATTATTAACTCATTCCGTGGCCCAATGGTGAGAAAGCATTTATGAGAGAGATTCTTGATCCCTTTTACTGGGTATAATTGACACCCCTGTAATACTGTATAAGCAAAACCTCTATCTAGACCAACAAAAAAACAAGCAATATGCTTAAGCACTTCCTTATCATCATCCTCTAAGTCCAAAGAGTCAAACCTCAACTGCAAAACAAGTTTTATACTGGAATTAGGTGCTTTCTTTAGCCCTTCTATGTAATCCTCCCACTGACCTACATCTCGGTTACTTAGAAACTTGCCCAAAATTTCAAGAGCAAAAGGAAGTCCTTCACAATACTTTACAAGCATTTTTGACACCTCTTCATAACCTTCCTTGGGACCCTTTCCCTTGAATGCATGAAAACTTAGAAGTTGAAGAGATGCAGTCTCATTTAAGCCTTTGAGCAGATGCTTTGTATGCTTGGATTGAACATGAGGGTTATATAATAGTTCAGACCACTCTGTCACTGGCGCATTGCTGGTCGTTATTATAATTTTACTTCCCGGATGAAAACCTATGTTTCCAAGTAACACGTTCAATTGCTCGCAATTACTAATGTCATCAAGAACAAGAAACACCTTTTTATGGGCTACTACATTCTCAATGTTAGAGGTGTAGAAGAAAATATCTTGAACTTGTTTCACGCTTTCTTCTGAAATATCACCACATAGTTGTTTTTGTAAATTAAGCAATCCATTATATTGATCACATATCCTAGAAATATCATTAAGAAAGCTGCTTGAGTCGAATATATGATAGTGCAACTCATAGATATATCTGGCCAAAGATGTTTTCCCGATCCCAGGCATACCCACAATAGTAAGGATATCCAGATTATGGGAGGATCCATCTTTCAACCATGATGTAACGAATTGAATGGATGACTCCATCCCAAAAAGTAGTGGCATAGTACTCTGTACCGGTACACTAATTCTATGGTTGATGTCTGCTACAATTTCTTCTATAAGCTTCGACTCTCTCCTGAGAAATGATTCTTATAAGGACTACAATCCACCAACCATAATATTACAAGATTTGGATATTTGAATGAGCCAAACAGGGTTAAGTTCATAGTAATGTCTCCGTATCTTACACAAACTGGTTATCAGGTATCACCGGTTATAATTTCATATTTGGTCAATTTGATGTAATAGGTAATTAAAAAAAAAAACCTTCCTTTACAAAACACACACTTGTCAATGTTTAATTCAAGGCAAATACACAGAGAGTGACCTTCCTTTACAAACGGCTTTTCACATAGAAAGTATAGGAAATCAATTGTAAAATGTCACATGTCCAATCTACTTTCCCACCTCGTCAGCCCTTTTCCTCTTTCCCTGGCACCAGCCCCCTTCGATTCTAGTGATTGAAATTTTTTATTTGTTGTTTTTTTTTTCTTTCTTTTTCGTTTTCAACTTTTAGTTACGTATTTTTTAAACCTACTTGTACCTTTTCTCAACCATTTTTTTCGGGTGTAAACAAGTCAAGCTAACTCATAAGCCACTCGGATTGACTCGATTAATACTCTGTCGAAGTCGATTCAAGCTTGAGTTTGAGCTCTCAAGTCGAAGTTTGAGCCCGATTGGTATAATAAATGTTTGGAATGAAGATGTAATCAAGAAAACATGGAATTTGGAATGACGAAAGTTCACGACGCAAACTATTTTGGTCGCGACACGAAGTCTGAAATTAGTGAAGATCGCGATGTGAAGTCTAACTCGGCATAAACTAATTATATCTTGTTCTCTAAGTTACTTATTTCGCATGTAACTAAACCCTATGTATTTGTAACCCTTGGGTTAAATCAATCTCCAATTTGAGATCGGACATAACCACGTTAAATCCTTGTGTTCATTTTGTTTCATTTATCTTGTTTGCTTGGTTTATTTTATCCATTTATTGTTTGTGGTGTAACCTCGATTACACGAGTGTTACCCGGGTTTGTTTTTGCTAATGATTAATATCAGAGTGATTAACTAATTGTTGTTAGTTGTTGTATTCCGTTGTAATTCCTAACAACTTGTATCAGAGCTTCAGGTTTGAAGATCGGGAACAATAACAGATGTGAGCATGATTAAGATTAGGTTTTGGTTAGGGTTTCAGTTTCTGAAAGATAAAGATATGGGATAGATCTTGATCCGGAAGAAGTGAACCATCGGGGAACAATTGGAACGAAACGGTATAGGATTGATTGCAACAGACAGGTTCGACTCGGTGATGTAATCACGAAGCGATTTACGTGTTTCATGACGCGATTATGATGTTTGGATTGTGACGAGATGGTGGTTGGTCACGACGCGATTGTAGGAGGTCGGTTGCGTTGAGGCTGTGTTTGACTGCAATATGACGTATTAGTTAATTAGGGTCAATGGTGATTTAGTTGCGGTTGAGAGTTTTGGAATCCTAGGTTTTGGATTAGGGTTTATCATTCTTTGCGATCCTATGCAAATAAGGGATGAATGTTATCAGATTTCTTCTATTGTGAGATGCTGATAAGAGAATGTTTGATGTTGCAAGTGTGAGGGTGTGATTTATTGAGTTTACTCGATACAGACTGAATTCTTAAAGATGTGAGGTTTTTTACAGAGCTCAAGATGATGGTTTTCTTAGTTAGATTGTTGGGTAATAAACGGTACCACATTCGTTTAGTAATCGATGGTAGAAGTTATCGAGAGAGTTTAGTTATCGCTCTTGGGGTGAAATGGGAGATCATGGTTATGATCGAATATTCTATGGTTTTGGAATGAGTAGGTAGGTTAAAGCTCACACACTTCGGGATACCGGTTGGAGAAGATGTTAGATATAACGCGTTTGGCAGGGCTCATGTATCGGGTGATCGGTTTGGTTTAACAATCGAGGAAATCTTTTGGAGGAACTGATATTGTTCGATTTATGCATTGTCACACTTAGAAATATCCCGCATTTAATTGATTATATCTGTTAATTTAGTGGACTTTCGATACTTAAAAGGATGAAACTATGTTTCCAGGTGTAGGAATTGATTGTGAGAAAAATTACACAAAAATGCAGCAAAACATGAGAATTATGATGAAAACGGGAAAATCTCCCGCTGGGAGATCCCTCCTCCCGCCGGGAAACCAGTTTGTAACGCGAGGATTATGCTTAAACGGGAAATTCTCAACAGAAGTTTTGGACTTGATATTCTCCCGCCGGGATCACATTCTCCCGCCGTGAGGTCTTGAATTGAAACTGGATAGTTAGGTTTAAACGGGAGAAACTGAACAGAGACTCTAGGAAGTATTTTCTCCCGCCGGGAGGGTTTGTGTTCCACTGGGAAGCCATCTTATATAGTTTTGGTTTTGGAAACGAGAGAAGAAGACCAAACGGGGGGGAATTGTATTTTCTCGCGAGGAAGCCTTGTGTCCCGTCGGAAGAAAGAGCTGAGTCGAGATTTTCAGCTTAATCTCATTGAAACCCTAATTTTGGATAGTTTTTATCTTATCTTTAACTTAACTTTTACTCTAGCCGTTTTTGGGCGATTTTTGGTGAATATTAAGGGATTCTTGTTATTGTTCAACCATTCTTGTTCAAAGATTGAAGATTCAACTTTGTAAGACATTTACATTATTCGGTTTACATATTTTCCATTGAATATAATGTTTACTCGCAATTTGTTCTTTTTTATTGTTGGTTCTAATCTAGCAATGAGCTAAGTTAATTTACATTCATTTAGATGAAGTGAACTATTGATTAGGGGTGTCAAATTCTTGATGTTTATTATTGTTGAATTAACGTTTAATCAAAGATCCAATTGTAATTAAGTTTTAGTTATTCAATTAATTTGTTGATGAATGATTGGATGTTCTAGTGAACAATATTGCATGTCTTTTATTCATTATTATCATTTGTCTATGAATGAGAATTGAATTGACACGAACGCGAGATTTAAATAGGTTAATTGATTAAACTTAATTGTAATTGCATTTAATTTAAGTAGAGAACTCAACTTAGGTTTAGTATTCCTGCGAACGTAGGTTTACAAGATTAAATTGTTAGTTACTAGATTAAATTGAGATTAGTTTAATTAGAAACCTGTAGTGAACACGAAAGGTTAATTCTTTTTAATCTATTGGAAGTAGTGAACACGAATTCCATACTTGAGTTAGTTTGATGACAATAGTATATAAACTAGTTTTAACAAACACCCCGAAATCATTAGTGAGCTAATCTAGATGAATGTTTCTCTCAATACCTGATACTTCAGTATCCACTTGGCCATTATTTTACTTTATCCTTAGTTAGTGATAATTGCAAAGCAACAATTACAAAGCAACAATTGGGAATTTCAAGTGGGTTAGAGGCGGATAATCTTGTAAGTAATGATGAACTTCCGGATATTGTTGGGAGTTTCGGGGAATCTTGGGATTTAGTAACTGAGAAGGTGTCGAAGCTAATGTGCCTTTGGTAACTAGTGGGAATCTTGAGACGGTTGTGCGATTGATAGATCTCAAGTTTTTACGGGTTTAGTGTGCAGATTCTGGGAAACACTAAAGCGTTGGGACCTTCGATTTATACTCTCCAATGGCAAAGTACTTTGCGATTGACCGGGTGTTGTGAATCGGACTCTTCCCATTGAGCCGCATTTGTGGGAGCGGGCTAAGTGGGAGAAGATGTGTTCATTGAAATCGTAAGTACGTTTTTGGATCGGAGTACTATTGAGAAAACGAAAGTTGATAATGTAGGTTTTCAAGGTTGTGATTGCGTTCTCATAGGTATCTCTTGATGATGATCTACGTGTTAGTTCTATCGACGATTCTCTGATTGATGGGAAGGAAAATCGGATAAACGAAATATTGTATGGGTGGTCGATGAGATGTGGTAACAGGATTAGACGTCGCTATAATAAATGAGATGAAGAGGTCAGTGTCTGTTGAAAGAACCCCGTGGTTGGAGTTGTTGCACGCTTCAACGTATCTTCTTAGGCTAGTAGATGATGGTGCAGAAAACTAGAGAGTGTTCCCAGTTTCATGATCTATGTTCGGGTAACTTCGTATCGAAAGTCTTCCGACTTTGCATGATCGAGCAGCGTACCCAAATGGTATTTCGGCGATATGAGGTTTGAATGGGTGATATTGGTAAAGGGACGAGATTGTGAAGGATTACTGGTTTTGGGTTTGATTAATCTTCAAGTGGGAGTTTGTAGGAATGAAGATGTAATCAAGAAATTATGGAATTTGGGACAGATAGAAGTTCACAACGCGAACTATTTTGGTCGCGACGTGAAGTGTGAAATTAGTAAAGATCGCGATGCAAAGTTTTTTGGTCGTGACGCAAAGTTTGAGTCGGTGGAAACTAATTATTCTTTTTCCGTGAGTTACTTCCCAATATAAGAAACCATATGTACTTGTAAGCCTTGGTTCGAAAATAATAAAGAAAAACTCTATGATTTGGCTTCGTGGATTAAACCTTTCTCTATGTTGAAAATCGGACATAACGACGTTAAATCTTTGTGTTCGTTTTGTTTGTTTTATCTTGTTGTTTGATTTATTTTATCCGTTTATTATTTGTGGGTGTAAGCTCGATTACACGAGTGTTGTTTGGGTTTGTTTTTGCTAACGATTGATTGTTGCTGTTTTATTTCGTTGTAATTCCTAACATTAAACTGGTTTGAAACACTCTCGAGCTTTATCAAGTTTGTGTCATTTTACACTTTTACCCATTATGTATATAATTAATATCAGCATATTGAAAAAAATACCTTTCAAATAAATTTTGAGTGAAGTCGCAAAGTGTCGTTTAAGTTGTCAAGTTGAGCTGGAGCTCAAAAATAAAGGCTCGATTGAGCTCGAGTAGATTTTTAAGCTTCGAGTATTGTTATGTGACTCGAGCTTGGCACTGTAATTGCTCGACTCAGACTTGATTACACATGAAGTTTTATATATTCTAAATAACCAAAAGAAGATGGAACCATCAATTCTTAGGTTTTGATAACATCCTAACTTTTTGGGTCTAACTAATTCAAACCACGAACTCAAAACAAACAAAGCCTAACAATGGCGTATTGCTTTAGTTCATAAAACAAGAACCCTAAATGCTCTAAACAAGCACACAATCAACATGAAAGTCGTATCAAGCAAGGTCGATGTTTGACATCATATGTTGTTTAGTTTGATGAATCCTCAAGATTAATAAATCAAAGAGAAAATGATCTGAGTTCTATTTTTATGTGACAATCTAACAAAGGTGTGGAAATGTGGGTAAGAAAGTGATTAATTACCTGCCATTTACATCATGCCCTTTTAAACTAGCAACTTCTCTAAGTGCATACGTCCATCTCTCTATCTTGTTAGCCCATTCACCTCTTTCCTCTGCATTTCGGTATGCTTCCATCCTTTGTTTATGCTTTTTCATCGAGTCTCCATAGCTATTTTTTTGGTTCCTTACATCGGTAGGATCGACGTGATAGAATATAGGGATAACAATATGGCTAGAGGCTCTACACAAATCAAGGATCAACACCAATTCGTCAAGGCACCATGATGAAGAAGCATAATTCTTGGACAGCACAATAATAGAAGCTCTAGATGCTTTAATTGCAGTCTCCAATTCTGGTTTCAACGCTTTTCCGGCTTGAATATTGGAATCGTCCATAAAGGTATGGATCTTGGCGTCTATAAGAGCCTTATGGAGGTGATCAGTGAAATTAAGTCGAGTGTCTTCACCTCGAAAACTTAAAAACACATCATAATATAGATGATCAATATAAGATGAAAAAGATGAAGATGCTTCTATAATATCAGAAAGAACAACCATTGTTTAGATAAGGTGTGAATGACTTCAGAAGAGATGTATGGTCATATATTTCAACCATCACTGTGTTTTGATCGATTAGTACAACCAAAAAAGTTATCTTTTACTATTAGGCAAACTTTGAAAATTTATATCATATTCATTTAAGTTTTAAAAACATATATTTGCATGTTAAGGCTGTCTTTTGCTACATAAAAAGAGATATTTAGGTTTTGTCTTTTGCGAATATTTGTTTTCACATGTAAGATTGGGATCACTTTCATTTTCTAAGCTAGTAAAGTAACTTCAAATATTTCCCTAGCTAAAAATTAAGACTTAACAATTCAATTCAAATTATTTATATATTAGTATAGATGATTTTCTTTGCCGTAAATCTTCATAATTCTACGTATTATCTAAGCGTGTGAATATGCTCAAAAACATCGATAGCAACGAAAAAGTGTTGTGGCCATTGATCTTTCGAAGAAGTGAAGAACCCATGGTTTTGAAACCCGGGTCGGGCCGGCCGGTTCGACCGGTTGGACCGCGACCCGGCATACTCACCGAATGTTAAGAACCGGGCGAATAGGAGAGTCAACCAAAGTCAAACCCGGCCGGGTTCCCGGTCGAACCGGGTTGGACCGTTGAACCGGACCGGAATTGAACCGTTATTTTTTTTTTGCGTGCCTGTTTTCGACCAATATTTAAAAAAAAAGTCATCTTTTTCATAGATAAATTCGTTCTTTAGATCTGCAATAGTTTAATGAGAAAAAAGTAAAAAAGATGAATAGAATCATAAAAAGCCATAGCCTTTAGATCTCACCAAATTGTTCAAAGTAAGTTTTCATGGAATGTTTTTGTGTTTCCCAAGCCAACCCACCAACAAAACTTTTGTATAATTTGTATCAATGGCACCGAAGCCGCAGCCGTAGCCGGAGTCATTTACCGGTGGGTATCATCGCCGCCGCAGTCGGAGTAATTTTTATGTTGGATCTTTTAATGATGTAAATTACTTGGTTTGTTTGTTACAAAAGAATTGATTTAATATAAAGGTAGAGTTTAATTGAGAAAAAAAAGAACAAAAAACGAAGAGGAAAGGAAATGATGCGTTGACGATGAAGCACAGTAGCACAGAATAGGGTTACAAATCAAGTTATTAACAAAAATAGGTTGGGCTAGTGAATGGGCCAAAGCTTTTGCTAGTGGGCTTGGCCAAAAACTATTAATGAGCAGCTTGTATTTTGTCATGCGGATCAACACTTCACAATCTGGTAGGCTTGGGCTTGAACAACGGGCTTGGGCTAGTGAAAAATACAAGGCCGGTTCGACCGGCCGGTCCGACCGGCCGGTTCAATCGGTCCGACCGGTTCAACCGGATTCGGAAAGCTTGCCGGGTCAGATAAAAATACGGGTTTCAAAACATTGGAAGAACAAACTTTAATAGGTGCTCAAACTCTAGATGTTTGTTGAACACAAAAAAGGTATACGATAAATAAACAAACTTTGGCCTCTCCAAAACTGACTCACAAGTCACAATGCTCATATAGATGGTATGTGTTCACTTCTAAATTCTCTTAAATTATGTATTTTAATAGGTGCTCAAATACTACATTAATCGTTTACTAAGTGTTCCTACTGACTACTGCAGCAATCCATGTAACTGAATGCTGAAAAGATCAGCTAGAGCACAACGAATATCCATCTGTAAAGAACAAATGGAGACACAAAAAATGGTCAACATTGCTAGCGTCATCAATTAAGTAATGGGGCCCATAGAAAAATATCATCAATCATCGACGAAAGATTACCTGGTCGCAACATACGAGCTTGGTTATCAAAGGGTAGAAACTTCTGAGGTGTTTCCTGAATATCTGATTGTCCATTGAGCACATACCCTTCAGCACCTAAAAAGCAATCACAACAAAAACGTTACTCATTCATAACAAATCTTATAGAAAAAATCCCTCATTTGACCGTCGAAAGTCAAATGTGGTATTTCTGTAAAGGGAGTAGTAGTATGGAGGTGTTTGATTTGCATTTTGGGTGTGATCATAATTATTGCGATTGTCGTGACAATAATCAGCTTTTACTATATGTATGTATAGATTCTGTTTCTGATTATCTGATATGCAAAATTAGTTTATACTAGTTGCAGCAAAACTTTATTAGCTCTTTTATTTATTTATCGAAATTTTAATAATAACTTTCAAAACACCTCCAAGTGAAGAAACAACCTTCAAGGTGTAGGAAATTAATACCTTAACAACAATGGGCGAACGCAGCTCAAGAACTTGATAAATCTCCATATTACTACTTTCTCCAATATTCGTTTGGAAATCGGAGGCTTCTTTTAGTACTTGGCCACAAAAAGATGCAAGCTTTTCTTCAGCATCAGTCTTTACTCTGTGATCATCTTCATCATCATCAAGTAAATCACTTGCTGTATTAAGCTCTCCATTTTTGTTTGAATCAATTCCAGAAGTTGTTTTTTGTAATGCTTCTAAGTAAATGCAAGTTCCGGTAAATTCCTGACGAAGAAGATTTACTGGTGGCCTGAATGAAGATAAACTAGTTTGTGTCAGAACGATAAGGTCAATTGTCTTCTGTATTGCATCTGAATCCGTCCCATGAATATAGCAATGTTTGACTCTAGTTTAAGAAAAGTATTGTATGATTAGTCAAACGCCTAAAGTACACTTCCATAATCACATTATGTAGTAAAGGTGGGAAAATGAGAGAGTTAGGCGGGTCAATACAGATACATCTTAACGGGTTGAAACGGGTTGGTTTGACCCCCAAAACACTTTCTGTTCAAAATTTTAAATTGTGAAAAGTGTGTCAAATTTGAATACAACAGTTATATTGTTTCGATCATAATCTAAAAATACACTTGTCAACACATTTGACTCGGTTCCTTTTAAGCAAGTCTATTTATTTTATCCGGATTGACCCATTCTGAGTATGTAGAAACTGGTACATTTAAAAAGAGTCAACCAAATATCATAAATACTCGTAAAGGTGGCAATGGGCTGTAAAATCGTCCGATCTTTCAGAAGGGATATAGTTCAATGATGATGATGGGCAGACATCCAATAGTTTCATACGTATTCATTAATGAAAAGGTTGTAATTAATCTGTGATGTTGAAAATGATAATTTTTCCGTTTTACACAAAGTAGGTGTGTAAAAGCATATAATCTCAATTCACATAAGCATGCAGTCAACCTTTCAGGAGGAACATGTTGCATCCGTATCCTGAGATTAGTGTACGAGTTAAAAGATGCTGCAAACTCTAACATTGAGAATAAGATTTCAAGAATGGCGATCTTTTGATGGCCCTTCAACTTGCTCCAAAAATTTTTCTGCATGTTCAGCAGAAAAAGATAAAATGTTAGATTATCGCTTAGCAAGCCACAACTTATTTTGGAAGGTTTCATGATGGCCAAACCCATGCCCGGCCCACATTACTAAAATTAAAAGCTACACATTTTGACCCATTTCCCACCGGCCCGTTCGGCCGAACCTGAATGATATCAAGGGCCCCTAGTAGTAGCAATTGAGTAATGCACTTGCTCCTTATTGTTCCCATATACGGACTTTCTACTGCATCTTCAGATTCACGCTCCTCATCAGGAGACTGTACATTTAAAATAAAAGTTATTAGAACTTCATCACTCATTTTGAATCATTAAACAAAAATATACAGAATGAATTCAAAAAGATGAGTAGAAGTAAGTTAGGAAGATGGTACCACCTTATATGTGGAAGCAGCTGGTATAATGGGATCTAAAGTATGATTCTTCGGTTTAGAGGTGAAACTTCTAACGAGAACGTTATCCCTCATGTTTCCCATGAGTCTTTGACCTATCGTTTGACTCCGTTGCAAAGTTGGCCCTTTAGTGGATTTGTCAGCATTTTCTGAAAGAGGAGTTTGACCAGCATTTTCTGATAATGGAGTTTGACCTGCAAATAAATGAAAGTCAAATGGTTTCTTTCTAAATTTCTCATAATAAAAATCGTGACATTTTTTACTATGCTTACCCCCATATGAAAGTACAATATAAACGGAAGAAAATAGAATACCATCAGAAATTTAATTATAACCTTCCGATTCTTGTGGGTCCGTTGATGGCTGATCTTCTTGTTTGTCTTTCGCCGCCACCATTAATAAATTTTGATCTGTCAAAGAAAACTCATTATATTATATACGATTAAAGATTTAAGGTTCTTTCATACTCCCACTGTTCAAATGTTTAATGTGGTTATTAAATTTCTCCAAATTTTTAAAAATTTAAATCACTATTGAAGCAGTACGTAATTGGTTCATTTGAATTCAACAGTCAAACTGTATAACTTTCACTACCTATAAGGAGTATACATATAACATAGATGGTATATTGACAATTAAGTGGCTCACCATCAGTAGAAATAACCGACGGACTATTTTCTTCTTGAACTTTTAAGTCTCCACCCATGAATGACTCATTCTTTGTGCTTTCATAGCTCAAAGCGTTGAGTAGTTCCAGGGGTTGAGTGGTGTAACTAGCATCCCTGTTAGGTCATGACAAATAAAAACACATACACAATCTGAATACGAAAGGATGACTAAAAAAGAGTGACGATTAACCGATTAACTTTTCCATCAACTTTTATTTTATTTTTTTATTTTATTTTGAAAATGAAGTAATGTACCTTATGCTCTTCAACAAGGTATCCCAGTCAGACACAATGAATTGGTGTCCTCCAATTTCTATAAGATGAACGAGTGCACCAATTGATATTGAGACCACTACCTGGTCTGTCTTTTTGGCACAATCTATTAGTAAATTTAGCAATGGGGACAGCATGAAGCATACCTCCTGCAGGACATGTTACCTCTATTTTTCAACTTAGCAGCTCACAACGTCACAGTCTTTTAGGAAAGAATATGTTTAGATGGCAAACTGGGTGGATCAATTGACCCGAAACAGTTCTTTTTCCAACATTATTAACTTCTTTATAAATAGTTAGTGTGCCAAATACAATTACAAAATTTATGCTATTTCAGTAAAATTTCACGAGTTTAATAAAATGATTTAGAAGGTTTTAGGACTTAAGAATACACTTTTTGGGACTTTTAAACTGTTGGACCCGTATCGTTTTAAGCTAGCTTTTGAATTTTACCCGTTTGACCCATTAAAGTTAATACATAACCTGAACCCCCTGTATCAAAACTGCCACCTCTAGTGTGTGTGTGTGTATAATAATGAAGAATATAACATAGGTAAACAAATAAGAGACATGTTACCTTGTAAAATGAGTTAAAAAGGTCACACAACAATTGTAGTGAATGAACACTAGTTTCACGAATCCACCCATTTGTAGAAGCTGTACTTTCTTTTCCTGCTTGTCTCACATGATCAAAAATAGGAAACAAAACTCGGTGGAAAATACTTTCCCAAAATCTTGGATTGAAATGACTTCCTCTTTCGTTCAATAAATCAAACAGAACCTCAAGTGCACACTTGCTGACCTCGGGTCGTGGGTCAGAAGTCAGGTCAGATAAACCAGCCAGCATTGGGAACCAATAATGCTCTGTAACATCGAAAGTTGTATCTTCATTGGCATTAATGGGTTTTAACCTACCAACAGGTATGAGTCCCTAAAAGAGACACAATCAGTTTGTCTTCATACACAATTAAACATAACTAACTCAAAGCAGTGATGAATAGAAGTAGCAAGAACAGGTGGCAAGATGGGTAATGGGTCAAACAGAATTATTTGGGACGGTCAAAACGGGTTGGGTCGCAAACACATTTGGTCCATTTTTTTGAAAGTTTTTATGAATAATTGTTGCATACATTATGATTATAATGATAAATGTGAATCTTTGAATAAAATGATTTAGAAGCTTGTTTCCATTGAAAAATAGAATTGGGATGACTTACAACCCGTTTGACACGTTCCCCTATAAGCTTAGTTTTTAACTTGACGCATTTGACCTGTTTGAGATAAATAACTACCCAAATCGATTAATTCTCAAGTAATGGGCCGAAGTTACCCCCTCTAAAAAATACAAACCTCTGCAAGTCGATCCTCACATATGCGAAGAAGTGCAATGGCTTTCAAACTGATGCCATGAGAACTATCACTGTTGGCAAAACTTATTAGGCAATTGACACAGTCCATAAAACAGTTGCCGACGACTTGATCAAAGTGCTCTAGTACAACTGCCAAAAAAATTATAAAGTTAGACACAATACAAACATAATACGACATAAGAAATATCTGTAATTTTGTACGGTTTTTTAACAAGCTATATACTTGTAGCAGTTAAACAGACAAACCTATAATATGACTCCTGTCCCATGAACGTTGCGATATATCTACTTATTTGCCAATTGTACAAAAAACTTGATGGATTTTATTGGGTCCACAAGATTTTCATGTTACGGAGGTATATAAACATCAATCAATAATGTAAATGAAGCAATTAGTTAATCAAAACCTTGTTCTACATTCTCAAAAGCATTTTCAACAATTGATTCCAACGCATCATTGGCAGCAGCTGTAAAAACCATAAAGACACTCCGCCAACCAGATTTAATGCTTCCAACCTTTGATCTTGTCATCTGCTTCCAATTACAGTATCGGTTATTAAGTCACATTTTTTTCTTATAAGAAGTTACTGAAACAAAGTCAGGTTGGATTTCAAAATTCAAAATAAATCTTTTATGGTGTAAGCATACCTGAACGATAGAATCAACAATTAATTTCCGAATGGATTCACTTCGGCCGTTGCGCATTAGAATAACAAATGGTTTCAAGATATCATTTTGGAATGTGAAACTAGCAAGTTCTGCACGCTCCAAGTATTTTATGCCGAGTTGTCTTAAAGAATCTATGGCATACATTGCAATCTTCTCATTGGAATGACTTCCAGCAGTTATAAAATGATTAGCAAGGACAGACCATATTCTAGCCCATACCTGCATATAAAAATACTTTTTAGTCACTAGAAACCATCAAAAATACATGCAACATCATAGTCGTTTTAAGTGCCAACATTTTCCTTTTAACCTAAACTATAAGTTGAAAACTAGTGATCATATTTAACACATTACGTGGAAGTTTGGGATTGCTTATTTTGAAGCGCTTATCTACTTAAAAAATAAGCAGATATCACTATTCTTACTTTTAAGTGTTTATTTCTTATAAAATAAGAAGATAAGGAGGCTTCAGAAACAATAAGCAGATATCACTATTCTTACTTTTAAGTGTTTATTTCTTATTAAATAAGCAGATAAGGAGGCTTCAGAAACAATAAGCAAATATCACTATTCTTACTTTTAAGTGTTTATTTCTTATAAAAATAAGCAGATAAGGAGGCTTCAGAAACAATAAGCAGATAAGCACTTAAATAAAATTCCAAACACCCTCTAAACAATGTTGTAAAAAAAAAAAAACTTTTAAAAGACAGAAAGTGTTTGCAGGTCCAGTGGTCCACTCAACCTAACCCATGTTGAAAAATGACCCATTTCAACCTGACCCGTTTTGACCCGATACCCAGCCCGCCCATCTTGCTGCCTTGAATGGGGTAAAGTGATTATTACCATGCGTATACGAGCCATATTAAGGTAACTGATTTCCACAAGTTTTTGCAAGCTATAAACACGAGCTGGGATTTGCTTCAATTCTTCACCCGAGATGTTACATAAAGCAGTGAAGAATTCCACCACGGATTCACTGGGAAGTTTGAAACTGTTTGAAAAAACCTGGTCACACGGTTTACCAGCCAACTCTTTAAGAGATTGAACTACCGTGTCCCTAGAGTTTTGGTTAGCTCCATGCATTATAGCAGCAGCCATAGGAGGAGTAGATGTAATATATTCTAGTCGAGATATGCACTCTAAAACAGCATTCCATGTATCTTGAAGCGTGTTTGGTTCAGAGTCACATAGATTCAGCAGAGTCCGTAAGGCTTCAACATTTTTACTAAGCATGTCTTTTGGTGCATGTAACATTGTGAATCTGCAACACACAAACGATGACTTCAAATCTTCATTACATTTTTAAGAGCGCATTGGCTCGAAAAAGTGTATGATTATGCTCTGTTTCAAAAAAGATACAAGATTATGCAAATTAATTGTTCAATACCTTATGCATGTTATCTCTTCTTATCTTCATCTTTGATTTATACATATATCTCAATCATATTTTAAAGGACTATGTTTTAGGCATACCAATGATTTTTTTTTTGAAAAATTAATACGTAATACAACCAAAGACAATATGTTTTTTTACAAACTGATTTTCCAAAACTTATCAGTTGGCACTTGAACAACCAGATAACTTGCAGGACCTGTTTATCCGAACACCTCTTATAATTGTTAATAACTTACAAGAAAAGAAACAACGTTAAATTAGAAAGAAAATGGAAGAGTACGGAATCGAAAACCAACCAAAACTATGATGTAAGGTAGGAACGTACCTGACCAACGATGTCAAAAAAGCATATCGCATGGTATCCATTCTTAGGACGTGTGTAATGTAAATTCCTGCTTTGAAACCTTCCATACAAAGAACCATCCTAGCGTTATTTTCCTTTTCCTCCATCATAACAGAAAATGTAGCAAGCAAAGGCCAACCTACAGCTTCAACCATTGGTCTTATAATATCAATCCGTTGTGATGTATAAAATGTACAAGTTTTCGCCCCTTGTTTCTGAAATATTTCTTGTGTTTGTTTAATAATAACTTCACTTTCAGCCTTTGTATCCGATTGAATTCTAAGCTTTGGTAGAGCCAGATTTAAAATGCCAACAATGCCACCTCGTTCTTCAGTTTCTGGCTTTTGCCTACTCGTTTTTCCCAATAAATTTACATTATCATCACCCTTCATTTTGATCTCTTCTTTAACAATGGAGTCGTATATTTCTTCCAAAAGTACTTTTGGTACGCATTCTTCTGGATCATTTGTCGCATTCATTCGTACAAAATCAGATTTGGACATTTTAGGCCATACCATTGGATTATGAGCATCAGTGTTTAACATTATAACTGCGTATGCAAGAACATAAGCAGTGTCTGCGCTTTTAAAGAGACCTGGATTATCTGCACAGTAACTGCAAAAATGGCAACACATATAAGAATATTTACTAACCAGAAATAAAAATGGGAACATAATCGTATGCATTTACCGTTCTGCAAATTTTTCCATTATACGATCTATCTTCTGTGCTTCCCCTGGAAGCCTGAAACCTCTGAGAAATTGACGAATGGCGGTATGAAATTTCATTTCATAGAATTTCATCGAATCAACATAAGCATGCATTACAGCAAGGGGAAACTCCTCATGTTGACCCAAGTAATCACCAATCATAGCCTGAAAATCCAGCCACCAAAGGTCTTCAAAATCTACTAATGTATCAAAATATGAAGCTTATTTCTTACCAAAGGTAGAAAGAACAGACATGTAGGGTTGGATTGGGCAATGGGTCAAAATGGTTTGCATTTAAACAGGTGGTTATTATTGTAGTACATATGTTTGCACTCATGGATTGCCCGCAAACAGTTTATGTCAACTTTGTTCTTTAATAAATACTTAATCCGTTAGATACGATCACAAAAGCAAAGGTATTACAAAATTAAGATAGTCTTTAAAATTAAACGATTTAGGAGACTGTAAGCATCAAAAATACACTTTGGGCGACTGTTAACCCGTTTGACTCATTCAACCCGTTTGACATGTTTCCCTTTCAGCTAATTTTTCTAAATTAACCCATTTGACCCTTTATGGACAAATCATAATCACTCATTTATAAGTACATAGGTCAAAATTGAAAATTTCCACTTCTATTATTTTGTAGTAAGACGTTGTACCTTGTCCAAAGTGGATGTATTTCTGAGAAATTGGGCTACTGAAGCTGGTGTATTGTCCACCAACCTATTTGCTGTGAGAAATCCAATACCGCGTTCAGGGTGGCGGTTGAACTGCAATTTATTGATGATATAAAATTAATTCCTAACAAAGTTGAGAAAGACCACCAGTGTTTAGGCATACAGAATCCTGATATCCTCTCAAGTTCTTGTTTCTTGCATACATGCAATTATAGATGGCAGGAATGGAGATGTACATATATGTATTATTACTCTAATATCAGAAAATATAGGTGGCAAAATTTAGCCTGGTCCGGTTCGTTGTGTAGGGGATCAAAGTGTGTAAATTCTAGTTTGGGTCAAAAGGGGTCACCGTTGGGTTGACCCGAAATATTTTTGGTCCAAATAATTCGTGTGAAATATCTGATAACAATTTTTCTATATTAATATCGGTCTTAATTTTTCGAGTAAAATGATATAGGAGATTATACACTAAAAATACACTTTGGCTATATTTTGACCCGTTTGACCCATTTTCTTTTTAGCTAGTTTCTTTTTCTTTTTCATTTTACCTTCTTGACCCATTAGAGATAAAACATAAGCAAAACAGACTCGTTCATAAGTAAATGGGTTTAAATTGCCACCTTTACCATAAAGATGCATGATTTAACGTCTGAGGTCAAACTTAAAGTTCATAATCATATCATATGGGTTCTTCTATAACTTTAAGTCGAACATTTCACTGATCTGCTAGCATTTGTTATAAAGCTATATGGGCATCAAATTTTTTTTCAGAATCACAAGGAATTTGGATAAATTTTGACTTGACCTCAAGTCAAAGTACTTTCTATAGCTTAGTACAAATGACACATTATATACCTCAGCGATAGCTGCTTCCATGGTTGACTTTTGAGCCTTTACTTTCTCAAAGCTATTTGCATTGCTGTTGTTTGCTTCTGACTGCAAATCTGAATTATCCTCATGAATAAACTCTTTGTCTTTATTCTGCTTTGCCTCTCTATGCAACTTCTCCCAGTCTATGAGTGACTTTAACACATTCACAAGGCACTACAAACATAAGGAAAAAAAATTCAACACATCCGCACATAGTAATATGTTTGTATAATCAATCACTGCAAACTTTTAAGGAAAGAGTGGACCATAATGATAAACCTGAAGTGATGATCCTTTAAGTGTTCCAGTTTGGGTCGAGTTAACAGACTTAGGATCCAAATCTTGTGTCCCTTGAGCTATTTTGGGAAGTGTTGTAACCTGCATGTGAAGGTAACAAAAATCACATCAAATGCCAGAACAAAATTTATATGTTCAATTTAATGGAAATAACTGAATAGTCATACCATTCGTTCAAACAAATTAGGTGCCTCGAAATCACAATCATAGTTCACATATAAATCAATAAGCAATTGAGGATCTTTGCAAATTTTCTCCAGCACCCTGTGATAAATTTTTAAACCACATAAAATGTTCCGTAAATTCATTTACTTAATCAATGGGATTGATCGTCTTTATTAAGCAGAAGTTCTACCGAATCACCATTAGTTTGAGGTTCACGGATAATTCTGAGCTGTCCAAAGATCG
The DNA here is from genome assembly GCA_963921325.1 of Logfia minima. Classification (NCBI taxonomy): domain Eukaryota; kingdom Viridiplantae; phylum Streptophyta; class Magnoliopsida; order Asterales; family Asteraceae; genus Logfia; species Logfia minima. The sequence continues at coordinate 4,467,877 of OY992776.1, forward strand.
TAAAACAATCAGAGGGAAGAATATGCCAATTTCAATCTGAAAATGATAAACGTTAGTTGCAGCATAAAAAGATAGATACAATACGTATACAAAAGCATGTGTAAGTAGAACAGTCATAATTAACTTGCCTTTAGGCCTTCCCTAAATCTCAACAGAAGCACTGCAAATATTCCAGTTGCATACTGTAAGAAAAGATATATATTTATATTTCATTTCCAAAAGTTCAATAGAAACCTTTCTATTAAAGGAAAATAAGATTAGAACTTGCCTGAAAGATCGTTGAGGATTTTGAAACGCATGCCCTCAACAACGCATATGATAGGTAAGCTTTTACCGCATCGATAAAACTGAGGTTCTCAGTAAAGGAGCGATCTACCCCTTCTAATAAGGCCTTAAAGACTCATATGTCAGACAACTAATAGAAGAAAAAGATGAAAAATATAAGTTATCAACTACTGTATATTAATAACCTGTAAAAGCTCAAGAGATAGAATTCGTGTCTTTGAGGTAACTGTATCATTATCTTCTTTCATAGCCATCTGCATTAACATTAACCAAAACAATAAATCAAAGTTATAGCCAAGAATCTACATAACAAATGCAGGAAAAAATGCAAACCTTGCAAAGGGTGCGAAAAACGAGCAAAGCATCACGGTCTGCAATGCTCATGCTCTTGGAATTAATTCCGCTTGAGAATAAAGGTAGAAATCAATATGTTGACATAATAGTAAAAATATAAGAAAGTTTTCGGGTTCCGGTAGCACCGTATATTTACTTACCTAGTCTTTTGATCATCCTCAAGCTGCACAGCCTTGTCAAGAACTGCCTCCAATCCCTGTGAAACAAAAAGGTCAACCACTTTGGTGTTGACTGATCATATATCATAAAGATTTATGAAGAACAAGAAATTAAGCACCTTTATGTCATTCCCACCAGCAAGATTTTGAAGTTCTTCAAGAGGTGCAACAGAAGTGTTGTTGTCAGTGGAAGTCAACATTCGACCATCTTCATTGGGAGGTGAAGTTTCTGCAACCATCATGGAGGAATCACTTTTTTCATTTAAAGGTTGACCATCTGAGGACACCTGAAATGCAAGAAACACATTATTAGATGCTAAAATACAGTAAGAGCTCATGTTTATTTAATAATATAAAAAAACTTTAGACTACAAACCGAGTTGGTGTCCATTCGCCTGAATACTATGCTGATCATTTGAGTTAACATAGCCTTGGATGTAGCTTGGTTGACAGGACTTTTACTATTCATTGAAAAGAAAGTTCAATTTATTCAGTTCTCCAAAAGTAGAATTAACATTTGGATACAAAAAAACAGTTACCTGTTAAGAGCAATATTATAGCACACTCTGATTACACCAAGCAATGGTTCCCCATGAACTGCATATATGGCCGTTATAGAAAAGAGAATGAGAAACATTTATTCACCCAGAAAACAATAATTAAACAAATTATCAACTCAGCTGTATCTTAATCACTATTGACTATGTCAAACAGATGTAAACAATGTTTTATATCATAAGATTGACGTGTCATGAAAATTCAAAACCGTAAGCAGAATGATAGAAGCTAGTTTTCCAATTTTTTAAAAAGTTTCGATAAATAGAAGGTATCTTTTACTTAGCAATATATGATATGCAAGGAGTTACAGACAAATGATTGGTTTACCAAAAGGCAAGTGTTTTTAAGAAATACAATTAGAACAAGGGAAAAAAGGCCTTTCCGAAAAAAGAAAAAAAAAAAAAAAAAAAAAAACAGAACAGAAAGGAAAAATGTCTTTCCAAAAAAACAGAACAGAAAGAAAAAATATTACAAATTTAGGGGTAGAAGCACATTATCTACAGCTTTTGATCTTTATGGAACCACTAGAATAGTAGAGATGATAATTCAAAGAAAAACAACAAAACTCCTGTAAGCATATAAATTACCTCTGAACTTGGTGGATGATACAGCAGTAAGTAGCACTTTTAGGACTTGAAGAGTTGTACTGCATGAAAGTACCATATATAATTTAACTCTTACAGAGATTTTTAAGTAAAATTGAAGAATTGAAGAATAAAGGAAAGAGATATATCAGATAATGTACCTGTCAGGTGAGTTATTATCAACACAACCACAAACCGTGTTCAACACGTTTGTGAATAGTGGAACGTTTTGACCGTTTTCAAGACCAGGATCGCCTTCTAGGTGGTCATATGCAATAAGTTTCTGCACTTAGAAAATGGTTTTACAATTTGCGCAATATAAACACAAAATATCCACAATACGTGAACTTTTTAACAAAATGAAAACCACGTCTATAAAAAATTTGTCCTCAAAGCTACAAGAATTAAGCAGAAATGGCATACATGAATACAATCCAATGCGAGTTCAATGAATTTAGGATTCTTGGTTTCAAATGCAAGTCGAAGTGGATTAAGAACTCGTTCCAACTCAATTCCTTCCAAAGTCTGGCCAGCACTTGCTAACGTCTTTATTACACTATCACTGGATTCATTTGCATCTGACCCCACTTCGGTTCTTTCAGTCCAGAAATCACTGTGACAAAGCTCCATTCTGATAAATTAAACCAGTGTTAATTGAGTTCGGATTACAGGATCTCACCCTCTCAAGAAATAGGCATGTGCATCTATCATGGAACTTTTTTGTTATTACGGGCAATCGTGTGCAGCTCAAATAAAATCAGATATACAGTCGAACTTTCTTTTGTAATGTTCATCTCTGAATCAACATTTTTCAAAACTTTTAGCAAATGGACCTTTAAAGACATTTTAAGTGTAACAACTCCAAATAATTGGACACAATCTTGAAATAATTGGTTATGAGATGTTTTCTAAACCGTCTTGAAGAACATTTTTTGTAAGAACATTTTTAAAGTTCATACTTATGGTATATTTACTTATATCTGAGCCAATATCAATCATCATTCTGCAAGCATAAGTTGGTCATTTAAAATGAACTTCCATTCCATCCACTCAGTTTGCTTCTTTTAGTGCTGAATATTCCTACTCGTTCTACACTTTAAAGTCTTAACATGATTCCAAGTACAAGCGTACATGAGATAGATATAAAATACACAAGTAGTACCTCTTATCTTTAGTTGGAGATGACGTTTTACTGCTATTATTTGACCCCTTTGGAGATGTCGTTTTACTGCTATTATTTGACCCCTTTGGAGATGTCGTTCTACTGTTATTAGATGATGTCGCCCCTTCATTGGCCGCCTTTGAACTACCTGAAAAGCAGGAGGAGCCAGAAATCATTGTCTATTTATACAATAAAGCTAGATCATGGAATAGTATCGAAACTTTTAATAATGTAAAAAGCTTTATAATCCTGTCTCAATGACACCCTTCTTGTACAAAATAAAAAAGGTCCAAAATACGTAATAGTACTCTAAAGAATATATGGGCGACCACTTTCATTAGCAGGCATAGTCAGTTTGGAGTGTGTGCTCAACATTATCAGCGTTGTCGGTTATCCATGTTCGTGTGATATAATACGTAAAACATAAAATTTTGTAAACCAAAATAAAGAAAAAAGGAGAGACGAACCTAGATAAGAACGTATTGCGGTCCGAACAGAATTATACTTTTTCCCTGAACACTCTTTGAGCATGGATTCGAATGCTCGAGTAAGAAAGCCACCAGCAGCAGCTCCAGCCATTTTGTAGTGCTGTAGATTTTGAAAAAATGTAAAAAATTGTGTGTATGTAAGTTGATAAATTAATTAGATTGAAAGATGATGAGTGATGATCACTCTCTCATTTTGTGAGATCCGATTCTTGTTCATGGTATAGAACAAATCAAAAGCTAATTAAAGAGTGAACCATAAACGTTCCCTTTCCTGTTAATTTGCAGTTTTGATTGTTAATTTCTATATTTATTTATTATCTGCATTAAACAATTTCAAATGAGAATTTAAAGCTTTTGCATGTTGGATAAATGAGCGATTTGCATTAATCATCCCTGGATTTATACCTAAGATACATAAATTATCTCTTGATAATATATTGGTGCGTTTAGGTCCTTTGACTTCTAGATTTTCATCCAACATAAGTCTATTTGTCCCTATTTGTCTTGAATACTTGTTGATAAAGGACATAACAAAAAAATGAATGAATTTAATCACATTAAGTTTGTAATAAGTAGAATGGCAAATTGCATTAAATAAAAAAAAACCTATTGTCTGATGATCGATTTTAGAATCAATTAACTAAAAAATTAGTAATAGAAATCCATTAACAGGTGTACAATTCTAGCTAGGTAAACAGCAGTTCGTTCCTATTTCTTAATGTGTACTGTATATTAACCTGTTAGCATACATGAATTTTTAGGGTCGTTCATTGGGTCCGGTTTCGGGTTTTCGAATCAAGTGTTCGGATTGAGATTTTTTATAGCAAGTTCGAAAACCAATTCAAATTCCAAACCAAACTCGAGAAACCGACTCGAATTCGATTCAAATTCGAAAAACCCAAAATCTGATGAACAAACCTAGTACTATTTTATATCTAGGAGCGTATAGATATATCTCTACTCTTTTCTAGTGACCTCTAACTCAGACATTTTGAATGTCTATTATTTTTTTCAATTAAAATTGATATTCTTATGTTGCTTCTTCTAATTTAAGTTGCAGTTGCTAATAGTATTTATGTTGATCAATTATTTATATAGATTGAGATAGAAGAATGACAGTTTGTATTTGAACTCCTGCGGATGCCGATGATCTACTAAAGAGAAATGATCTAACTAATATTTGTGTTCTGCTATTGCTGCTGTTGCTATAAAGCCTATAATTACTGATACTGATACTGATTTAGATAAAAAGAAATTACCATTTAGTGTTGTATGTCTTTTTTGTAGAACCATATAACTGAAATGTCATTGAACTTGCGAGTGATTTGTGATCCAGATAATAGATAGTCGTTTAGCCTCTCCATTTTGAGTCGATTTACCAAAACTCAACTACTATATACATTGTTTACGTTGCAGGTTTGTGGGGATAGTCTGAGGATGTATGTAACAAAATAATGGACAAAATGTGTTTTTTAAGGGTTTGAGTAACACAGAATGTATCCAAAGTCATACAACAATAGTTTGGTTTCACAGTAATCAAAAGCATTGTTCGATCTAAAATCCCTTCTAGTTTCCGTACACAAATGTATAATGAAACCTGTTGAAAACTAATCTTAATTACTTCTACGAACTTCGAGTAAGTACATAATTACCCGTTGACCAAATCCTTGACTATATGAGTTTCTGATGATTGAAAATGGTGAGTAGAATCACCAAAATCAACACTATTGCTTCGATCTAAGTTCACCCTACCATGAAATAATATATGAACAACAATTGTGCTGTGCAGAATCTTGCGTGACATGTTGAGTCTTAAAGTCTTAAAAATAATTAAAATTATTTATTTGCTCTTTATTGTCTTTTTACATGCAAATTTTGAATGAAAAAGAAAAGAAGAAAAATAAATAAAAAGGAATATAATATCAGTTATTGTATATGTAAAAAGTATAAAAGAAAATAAAATAAGAGATTGACAAAAATACCCTTATAAAGAGTGCATTTCACTATATTAGTTATATGATACAAACAAGCGTTTAAACTCATTATGCAAAAGTAAGATAAGTAAAATACGAATCATATTCGATAATTAAAATAATTGTTCTTCTATCCCACTCCCACATGTGGGCTTTATACCTCGTTCTACTGCTTCACGTAAAACTGCTCCGCTATCCTTTTCGCGCATGAACAATTATCGCTATTGAAAAATTACTTCGAAAATTGCAAATGATTTTATAGTTTAAAAAAGTCAATAACATACCAACCAAAATCAAACTGAAGTAGGTTAGGATTAAATCAAATCAAATTGATAATGCAAATTAGAAACTATTTGGGAAAAATTACGTTGGATATATAGATTATTATATAAATATATATGTAATGTAAGGGTGGGGATCAAGAGGGAAACAAAAAATTAAGAAAGGAGGAAAGCAAATCTCAACCCTTAATTTCATCATAAATGAATGTTAAAAACATTATTTATGAAAAAATCAAAGGCTAAGATTTAGAGTTTCTCTACGAATCCTTCCTTGTAATGTAATATGTGATATATATATACTAGGTTATATAAGGGATAAATTAGTCATCATAGATTCATAGATAGAAATTGATAAATAATGCTCATAACAAAATACACTTTAATTTTTTGTCTCCATTATTTCCTTTCTATTCTTTTCGTCCTAAAAATGTGACACTATATTTGTTTCTTTTGGTCTCCTTTCCGTTCCTCTCCACAAATAACAAATAACTTGCTAATGCAAAACAGCATCATGAATAATCCATCAATAAAAAACAAAACTAATATACAACGATTACTAAAGGACTTATTTGCTAAGCTTATATGTGATAGGGGATTTCATAATCTCAAAATAAATTTATAATGTTTTAACTTATTTGCCTTCTAAGCGATATTATGCATCTTAAAATAAACTCCCCAAACACCCCTAAAGTCAAACCCGAACCGACTTTCATCAGATTCCATTCAAAGTAAACCTAGGGCTATTTCATAACATAACTCTAGGGTTTCATAAAACACGCATATATTATATATCTCTATCTATTCTATAATCTATCTATACGAAATACAAACAAAATCATCTTAAATTCATCAAATCAAAATCAAAACTTTTTCATTCGATCAATTACACATTGCGATGCCTCCGAAAACGGCAAGGAAGTCAGTCGGACCGGGGAGAAGAGGCGGCAGAACCAGAGGTACGGCGGCGAAGGCGGCGGCGGTGGCGGTGCAACCTGATCCGGTACCGGCGCCGGAAGAATCTGTGAAACCGGTGGAACCAATTGAGGATAAAAAAGATGAAGCTTTGAAGGTTGAAGATGCTATTGTTGAAGAAAAAATTGAGGAGCAATTAGTGGCTGATAATGGAATTGATCGATCAAAGAGTAAGTTTGAATACCTGATATTTATTGAATTTGTCCGATTTAATTATTAAATTTGATTATATATGGTTTTGTGATCCGGTATTGGTCAAAGTCAGAATTTTGACTTTGAATTCGGTTTTGATGGATGGTTTATTTAGATCAATTAATGAAACTTTAATGGTGTATATTAAATTTGGATTGGATATTAATCTGAAAAGTATGAAGCATAAAGTATTAAGCTTGACATTAAGACTTTGATATGCAGTTTGTTTCGTATTTTTGGAATGGAATGGAAGTAAGTGGTAGGAAGATTACTAAGTACAAATATTTATGTGTAAAAGAGTGTAATTTTAGTTAGATAACGTATATATGTTGCTTTGATTTTGCTTACCTGTCATGTTCTTAATAAAGAAAATGGCTTTTTATAATATGAGGGCAGCTGCTAGGTTCTGATCTTGAAATTTGTGAGGACTATGAGACTGTCCTAATGAGAAGACAGAATAGATATAATTAATCTCATCAGGTAACTATAAAGAGAAACGGATGACTTGAAAGGAAAACTCATGTGTCTGTCACATTTGATCTATAGGTACTATGATTAAGAGACTTATAAAATGCACAACCTTTTTGTAGCAAGACTTATAAAATTTCAAAGTTGACTGGCATTTAAGGCTATCTAACATTCAGTATCTCCATGGAGGTGCCTTTTTGAGGAATGCAGCGTATAGTAGGTTTTTTTTGTTTCTTGAACTATTGCTGTAGTATTCTATCGTTGTTTAGGCTGCTAGCGATATCCGATGAATAAACTCTAGATTTTTGAAAACTATATTAAGTAAGACCATATGGTATTAAATCACAGCTTGATGAGAAGGAAATAAGGACACGTTATACAGAGGTGGAACAATACTTCAGAGCTGTGTATTCTTTCTTTTATGTTACTGGTTTACCTGTTTGCATGGTAATCTGCATTTACTGGCTATCAAGTGGCATCCATTCAAGTAGTGGAGCTGCTACACCTATAAGGATGGCGCAGCGGGAAACTTAATGTGCTCATGTTGCTTATTACGTTGCTTTCAGCTAATACCATATCTGTTTAAGTTGGTAAAAAAGGCACCTACTTTTTCGAGGACTAGTTCAATAATTGTGGAATATTCTGGATAACCGAGGTTTCACTAAGCCACATGTAAGTGTTCTCATTACCCTCTATGCCTGACAGGAGAAGACAGTGATGTGAAAGTTCCCGTTGAGGAATATGAAAACGGAGAACGATTGGACTTGGAGGATAATGATCCAGAAGAATCTGAACCTGAGGAGTATGCTGGAGATGATTATGATGAGAAGGAAGCGGTAGAGGATGTTCAAGAAGAGGTTCTTGATGATGTGGAGGAAGAAGTTGAGGAAGGGGAAGCTTGTGAGGAAGAAGATGGTGATATACATGAGGGAGAGATGGAAGAACCTACTGAGGAGTTGGAGCCCGAGGAGGAGGAACATGATACTGAACATGAACATGCTGCTGAAGAGCATGTTGAAATGGCAGATGCAGATGAACAGGAGCATCATGATGTTTTTAAAGAGAGACGCAAACGAAAGGAGTTTGAAGTCTTTGTTGGTGGGTTGGACAAAGATGCCACTGAGGAGGATCTTAGGAAGGTTTTTAGTGCAGTTGGAGAGGTATCTGAAGTCAGGCTTATGATGAATGCTCTGACAAAGAAGAACAAAGGTTTTGCATTTATTCGTTTTGCAGCCATAGAACAGGCAAAACGAGCTTGTGTAGAGCTGAAAAACCCTGTGGTATCTTCCCTACCCAGTAGTAATAGTTGTATAGGAAGAACTTTATTTTGATAATATGTTAAAGTTAAACCATGTCTGTTTACCACCATATTCCAGGTTCATGGGAAACAATGTGGTGTTACGCCAAGTCAAGACAGTGATACATTATTTTTGGGTAATATATGCAAGACATGGACAAAGGAAGCTGTAAGTAAAGTAGATTTAGGCAATTTGTGATTGCCTAAAGGCTAAAGCTAAAGCTTCATCTCTTGTGTAAAATTAGTTAAAGTTAATCGATATCTGTCTCACTGATATTAACTGTGCTTCCAGCTAAAAGATAAGTTGAAAAACTACGGAATTGATACTGTGGAGGACTTGACCTTGGTTGAAGACAATAAAACTGATGGAACTAATAGAGGCTTTGCCTTTTTGGAGTTCTCTTCCCGTTCAGATGCTATGGATGCTTTTAAACGTCTGCAAAAGAAAGATGTGACTTTTGGTGTTGATAGACCAGCTAAGGTTTCTTTTGCCGATTCATTCATTGACCCTGGCGATGAGATCATGTCCCAGGTAAAATGCCGGGATTTATTTATTTCATCTGATCAAGAATTCCAAGTGGGGATGAAAAGAAAAACCTTCATTGAATATCTTGTTCTTCTCTGTTAGTTTATTGATACTTGGGACAGATATGGTTCATTTCACCTTTCATATTTAGTTTATTATCTGATCATCTTAATAAATTTGAAGCTGATGCATCCCATTCTGGTCCAGTATTGGAGTGAAGGAAGCCGATAATGCATGTTCATGTTTTCCTCTTAAATTTACATGTTGTTACCATTTTTTAACTACAACAGGTTTTGATAGTTGAAATGACGCCCTAGCTCAGCTTGTATAGTGGGACTGCATGTTCATCTATCTCTTTCTGAAGCCATTTAGACACTTATGTTCTTTTTTTTTGCTCGCCTTGATTTTTGAGCTTTGGGACCATAACTCTCCCATGAAGGGAATGCAAAATATGCTGACTGTATGTATACCTAAGAATATGTTATACTACATTACATGTCTCCTAGTGGTTTGATGTTCCTTCAGAGCACACCTACAATATGGTGTTTGGTTCTATCTACCTTTTTCATATGTAACCTGTTTTCTGTTTATGTATCGTCAGGTTAAGACTGTTTTTGTTGATGGTCTGCTCGCTTCTTGGGATGAGGCTCAAGTTCGGGAACTTCTCAAGAAATATGGGAATGTGGAGAAAATTGAGCTTGCTCGTAACATGCCTTCTGCCAGAAGAAAAGATTACGGGTTTATCACCTTTGGAACACATGATGCAGCTGTAACATGTGCTAAAAATATTAATAATGAGGAGCTAGGAGAAGGAGATAACAAGGTTAGTTTTTATTATATCTGTTAACTTGTAAATACATTATATCTGCTCTTTTCTCACCCATTCTATATCAGGCTAAGGTTAGGGCCAGATTGTCACGACCACTCCAAAGAGGCAAAGGAAAGCACGTTCCACGTGGCGATTTCCGACCCGGTCGTCCTGTAGCTGGAGGATTTAGGAGTCCATGGGCTCGTCCAGTACCACGTCATTTACCTCCACGTGGTATAAGAAGAGTTACTGGACGCCTACCTCCTGTTGTTGATCGTAGTGCTAGGAGGCCTGTTGCGTTAAGAGACAGACGCCCTGCTGTGACTCTGCCTCCAAGAGGAAGGCCTGTGGCTCCTTTACCCAGGTCCTATGAAAGGAGGCCACCTGGTATGCTTCAGTATAAATATATTATAGAATTATCTTTTCTTGGTTTTATTAAAAATTCTAAAAATTCAGTATACCGAATATAGTTCCTTCGCACACCAAGAACAGCATGAAGCGGGCTTACAGCCGCCGTGAGGAGCTTCCACCAAGGAGCAGAGTGGTTGCTGACTATGGGCCACCTAAGTCTACCTCAGAGAGAAGCTCATCTTACAGAGACAGTTATCCTACTCGTGGACCTACCTATGCTGATCTTCCAAGAGGATCCTCTCACTCTTCATCAAGGAGAGCCTACACAGAAGGTGGCGACTATCCAACCAGGTTTGAGAGACCACCACCGAGTTATCGTGAAGGACGCCCACGTGATTATGAGCCCGTTCCTGGGTCAAAGCGTCCATATGCTGCACTGGTAAGTGTGAATATTACATTTATATTCACATTCTATTATTGAGTTATTAATTAATTATTAAATAACATTTGTTTAAAATATTGTAAGGATGATGTTCGACCTCGCTATGCTGAGGCTGAAGTGCGTCAGTCTCGTGCCCGCATGGATTATGACATGGGAGGTGGATCTTCACAATATGGAGATGCGTATAGCGATAGGTATGCTTTTGTATAGCTTAATTAATATTCAGTTTCTTAGTTGGATATTTGGATTCTTTCTTTAATGTTTTGTATGACTCATGTGCAGACTTGGAAGATCAAATATAGGATATGGTAATAGCAGGAGTTCAATGTCTGCTCAAGATTCTCATGGTCTTTATAGCAGCAGCCGGCAAGGCATGTCTTATGGTGGAGGTATGTCATATGATTGCTTTTGCAAAGTGCACCAAGTTGCGTAGATTTTCTTAGGGTGCTTACAGGTTTGGCCACATTTCTCTGATTGTCCAGGTTCTTACAATGGTAGTGATTCTGGTGGTATGTACTCATCAAGCTATGGTGGAGATTACATTTCTCGTGGAAATGATGTATGTTTTTACATATAGACCGTCTTTATATGTTTATAGTTCATATATTTAGTCCAGTGTTTTCCATTTCCATTTCCATTTTGTGGATTAGTTTTTATAACTATTGTAAATAGATGTAGATAGAGTTGGCAATTGTGATCTTACATATGAATGGTGGATGTTGGCTGTGTTTAATTTTAAATTGAATGGGAAACATTCTTTCAAAGTCAGTATAATGCCTAAAACTTTTTTTCATCATTTTACTCCAAATTTAGACATTGATGTAATATGGCCGTTTTGTAACTATATAGGCACAAGTTATTTATAAACTTTGTCAAAAAATGTAAAAATGTGTTTGCGGGTCAACTCAATTTTGCCCGGCCCACTCTATTTTAACTTGTTACATGACCTACCCGACTTGCCCATCTATAGATGAAGACTACATTCAAAAAATGGATTTATAAAATGGACAAAAGATGACTAAATTGGTGGATTGTGTAGAATCCTTTTAATACCAGCTCTGGGAATAAACAAGGACATGGTGTTATATGTGCAGGTTGGTGGAAGCTCTTACTCATCATCACTGTATTCTGGTCGTAGCATGGGTGGCAGTGGTTACATGGGTAGTGGAAGCTCTGGATCCTACTATTGAGGTGCACAGTAATTTCTCATTTTACGCCTTCTTCTTTTAGGGCCCAATAATATCTGGTGTAGGATTGATGAGAAAGGAGCATGTTGGTTACTAGTGAATTTTATTTGTGGTACAGATAGTTTGATGAAGAGGCTGCTGTAGAATGAGATGTACAAAGGTCATGCATTATGATGTCTGCAGCTTCAGGAAGGAGCATGTAATCTTGAAAAGCCTCTCGTTTCCATGATGGAGAATCGAAGTGGTCTTGATTCTCGTTAGGTGGAGTACATGTTAGTTTGATGGTTTAAGTGTATGAATGCAAGTTCTGATTTTATGCAGTAAGAGAAACCTGATAATGGTAATTATGAATGCAAGTTCCACTTTTAATCTGTGAACACTAATGATATGTTGCACAACCATTATAATGGATGAAATAAGCCTAAAGGTGCTTCACGTATGGTTAAGGATAGTTGATTATACGGATGATAAGAACGCAGAAGTTTGACTTTCTGCCAGCATGTTTTTGGAAAAAAGCTTGTTGTCGACAAGGTGAATCTGTAATTGTCATTTTTCTCCAATTAGAGGAGGTTTACCAAATTGTTTATCTAATTAAGCAGTGTGGATGCACTTGCTTCACAAGCTTTCGATTCTTGGATTTTTAAGCAATTGATTAAGTTGGTATATAAATGTGAACTGTGCCTAAATCATTAATGTGGGGTGTTTGGATATCACTAATGATTCATATTGAAGCTGCACCAGTGTTGGCAGAATTGAAGTGTTAGGTTTAATATATTTTCTACATGGACTCTAGAAGTTGAAGGTTATCACTCCACTGAGTTGTACATGTTTATCTCATTGCTTCAAAGTACTTATATGCTGAATATATTCTTGTCTTCTCGATAATAATGCTGAATATACTCCTGGACACATATAATTGTGATGTACAGTTGGTGAAAGTCATGGGTCATGAAGGAGGTTGTTGTATTCCATAGGGCTATTATCTTTTGACCTGTTACTTTGAAGAAGGAAGTTTAAATTAGAAGCTACATTAGTTTCTGCAAGTCTTTGCTGGACTCTTGTAAGGTAGGTTTCCTAAGAAAGTTACAGAGTTTCTAACTGGCCGGGTAGGATGGACTCTGCTAATACAACTATGAAAAAACGGTTTGTTCCAAGCAGATGCTCTTCTTGCTCACAGCTTTGTTGCTGAACCCTTCAAGAAGTAAGTTGCTTACTATCTTTCTGTATGTAAGACATTATATGCGGTTACCTGTTAGCCCCCAGAGTCCTGATGATGTGTTTTGAGTTTAAGTTTCATTTAATTAACCAGCAATTGTAGCAGGAATTGGTTTTTCTTATCCTGCACATAATTCTTATTTCTTTTTTAATCCTTATTATTTTATTTATTTATTTAATTTATTTTATTGGAGTTATAAGTTATAACATAGCTGTTTTGACTGAAAATTATATGATGTTGTAAGCTATTTTTCTAAAGTACTGTGTCATCAGGGACAATTATATTCTTTCATGTGTTTTTCTTGATTATAACATATCTGGAGCCTGCAAAACATAACATTTGGTTAGCAGGTTATATCTTAATGGCTTGAAGGTTGTGAATTCAAGTTGTGATAGCTGTGTTTGAATAGTGCTTTTTTAGAAAAGAAAAAAAATAATGATCTGATCTTTTTGCTGATTGCAACATCATGTTCAATGTGTTAATAATTGAGATATATGGCTGTAAATCCCGTAGTGTTGTCTGTTGGTTATGGCCATCATTTTTCATATTTTTTTTTATCTTGTTATGTGGCAAAAATGTATCTAGATTCTACCACTCAATTTGGTGAGTTGGTCTCGACACTCCCTAGAATGGTCTACTTGACTATGGTTTTCACTTCTATCGTCAGGGTTTATAGATTGTTTGTTTGTTATAATCAGATTTTTGAGTCATGATTCGTTTAGATCAATTGTCATTTCATTATATAAGTAATGTAGTTTGATTTTTATCATGTATGTTTTTTATGTGTACTATTCAAAACTTTAGTTGTGGGTTTTGCATAAAACTATTCATTAACATGTTAGATATGGGCATCCTTACATGCAAGATATAGACTTCAGTTAGCAGCTTTAACATTTTAAAGAACTAAGCGATATCTATTATTGAAGCTTTCTGAACTTTTGATAGCAGCTTTAGCTTGTTAACTCTGGTGTAAGGAGGTGCGTTCATCTGGTAGCAGGCCAACGTGTTTAGATTATGCACGTGGTAGATTGTGCATGTTTGGATTACACTTTTATTAGTATGTGTTGTTACTTTGGTAGGTTGATTTTTTAGTATGTTTCTAGTCTCCATGTCATAATCTCTAAGGGATATATGTTAGGAAAAATGATGCTTGTGTTTAATTGCATGTAATTTATTCAATGAACGGTACATGTTTTAATTTTCTTTTTCCTCATTTCTAAAAGGAAAGGTGATTTGTACCACATATGTATACACAACAATATTACTTGATTGATGTATGGTGTACAATACCTTACATGCATATTAGTGTGTACCTATCAAAAACTCTGGCAAATCACCTCTCTTTTGAAAGGAACGTCAATTCTATTAATGGCCTTGGGAACTATAGACGCATTGTGCCATTTAATATAATACAGGCCAACACGTCAGATGACTAAAGTACGACTAAATTGTATGGAGGTCCCATTGTTTTACACACGTTCTCGCCTTGATCTCTATGCTTTTTTATTGACCGTTCAAAAACTAAAATTAATTGTGCATTTGGTCTCTCTTCCAAGTAGATTGACTAACATACCTTTCATATTTTTTTACTATTAAATTTAGGGTTAATATACGAATTGGGTATCAAACTTTACTTAAATGTTTACTTTCATGAAAATCTTCATTTTGATTCGTTTGAATAAACAACTTTTAAAAATATTCACTTAGAAGAATGGATTTTATTAAGATAGTTTATCTTGATGAATGAATTTCATTAGATGGATTATGCAGTATGTATAATATGCAACAACAAACATCAAAATAACATACAGTATGTATAAAATGCAGCAACAAACATCAAAGTAACATGTAGTGTATAAAATGCAGTAAGAAACATTAAAATGACATGCAGTATGTATAATATGCAACAACAAGCATCAAAATAACATACAGTATGTACAAAATGCAGCAATAAACATTAAAATAACATGTATTCTGTAAAAAATGTTAAAAGACGTAAAAAAACAAAAAGAAAATGAAAAAACGTAAAAATAAACGTAAAAAAACGAAAAAAAAAATGAAAAAGCGTGAAAAAAATGTAAAAAATAAAAAGTAAAATGCAAAAACGAATGAAAACGTTAAAAAAACATAAATAAATGAAAAGAAAATGAAAAAACGAATGAAAACGTAAAAAAACGTAAAAAAATATATGAAAAAAACGAATGAAAACGTAAATAAACGAAAAGAAAAAGAAAAAACGAATGAAAACCCCAAAAAAACATAAATAAATGAAAAGAAAATGAAAAAAACGAATGAAAACGTAAAAAAACGTAAAAAAATATGAAAAAACGAATGAAAATGTAAATAAACGAAAAGAAAATGAAAAAACTAATGAAAACGTAAAAAAATGAAAAAACGTATAAAAACGTTAAAAAAATCGTAAAAAACAAAAAGAAAAAGAAAAAACGAATGAAAATGTAAAAGAAACGTAAAAAACGAAAAGAAAATGAAAAAACGAATGAAAATGTAAAAGAAACGTAAAAAACGAAAAGAAAATGAAAAAACGAATGAAAACGTAAAAAAAAGGTAAAAAAACGAAAAGAAAACGAAAAAACGAATTAAAACGTAAAAAATGTAAAGAAAAACGTAAAAAACCGAAAAAGGGGTAAAAATAATTTTGGAAAAAAATGAAAGATTTTTTCGAAAAAAATAAAAATAAAAAATTTCCGGCGACTGGGCTACTGCTTGTTGCTACTGGTCTACTGGCAGCAGGTGGTGGGGGAGGTGGGTGGGGTGGAGGTGAGTGTGTAAGTAAGTAACAAGTTAGAGGTATAATATAAAGTATATGAAAAATGAGAGGGGTTAAAATAAAAATATGTTTGGTGACATGTGTCACTTTTTGGTTGGTGGAGAGGTTGCCCAGTGTTCCCTCCTTAGAGAGGCTGCCCTCTTGAACCACACTCTAAAAGAATATATGTTAATTATTGGATCATCAAATATTAATGACACAAATTATTTTTAACATTTTTCAAGGAAATATCATATTATATTTTATTTTGGACGGAGGACAAATTTGTCATTTCACAAAAAGCACCATATTGAACTCATTTCTTCCATTTCATTATGTTAAATTTAAAATCATAAAAAAATCTCACTTTCTATTTTCTCGAACACGTACAAACCCGAACTGAATTTGATCTACTTCTGTATTTGTTCTTTCGATTCATCCCAATTTCTGTTATCTTCTCATTCGTATGATCGATTTGATTCGTGGAGTTGCGATTTTCATCTACTTTTCCCCAAATCCGATTTTACCCTTAATCCTTCCATTTTTTCGATTCAAACATGTTAAAGATGGATATTAGAAGTGAACATGCTTTACGAAAGGCTGTTGGTGGTCTTATTCCAGCGATTTCATTGAATGTGATTCCTTCCGGTGAGATTTCGATTTATGTGTTTTTTATACAATTTTTTAGTGATGAGTAGTTATGAACTGATGACTGAAATAAGAATGTATAGTCATGAATGTTTGGATATGGTTATTGCCTTTTGCATTTGTGTTTATGTTATTTAAAATATATGCGTTAGAAAAGACAATAATGTTTGACAAATGAACTGTGACATTATATAACCCATTGAGTTAATGTAGACCCTATTGGTTCATCCTTTTGATGTGCTTAGAGATTAAGAGGGTTGATGCTGATTCATATCCTATATGGTACTTTAAAGATTACATGTCGTCAATTGTTAATTAACGTGTATCATTGTGGTATACTGGTATAGTATCATCTTAAATTTGGTTCTTGTGTAAGATAGGTTTGAGTCATCAGTTCGGACAAAGAAGAATTGAGCGTCAAGCTCTATGTGCTAATGATATGTGTGTTTGTATAAATTGCATTTGTCTTAAGATCTGAGTAAGATGGGTCCTTGTGCTATTTATGAGGAAACATAGCTTATACAATGACACCGAGCCACATCACAACATTCATAAATGAGGAAAGATAGATACCGGTGTGTACACTTGCTAGTTGAAACACATATGACCTTAATGTAAAAGACTTTCATTCATTTAACTTTAATGTTTCTATTCGTCTACATAACGGCTAAGCTAAATCATTAATTGTTGTTTAATCTTATTGACTCATTTGGGAATGGTTGTATATAAAGATTTTAGAACCTCATTAACCTACTTCCCCACATAACTTTTAAATTTTTTAAATTATATTATAGGTGATGATGCAGTTGATTATGTCGAGTCTAATGATAATATCATTTCATCGTCTCTTGAAGTTTAGTTTTATCATGGTGTTTTTGTAGGTTATCCTTTATAAGTCGACCTATGTTTTGTAACAATTTGATCATGTTTACAATGTTATAATTTCAGTATACGTGAATTTGATCACGTTTTGTAACAATGTGAAGATTCATTGCCTTTATTTTTAGGGAAGTCCTCTTAAGGTTTATAAAAAAAGGGTTGATGTAAATGATCTAAATCGAGTTTGTAAGATAATTTGATGAATATTGATTGAACTGTATACGTGTATATGAGAGAAAATGCAAAACTACTCAACTGTAATTCACATACGCATACGAATAATATTGAAAGGCTTAACTTTACAATACATACACTTAGGTATTTATACCCCAATACAAAACATAACATAACATAATTATTACAAAACATGCTAAATCCTCAAATTAATTCTAACAATCTCCCACTAGAATTTAGTGTGCTTTCGAATTAGATTTCTAAAATCAATCCTTTATTCAATCGGTTTCAGTGCGGTGTCCAGTTTAATTCTTTGAATATCATTTCTCAACTTGAGGTATTGATTTGTCGACACCTTAATTCCTTTTATTTTTTCAGTAAGATCTTTTCTGATTATTTGAAGAATTCCATCACAATACTTTTGTTATTCTGAGAAGCGGATACTCTTCTTCTCTTTTTCTTCATTTAGATATACAATTCCATGCTTCGGCTTCATTATGATCTCATGAACGTTCAACTTCTTAAAACATTGTTTGGTTTAGTCAAATTCACCTTGTATTTATGACTCTCCAAACCCAATTGAACATCTTCAATACATGATACATCAATCATACTTCTTATACAACGCTTTATCATTGTAAGAGCTTTTATCAATGTTTGGGATCTATTCGTCAACTTCTGAATTCATTGTACAAATATCCTAGCTCGTCTCAGCTTAAATTAATGAAATCAACTTCCTCAAAGTAATAATCTTTTATGTCAGTCCGTTGAACATAAAGTTACGAATACCAATGACTTCTCAGCTTCACAAGTCCAACCTTTCTTATTTGAAAAATTATGTGATTTGAACATATGGCGCTCTTGTTTTAGTCTCCCACAACTCATCATGTACACATATTCTTTCTTTTGAGCATCTGGCAAGTGGTTGACTCCATAAATGAGTGCTTTATTCAATGTGCATGGTTTTTTGCACCAGATCTTGTAAGTCTTGTCCTCTAGATATGGTATTCCAATTCTTTTGTAATGCATTTCCACCTTTATGGTGAATCTGACATCTATAATTTGCCCATCTACTACCTCTTCAATAGAATCTGCTTCTTGTTGGCCTTCTTTGGACGATTCTCCCCCTTGATTTGATCCTTTAGGAGGATTTCATTCTTGTTGAACCTCATGCATTTGCTAAGCCCACCAACCCTCGAAACTATCATCATCTAACTGATCTAAGACTTGGTACACAAGGCCGGTCTCTTATGTATGCTCATCCTGATAATCAACATCTATGATCAACTCCACTCCCTTTCCAGATTTCAATCCCTGGAAATCCACGGGAAGCGTTTCGTGAGGCTTTTCAATCGTAGACACATTCTCCCTAATTTCATTCACGTCTTCATTTAATGCTTCTAAATCCACATTCTCCTAATTTACACAATTACCTCCTCCACCAATATCTACATTATCCGAATCTTGAGGCCCTGATTCTAACTCTCATTGCGTTCTCAGCCTCTTTAATGTTTTCTCCCCCTCAGGATGATCATCATCTTAATCATCTTGCTTCCTCTTTTGTTTACAAGATTGAGGTTTACATGAGTCAAGGCATCTGACTTTGCTAATTAGGTTTGTGATGATGTTGGTGAGGTTGGCAACTTGTTTAGTGAGAGCATCAATTGATGGATTAATATTTTGTTGGCGTAAAAAGGAACTAAATTAGCATATTCTAGACTATTTGAATCTTGAAGTAATCGTGCTAATAACATAGATTTGAATTCATCAGTGGAAGTCTCCTCGAACGCAACCCTACTCCAAGTGGTCTAAGGGGCATTAGACCAAGTGATCCGAGAGTAACTAATTGATCAAGAGGTTGTGAGCTCGAGTATCATTAGACACAATTTGTATATATGTGTAATTGTAGATAGTAAGTGGACATTTTGGTATAGTATAAAATATAACGTTTCAAAAGAATGATACGTTGGATATTGTATAGGTTTTAAGTTTCGCCAGGAACAAAGTATAACGTATACAAAAAATATATGAATTGGAGAAGAATCTCTTTGTAGACAATGTATAAGGTATTCAAACGAAAGATGCATGTAATTACGTTTATTTTTGTAAGTTTTTTACTCGTAAAATAAAATAATTTTAATAAAAATGGTTAAAATGAAAACTAGAAAATATTATGCATGGTTTGGTGTTGCATCATAATTGGAACAAAATCTTTAAAAGTTTGATGTACACTAAAATTTGCATCAGGTTTGATGAGTTGGTTGGAGATCTATTTTTATATAAAAGCATCAAATTTGGTGTTTTAATGCACACATTGGAGATGATGTAAGGATGTGTTTTATTCGCATAATTTATTGCAATCCGATAGAATTTGAATTTCAATTCTATTCCATAATGATGTTTAGTTCAACAATGAACCGAATTGAAAGTCATCAAATATTTTCACTCAAGATATTTATAGTTTTTTTTTAAATTACAATTCCTATAGTAATTTATAATTTTATCAAAAATATTTTATAAAACAAATACAATTATTTATAAAGTATAATTAGTGATGTAATGTAAAACTAAATAACGAATAAATCACTTTCATAATAAAATAGGGGAATGCTGTTAGAGTAAACGCAATGAATTGTGTATTCTAACATAAACCTGTAACTTGCGAATCTATTAATAGAAGTTTCAAACCTAATCAAACGTCCAAATGCATTCAAAATTGACGCGAAATGTTTACCAAACCTGCTAACATTAAAATTTGGGACACGTCAACATCTTAAGTGATGGCATGTGTACTCAAGTAGCTTTATTTAATTACATTAACGTACCTGATTGCTTTAATCTTATTGTTTGGGGTCATTTTATACTTATTAATGAATTTTGGGTGTTGAAGTAAAAAAATGAAGTGACCTAAAGATTATTGCAATTATCACATACTTACAAAAATTATATGTAATCGCCTTTGTGTTCTGAGCTACTAAGATATAAGATAAAAGAGGAAGTTCAAATGAAAATATAAATGAAAATTTTTATAAGAACAAAAAAATATTAAAATTTTTACCTTTCTAAAAGTTAAATATCTCAAAAATAATTAGTTGAAAAATTATAAAATTGCATAATAATTTCTTTTTTCTTTGATTAGACATCTCATATATGATAGTCGTTGGTATCACATGTAATAGTTACTTTTAAAATCTACAAAAAATGAAAAAGAAAACATCATCGAAAATATATCACGTGAGATATCTAATCGAAGAAAAAATAGCGATTTTTATGGTATAATTTTTATAAGTTTTTACTAACTATTTTTGAAATATTTAAAATTTAAAAACGTGAAAGAAAAAAGGTTTTTGTGAAATATAATTCTCTCATTCTCTCATTTTTTCTCTTATTCTCAAAAAAGATTATATTAATATGAATTTTTCTCTTAAAATATAATCTAATAATACGCAGTTATTTCATTTTCATTTATGGAATTTGTAGAGAAAATATTTGTTCACGCTAAAAAAATAAATTAATAAAAAATAATCAAAATATAACTACGAGTGTTATGACTTATTCCCTAATTAATTATGACTATCTTTATTATTTTTATTTTTATTATTAATAAAAGAGGATATAATGAAGGAATCTTAACCCTTCATTATACTTCCTTTTTAATCTAAAGTTAGATATTTACTAATAAGGGTTCAGAGTCAATTACATAATACTCCCTTATTATTTTATCCATTTAACATTAATTGTCTTTAAATTACAGTTAAACCCTTACACTTTAATTAATATTTTTCATCACTCAAAACATAAAACCACAAATATTTGACACTTATTTTATGGTGGATAACATTGTTTTATTCATAATACATTACTTTGCACTATTCTAAATTAGCAACGGTCTTTTTTTTTTATTATTATTATTGTAATAAGTTTGTCGTTGATTATACTTAGATTAAATATGTATCACAACGAATTTATAATGAACCAATCATTCTAATCTTTTATTTTTACTTCGTATAGTTACAGGTCAATAAACTAATTATAATACATTTTGAAAAGGTGACAACCGATACACTACACTCGATTTCTGCACCTGAAAGTAACTGCTTTAAAATTTATGATATCGGAGATCATCTCTATCGTACGCACTCAAAATCATCTATGAGATTAATTTATGCCAAATTGTAAATAGGGTTAAGATTTATGTACAAAATCCTTTTACTAAACCTACTTAAGTAAATATATAATTACATGATAATTATTTTTTGTCTTAACAATTTAAATAAATATTCTTGTTATTTGATAATTATTGCGTCTCTTTCTCTCTTTTTTTATTTTTTGTGTTTGTTGTTATTAATATTAATATTATTATTATAGAGGTGAGTTCATGGAAGTATGAGTTTTTTTAAAAGTATGAAAGTACTAATAGAAACGCGCCACGTGGCAAAAACTCACTTTCCCCCACTTTTTTAAAAATTAAATATCTCATAAACGACAAGTCAAAAAATAATAAAAATTACACCATAAAAATTAGCGTTTTCTCCTCTTCGATTTAAGATTCCACAAGGCATACTTTCGACGAATTTTATTATTTTTTCATTTTTTATGAGTTAACACATGTGTTATGATTGATTAACAAAAGTGTTACTCGCGGTTATCACATGTGTTATCAACGACTATCACATGTGTTACAATCGATAGTCGGTGCTAACACATGTGTTAGTCGCCCATAACACATGTGTTATAAATTTTCAAAACACATGTTTTATGATGGATTAACAAAAGTGTTACCCGCGGTTAACACATGTGTTATCAACGACTATCACATGTGTTACAATCGACAGTCGGTGCTAACACATGTGTTAGTCGCCCGTAACACATATGTTATTTGTTTATAACACATGTGTTACAAATTTTCAAAACCCACTAAAAAATGAAAAAAATAAAATTCGTCGAAAGTATACCTTGTTGGATCTTAAATCGAAGAGGAGAAAACGCTGATTTTTATGGTGCAATTTTTATAATTTTTTGACTAACTGTTTTTAAGATATTTAAATTTAAAAAAAGTGGGGGAAAGTGAAAAAAAGTGGGGCTTTTGCCAAATGACACAATTCTATTGGTACTTCTATACTTTAAAAAAATCTTATAATTTAATGATCTTTTGTCTATTATTATATACAATAAGTTTTTATTATTTTATTAGATGAGGTGAGATCATTAAAGTATGGGTTTTTTTGTAAGTATGAAAGTACTAATAGGAATGCGCCACGTGGCAAAAACCCACTTTCCCCCACTTTTTTAAAAATTAAATATCTCATAAACCGTTGGTCAAAAAATTATAAAAATTACACCATAAAAATTAGCGTTTTCTCCTCTTCGATTTAAGATCCCACAAGGCATACTTTCGACGAATTTTATTATTTTTTTCATTTTTTATGAGTTAACACATGTGTTATGATTGATTAACAAAAGTGTTACTCGCGGTTATCACATGTGTTATCAACGACTATCACATGTGTTACAATCGATAGTCGGTGCTAACACATGTGTTAGTCGCCAGTAACACATGTGTTATTTGTTTATAATACATGTGTTACAAATTTTCAAAACTCATCAAAAAGTGAAATTAACAAAAGTGTTACCCGCGGTTATCACATGTGTTATCAATGACTATCACATGTGTTATAATCGATAGTCGGTGCTAACACATGTGTTAGTCGCCCGTAACACATGTGTTATTAACAAATAACACATGTGTTACAAATTTTCAAAACCCACCAAAAAGTGAAAAAAAAAAAAAATTCGTCAAAAGTATGCCTTGTGGGATCTCAAATCGAAGAGGAGAAAACGTTGATTTTTATGGTGCAATTTTTATAATTTTTTAACTAACGGTTTTTGAGATATTTAATTTTAAAGAATGTGAGGGTTTTGTTATTTTGATCAAGATCAACGGTTGAGATTTGTACTTTCATACTTTCAAAAATTTTCATACTTTAATGAACTTTCCTCTTTATTAGATATGTGTTTATGTTTATATTTATTATAAGTGAAAATCAATTAGAATTATTTTTAGTTATAATATTATTTTTCGTTAGAATTTGAAATATTATTTGATGAGAAATATGTTATAATGATGGTGTAACACAGTTCATTTAATATAATAAAAACACATTATTTTATTACTATTATTAGTCTGATTAACACTACGTGACCCATAATAAAATAGAAGGTTAAAGGAACTAAAATAAAAATGAACAAGTTGGAAGAGGTAAAATAAAAATTAGAGAAAATTACACTGATGGTCCTTTATATTTACTTCAAATTTTACTGGTAGTTCTTTACAAACTTTAATTACATCGATAGTCCTTTATTTTGAAACTTGTTACGCCAATAGTCCTTTAGGCTAACGATCGTTAACTACTCGGTTAAAAAGGACCATGTATGAAAAATATTTTTTCTTTTAATTTATTTTTCTTTGAATAAAATATAAATTATACAATCTAAAATATATCTAGATACATTATGAAGTGTATAGAACATTATTTTCATCTTTCTCATTTCATTTATGAAATTCATCACCAAATCCAGTCTTTTTCTACACTACAACATCAAATTTTATAGTCCACCACCCAAATCATCTTAAATATACATTTGTGACTGAAGATGATTTATGCACAATACATCAAACTTTAAGTCATGAATGTATGTTTAAGTGAATTTGGGTGGTGGACTATAAAATTTGATGTTTTAGTGGAGAAAATGACTAGATTTGGTGATGAATTTCATAAGTGGAATGAAGAAGATGAAATGATGTTTTTGGCAACTCATAATGTGTGTGTATATATATACATATATTAAATTGTATAATTTATAATTTATTCAAAAAAATAAAAGAATAAAAAATATCACACATGGTCCTTTTTAACGAAGTAGTTAACGGTCGTTAATCAAAAGGACTATTGGCGTAACGAGTTTCATAATAAAGGACCATCGGTGTAAATAAAGTTTGTAAAGGACTATCAGTGAAATTTGAGGTAAACATAAAGGACCATCGGTGTAATTTTCTTTCCTCTAATGAGGTATCTTCATCTATCAACTTTACTTTTACTATTACAAATAAACACATTTACAGTTGATTTGACATGATTAGTCTTCTACATTATGAACTTTAAAAAGCCGCTTTTCTCTTGAGGGTCACTTTACAACTTCTTAATGTCCACGATATAAAATAGAAGAATTTTGATAAGCAATACCCTTAAAACAATGATACATCAATCATAAATGACTCTCCAAACCCAATTAAACATCTTCTGATACATCAATTATATTTCTTATAAAACGCTTTATCACTATAAGAGCTTTTACCAATGTTTAGGATCTATTCTTCAACGTTCTGAATTCATTGTACAAATATTCTAGATAGTCTCAGTTTAAATTAATGAAATTAGCTTCCTTAAAGTAATAATCTTTCATGTCAGTTCGTTGAACATAATATTATGGATACCGATGATTTCTTAGCTTCACAAGTCAATCTTTTTTATTTGAAAAATTATGTGATTAGAACATACCGCGCTCTTGTTTTGTCTCCTACAACTCACGTACACATATTATTTCTTTTGAGCACCTGGGAAGTGGTTGACTCCATAGACGAGTGCTTCATTCAATGTGCATGGCTTTTTGCACCTAATCTTGTAAGCCTTGCCCCCTAGATATGGTATTCCAATTCCAATTCTTTTGTAATGCATTTCCACCGTCATGGTGAATATGCCAACTATAATTTTCCCACATACTACCTCTTCAGCAGGTTCTACTTCTTGTTGGTCTTTTTTTGGATGATTCTCCCCCTGATTTGATCCTTTAGGAAGACTTCCTTCTTGTTGAACCTCATTCATTTGCTCAGTCCACCAAACCTCGAAACTATCATCATCTGACTGATCTAAGACTTGGTACACATGGTTGGTCTCTTTTGTAGGCTCATCCTCATCCTCATAATCAACATCTATGATTAACTCCATTCCCTTCCTAGATTTCAATTCCTGGAAATCCAAAGAAAATGTTTCATCAGGCTTTTTAACGGTAGATACATTCTCCTTGATTCTCCTCATTTACACCATCCCCCCTCCACCAATATCTACATTTTGCGAATCTTGAGGCCCAAATTCTAACTCTCATTGGGTTCTCAGCCTCTTTAATGCTTTCTCCCCCACAGGATGATCGTCATCTTGATCATCTTGTTTCCTCTTTTGTTTACGAGACTGAGTTTTGCATGATTCAAGGCGTCCGACTTTTCGATTTAGGTTTGTGACGGTGTTGGTGAGGCCGACACCCCGTTTAGTGAGAGCATCAATTGTTGGATTAATATTTTTTGTTGGCGTAAAAGGGAAAGTAAATCAACATCTTCTGGACTATTTGAATCTTGAAGTAATCGTGCTAATAACATAGATTTGAGATCATCAGTGGAAGTCTCCTCTAACTCTTATTGTGTTTGATTCGCAGAATTTATTGAAATTCGATAGAATTGGAATCTCAATTTTATTCTATAATGATGTTTAGTTTAACAATTAATTGAATTGAAAGTCATCAAATATCTTCACTCAATCGATTTTGTTTTTTAAAACTACACTTTTTTTAGTAAATTATAATTCTATTAGAAGTATTTCACGAAACAAACACACTTATTTATAAAGTATGATTAGTGGTATAGAGTAGAAATTAACAAGTGAATAAATCACCTTCATAATAAAATAGGGGACTGCTATTAAAGTAAACGCAATGAGTTGTGTATTCTAACATTAACCTGTAATCTTCAAACCTATTGATAGAAGTTTAAACCTAATCAAACGTCCAAATGCATTCAAAATTGACGGTAAATGTTTAGCACACCTGCTACCGTTAAAAGTTTGGACACGTCAACATCTTAGGTGATGCCATGTGTACTCAAGTAGCTTTATTAATTACATTAACGTACCTAGTTGTTTTAATCTTATCGTTTGGTGTCATTTTAGTAAAAAAATGAAGTGACCAAAACATTGTTGCAATTATCACATAGTTACAAAAGTTATATGTAATTGCCTTTTTTCTGAGCTATTAAGATATAAACAAAGTTCAAATAAAAATGAAAAGTATTATAAATCTAAAAGGATCAATTCAATTATTTTATTTTTATTAAAATAATAAAAATTTTAAATTTTTAAACATTGAATATTTCAAACTAGTTAAAAAGTTACAAAAATTTCATCATAAAATCTTCAATGTTGAGAACAAAGTTATATGACACTCTTATTCTCTTACTTACATTAAAATTTCTAGAAATGTAAAACTTATAAACTTTTACACTACTTTTATTTTCTAGATCTGCAAGGAAAACACTTGTAGCACAAAACCACATGTTAAAAGACAATTATTGAGGATAACTATTATGTTATTAGACAATGATAAAAACATCAAGAGTTAGAGAAAACACTTCTCAGACTCTTTTAATATATTGAAAATCAGAAACAAAACATAACATAAGAATACCATAAGCTCATAAATATGATTCTAGATAAATCAACCATGATCTACTAAGCACTCTTTAATAGAATACTTATATAAAATCAGGAGGACGCATTCTGTTTCCTTGACCAACACGTTTTCCAATCATCAGATTCATCATTCACACACGTGTTTTATATAATAAGGCACTTTACGCATAAGCCATGGTGTCAAGATACACAATATCCATAGTGTGAATGTAAGGGCAGTGGATGTTTTTACTACTGATCCTGCAGTTAACCCGCAGGTGAAAGCCATGGACCAGTAAGATAATCGAATCTCTCTTTGAAATGGGAAAGATTTCGTGAGCATTTCAATAATTGTCATGGAAGATGACCATGATAATGAGTTTGCACAAACGAAAAAAAGCAAACGGTAATCATGATCTCCGAGTGATGTAAAAGCTCCAGGAGGATTCATAACTGCTAGAAAGCTGGCAGCGGCAATGAGCGCTGCAACAACGAGAATGGCATTGCGAACTTGGTCAGCGTTATCTCTGTCTTTGTCGAATTTGAAGTAATCAACATGTGGGCACTCGTTAAGATTGGTACTGTTTGGAGCGGTTCGTTGTCCCCCGCTTTCCATTTTAGTTGTTTAACTTGATTGCAAAAATTTATAAATGGGGTGGTTTGTTTATATAGAGACCGTATGAAGAATATAAGTAATATTTTTATGTGGTTAATATAAATATCGAGTAAAATTGGTTTTATTTTATTTGTTAGAATTTGTCTTTGTGAAAAAGCTCTTATTTACGACTAAACAATGACCAATTGTCAAGTTTGCATTTACTATTTTGTAGAAATTTTTCTGTGTCATGCGTATGTTGGCAATAATATAATACACAAACTAGTTACTACTGTACATTACGAAAGTATTTGATTTTGTTATCAAATTTTCATTTTGTTCAATTGAGTTAGTCAAATGGGAAATCAGGTAACAAGTCAGATATCCCGGTTATAACCGGTTATGTTTTGTAACGTGGCTAAGATTGATTACGTGAAATACGAATTATATAATAATATACCAGTTATTTAAAGGGTTAATACACAAATTAGTTATTGTATTTAAAAAGTTGTTCTATTTGTTAGTGAATTTTCATTTTCTTTCAATTATCGATTTATTGTAAAATGATATTCTATTTTTCTGTTCCATCGAATAACTTATTTGATAGGTGTCTAATCTTTTATATATGTCATTTAATACAAGTAGAAATTCTAAGTGCTAGTAGTTAAGGGAGTGAGATGACAATTAGTATAACCACCCATGTGGTCAGTTGGTGGTATTGTATTTGTAACCCTATATATGGCACGATCATGTAGTGAAGTATGTATGAAATTCTTATTACTTCACCTTCTT
This sequence comes from Logfia minima, assembly GCA_963921325.1. Classification (NCBI taxonomy): domain Eukaryota; kingdom Viridiplantae; phylum Streptophyta; class Magnoliopsida; order Asterales; family Asteraceae; genus Logfia; species Logfia minima. The sequence continues at coordinate 4,496,528 of OY992776.1, forward strand.
TATTTCTCAAATATGCACCGTTTTATGAAATCTAATCATCATTGGAGTTGATTGATTCTGAATCCTCAATTCCCACGAGATTGGATTGGATTAACCACTAAGCAGGCTCTCAGTCTTAATCCATATAATTGGTATCAGAGCATCAACATCCTCGGATTTCATTATATTCGACGATTGCGATTGATCGTAATATGACGCGGAAGTAGGGTGGAGGTACGGAACCCCCTGTGAGGTTGAAACATCAATTGTTGGAGAACAGAGTCAAACGGGTAACACTTCTACAACCAGTTCTGAGGTATTGTTAAAAACCATTTTAGAAGATTTCGGTGCTCGTAATGAAGGTAATCATCAGCGTCAAAATGATAAAATTGATGCTAATGATAAAGCTATTTCTGAAATTAATCTAAAAATTGATCGTAATACTAGAGCTATCTCAAAAATTAGTGACCTAATGTCCGGGTTATCTGTGCAATTAACGAAAATTATGCATGATCAAATCAAGTTACAACTTCTATTTATTATTTTTTAATTATTTGTTTTTTTTTTTTTTTTTTGAATGAATTTATGCCAATGTATAAGTAAAATGCTGTAAAAAAAAATTGTTTTTCTTAATTTACATACATGATCTTTGTAACATTTGGTTAATTGGATTACAGGGCCCAATTTAATATTATCAAAGTATAGATACGAAAAAACAATGAACTATAAATGATAAAAGTATTTGAGATGTATAACAAAAGGATTTATTATTTGTCCACTACTACGATCTACTTCCTACACTTTTTTATTATTATGAAAGCTTCGTGGCAACTAGTTACTTTATATACAAGAAACATCTAATAAACTTATCTCAACCAATAGTAAAACAATCATCACCTACTAACCTATGTTTATGGAATATTGATGAGTGTCCCAAAAACATATACGTGTACATATCGAACATGTTCTATATGGTAGTTTAAAGATTACATGTCGTCAATTGTTAATGAACGAGTATCATTGTGGTAAATTGGTATAGTATCATCTTAAATTTGGTTCTTGTGTAAGATGGGTTTGAGTCAATCAGTTTGGACAAAGAAGAACCGAGCATCAAGCTCTATGTTGAATGCTAATGATATGTGTGTGTATATATATATAAAGTGGAGATCAAGAGGGAAGTAAAAAAAATTAGGAAAAGATGGAAGCAAATCTCAACCCTTGATTTCATCATAAATGAATTTAAAAATCACAAATAATTTTAAAATTTAACATTCATCACAAATGAATGTTAAAAATATTTATTTATGAAAAAATCAAGGGTTAAGATTTGTTTCCCTCATTCTCCAAAATTTAGAGCTTTCCTATGGATATTTTTATATATATATATATATATTGCATTTGTATTAAGATCTGAGTAAGATGGGTCGTTTGTGCTATTTATGAGGAAACATAAACAGAGCCACATGACAACATTCGAAAATGATGAAAGATAGGAACCGGTGTGTACACTTGCTAGTTGAAACACATGTGGCATTAATATAAAGACTTTCATTCATTCATTTTTAATGTTTCTATTTGTCCACATAATAGCTAAGCCAAATCATTAATTGTTGTTTAATCTTATTGACTTAGTTCGGAAAGGTTGTATATAAAGATTTTAGAACCTCATTAACCTACTTCCCGACATAACTTTTATTTTTTAAAAATTATATCGTAGGTGTTGATCCAGTTGATTATGTTAAACCTGATGATGATATCATTTCATCGTCACTTGAAAGTTAGTTTAATCTTATTGACTTAGTTTGGAAAGGTTGTATATAAAGATTTTAGAACCTCATTAACTTACTTCCCGACATAACTTTTATCCTTTTTAAATTATATTGTAGGTGTTGATCCATTTGATTATGTTAAACCTGATGATGATATCATTTCATCGTCTCTTGAAGGTTAGTAAAAGAAATAGGGAAAGAGGGAAGCAAATCTCAACCCTTGATTTCATCATAAATGAATTTTAAAAATCACAAATAATTTTAAAATTTAACATTCATCACAAATGAATGTTAAAAACATTTATTTATGAAAAAATCAAGGGCTAAGATTTGTTTCTCTCAATCCCCAAGATTTAGAGCTTCCTTATTGATCATTTCCCTATATATATTTATATACTTAAATATATATATATATATATATATTGCATTTGTATTAAGATCTGAGCATCTAGGAAGTGGTTGACTCTATAGATGAGTGCTTCATTCAATGTGCATGGCTTTTTGCACCTAATCTTGTAAGCCTTGTCCTCTAGATATGGTATTCCAATTCTTTTGTAATGCATTTCCACCATCATGGTGAATATGCCATCTATAATTTTCCCACATACTACCTCTTCAGCAGGTTTTACTTCTTGTTGGCCCTTTTTGGACAATTCTCCCCCTAATTTGATCCTTTAGGAGGACTTCCTTCTTGTGGAACCTCATTCATTTGCTCAGTCCACCAACCCTCGAAACTATCATCGTCTGACTGATCTAAGACTTGGTACACATGGTTGGTCTCTTTTGTAGGCTCATCCTCATAATCAACATCTATGGTTAACTCCATTCCTTTCCTAAGTTTCAATTCCTGGAAATCCAAGGAAAACGTTTCGTCAAGATTTTTAACGGTTGATACATTCTCCTTGATTTCATTCATGTCGTCATTTAATGCTTCTAATTCCACATTCTCCTCATTTACACCATCCCCCCTCCACCAATATCTACATTTTCCGAATCTTGAGGCCTTGATTCTAACTCTCGTTGCGTTCTCAGCCTCTTTAATGCTTTCTCCCCCATTGGATGATCCCCATCTTGATCATCTTGCTTCCTCTTTTCTTTACGAGACCGAGGTTTGCATGATTCAAGGCGTCCGACTTTGCGATTTAGGTTTGTGACGGTGTTGGTGAGGTCGATAACCTGTTTAGTGAGAGCATAAATTGATGGATTAATATTTTGTTGGCGTAAAAGGGAAACGAAATTGGCATCTTCTAGACTATTTGAATCTTGAAGTAATCAAGCTAATAACATAGATTTGAGATCATTAGTGGAAGTCTCCTCGGACGCAACCCTACTCCAAGTGGTCTAAGGGGCATTAGACCAAGTGATCCGAAAGTAACTAATTGCCCAAGAGGTTGTGAGCTCGAGTATCATTAGATACCATGTGTATATATGTGTAATTGGAGATAGTAAGTGGATATTTTGGTATAGTATAAAATATAACGTTTCATAAGAATGACGTGTTGGATATTGTATAGGTTTTAAGATTCATCAGGAACAAAGTATAACGTATACAAACAATATAGGAGTTTGAGAAGAATCTTTTTGTAGACAATGTATAACGTATTCAAACAAAAGATACATGTAATGACGTTTATTTTTCTAAATTTTTTACTCATAAAATAAAATTATTTTAATGAAAAGGGTTAACATGAAAACTAGAAAATATGATGCATGGTTTGGTGTTGCATCATAATTGGTGTAAAATCTTTAAAAATTTGATGTACACTAAGATTTGATGAGTTGGTTGGAGATCTAATTTTATACAAAAACATCAAATTTGGTGTTTTAATGCACACGTTGGAGATAATGTAAGGTTGTATTTGATTCGCAGAATTCATTGAATCCGATGAAATTAAAATCTCAATTTTGTTCTATAATGATGTTTAGTTTACCTATTAATTGAATTAAAAATCACCAAATATCTTCACTCAAACGATTTTTTTTAAAGTACACTTTTTTTAGTAAATTATAATTCTATTAGAAGTATTTCACGAAACAAACACAATTATTTATAAAGTATAATTAGTGAAATTATTTATAAAGTATGATTAGTGGTATAGAGTAAACGCAATGAGTTGTGTATTCTAACATTAACCTGTAATCTTCAAACCTATTGATAGAAGTTTAAACCTAATCAAACGTCCAAATGCATTCAAAATTGACGGTAAATATTTAGCACACCTGCTACCGTTAGAAGTTGGGACACGTCAACATCTTAGGTGATGCCATATGTACTCAAGTAGCTTTATTTAATTACATTAACGTACTTATTTCTTTTGACGGCTATTTTATTAAGAAAAATATAGAGAATTAGCAAGAAGCTAGAAACAATGAGATCTTACAAAATGATCAAAGTCGGAGTTATTATCCAATCAGTCCAGATAGCATTTAGCTTACATATATACCTACACCAAGAAAAGAACCGAATCACTACTTCATCAAAAAGCGTCACCTGAAGAGGAGGCTTCACCCCGAGCCACTACATTAACGTACCTAGTTGCTTTAATCTTATCGTTCGGTGTCATTTTAGTAAAAGAATGTAGTGACCTAAACATTGTTGCAATTATCACATAGTTACAAAAATCATATGTAATTGCCTTTGTGTTCTGAGCTATTAAGATATAAACAAAGTTCAAATAAAAATGAAAAGTCTTATAAAAATAAAAAGATCAATTCAATAATTTATTTTTAATAAAATAATAAAAATTTTATATCTTTAAAAATCGAATATCTCAAACTAGTTAATAAGTTACCAAAATTGCATCATAAAATCTACAATTTCTTTCTCTTTCATTTAGAAATCTCAAATGGCATAATTTCGACAAACTTTTTGTTTTTCATTTTCTAGTGGGTTTAAAAAAGACTATCATATGTGATAGTCACTTTTAAAACGTAACAAAAATTAAAAAGAAAAACTTCGTCAAAAATATATACTGTGAGATGTTTAATCGAAAAGAAAAAACAGTAATATTTATGGTGTAATTTGTATAATTTTTTACTAGCTATTTCTTGAGATATTTAAAATTTAAAAACATAAGAGAAAAAGAATTTTTGTTATTTGTAACTCTGTTGTTGATTCTTTTATTTGAAATAAAATTATATTCATCTGAACTTTCCTTTTAAAATATGATCTAATAATATGCAATTATTTCATTTTTATTTATGGAATATGTAGAGAAATTATTTTTTCACGCAAAAAAATAAATTAACTAAAAATAATCAAAATATAACTACTAGTGTTCCTCCTAATTATTTATTATTTATAACTATTATAATAAATTTTAAAAAGATGACAATCGAACGCTACACTCGATTTCTGCACCTGAAAGTAACTATTTTAAATTTATAAAATCAGAGATCATCCCTATCGTACATAGTCAATATCATCTATGAGATTAATTTATGTCAAATTGTAAATGGATGATAAGTAAATATATTGGAATTGTAATATTATTTTTAAAATTATAATTATATGAATATTAACTAGTAAATTAAGTAAATTTAGTTAGTATAGCTTGAGTTTGATAGAGAGATTAACATTTATTACAAAATCTTTTTATTAAACCTATTAAAGTAAATATCTTATTACGTAATAATTATTTTTTATCATAACAATTTGAATAAATCTTCTTATTATTTGATAATTATTGTGTCTCCCCTTTCTCTCTTTTATATTTTTTGTGTTTGTTGTTATTAATATTAATATTATTATTTTTATATGCAATAAGTTATTATTATTTTATTAGATATGTGCTTATGTTTATATTTATTATAAGTGAAAATCAATTAGGATTTTTCTTGGTTATAATATTATTTTTCGTTAGAATTTGAAATATTATTTGATGAGAAATATGTTATAATGTTGGTGAAATGCAGTTCATCTTATATAATAAAAACACATTATTTTATTACTATTATTAGTCTGATTAACACTACGTAATGACCCATAATAAAAGAGAAGGTTAAAGGAACTAAAATAAAAATGAAAAAGTTGGAAGAGGTCAAATAAATATTATTTCCCTCTTTCGTGTGATGAGGTATCTTCATCTATGAACTTTACTTTTACTATTACAAATAGACACCTTTACAGTTGATTTGACTTGATTAGTCTTCTACATTATGAACTTTAAAAAGCCGCTTTTGCTCTTGAGGGTCACTTTACAACTTCTTAATGTCCACGATATAAAATAGAAGAAATTTGATAAGCAATACCTTTAAGACAATGATTAAACTAAATAGTATAAATAGCAATGTTGCTATAATAAAACGGAATCGGTTAGTGATATTTAGAAAGTAACATTATGATTCATTATAAGCATAGAAGGTTTAAACTTTATTAAATATTTTGGTTGTAATTATAGTAATTTTAACCGTTGCCGTAAGAGCATTGATTATTAAAATCCAAAGTAGAATAGTGTTTCGGGTCTTCCAACAATACAATAGTTAAAAAAGCTTCGACGAGAGTTTAGTTAACGATGTTAACAAATCGTGTCATGGCCTTACTCGTGAGCATCAATGTATTTGAATCGTAATGTGAAATCTTTAGTTAGAAAAATGACAACTCAAGATATCAAATACTACCCCTAAGTCCTAACATAAAAGCTCGGTGATCGACGATTCTACAGATTATAAGAGCACACGGAGTGGGGAGGAACTCGCACTTTCCCTGACTGGAACGCCGTTCCCCCACTTCCGGGCAGCGTTCCGGCCAAAGTTCCGATCGCAGTTCCGGGCACAACGTCCCCCCGCAGACGCTGTGTTCCGGATTTTGTATTTTTTTTTCTTCACTTTTCTTCTTGTTTTTCTTCTTGTTTTGAAAGAGAGAAAGTGAGGGGTTGTAGTAGTTAGAACTTAGAAGGAGAAGAAAATAGGAGAGTAGATAGAATGAGAAGAAGAGAGAATATGTATTAGGTTATGTTAGGTTTTTAAAATGATTTTATTTAAAATTGGGTCTCAGTTTTAAAGTGGACTCTTTTTTCTTAATGATCATTATTTAAAATTATTTTAATTGGGTTAAATTCATTGAATTTAAAATGGGTAAATTAAATTTATATATTTTTAATGATTTTATTTTAATTAATTTGTTATTTATATCTATTTATTACATTATTTAAATTTTTAAAAAAAAAAATTAAAAATAAATTTGTAAACAACATCTTGAATATTGTAATGAGGAGGTCACCGTCCTCTACTTCTAAGTGACCAAACGTTGCAAAAGAAAGAAGAATAATTCCATTCCCCCAAACGGAAAGCTATCATGAGTTATTAGACAAAAGAAAGAAAACAGAATTCAAAAGGGAACGTTTTTTGTTTTTGTCTATTGCGGTCAGGGTTGGATAGAAAAGAAATGATGAGACATAATTAAACTTTGTGAATGATTTTTCATCTCTCAAAGTATTTTCAATGTTGAGAACAAAGTTATATGACACTCTTATTCTCGTACTTACGTTAGAATTTCTAGAAATGTAAAACTTATAGTATTTTACACTATTATTTTCCAGATCTGCAAGGAAAATACTTTGTAGCGTACCCTAAAAGGAAGGACTTGAAGCGTTATTGTTGAATTTGTTATACATAGGTCTAGTATCTTGGTCGCATTTTATAGATTATAGATTCGGTTCAATCATCTTGCTCCTCCCATATTACATAACAATTTGTCTTTTAACTTTTACTATTATATAACAGATAAAGTAGGGTAAGATTCTAAGAGACAGTTTGATAGGTAATGAATTAGTAACTGTATGTTACGTAGTAGAATCTCAAACAATTAACATTAAATATGTATGAATTTATTAAATTGTTTTTCAAATTCTTTATATATAATTAAAAGAGAATACGATGGAGGAATCTGAACCCTAAATTTTTTTTCATCATTTGCGATCCAACGATCTTAATTTCCTTTGTATATTTACACTTTTGCCCCTTAAATATTTGATGTATTTATTTAAATTAAAAAAATAGACCAAATATTTTATTCATTTATAAAAATTAAAGAGTCTATAAACTATATAAAAAAATCGACCACAATGTTTTATTCATTTTATTAAAATTAAATTCGTCTCTCGTTATAGCGGGTCTATAAACTATATAAAAAATTGACCAAATAAAAATTAAATTCGACCTGCATTATTGCGGGTTCATAAATTACATAAAAAATCAATCATAATATTTTATTCATTTATAAAAATTAAATCCGTCCGGCGTTATCGCAGGTCTATAGACTATATAAAAAAATCGACCACATATTTTATTCATTTATAAAAATTAATATTTGTTTAAATTGAAAAAGTCAGTCACAACATAAAAATCAACTAAATATTTTATCCCGAGTCTATAAACTACCTTAAAAATTGACTACAATATTTTATTCATTTACAAAAATTAAATTCATCTCGTGCTATCGCGGGTTTATAACTTAAAAATAATAAAACTTAAGTAAAATATGATTTTAAAGATAAAAATTGAGGAAAACAAATATAAGTTACAACACTTTAATATTATGATATATAGATATTTATTTTATATTAAATATTATTATACTTGCTAAAAGATAATTTATTATTTTAGTGAATTTAAAATCATAATTTATAATGTCATCTTTTTTCTAATTATAGTCATTTAAAATTTTTTAACAATTTTATTAATCAATTGAATATATGATAACATTATCAAATCGATGTTTATATTATATTTAAGATCCTCCGTCTAACTCGTCACACCAACACATCCTATTACACCACCTGTGAGTTTAGGGTCAATCTATCATTTAATAGCCTTTTCATACAGCGATGAATAAGATGTATCTTTAAAGTTGTGTTTGACTAATTCAAAGTGTTTAGCATTCAATACAAAGGCAAACATCATTATATGAATAAGAAGAATACGTTTACCAAATGTGGTTTCGCGAAAGAAACAGTAACGAACATGCACAAAATTATTTTAGTATGATATAGCACAAAACCACATGTTAAAAAGACAATTATTGAGGATAACTATTATGTTATTGGACGACGATAAAAACATCAAGAGTTAGAGAAAACACTTCTCAGACTCTTTTAATATATTGAAAATCAGAAACAAAACATAACATAAGAAAAACCATAAGCTAATAAATATGATTCTAGATAAATCAACCATGATCTACTAAACACTCTTTAATAGAATACTTATATAAAATCAGGAGGACGGATTCTGTTTCCTTGACCAACACGTTTTCCAATCATCAGATTCATCATTCACACACGTGTTTTATATAATTAGGCACTTTACGCATAAGCCATGGTGTAAAGAAACACAACATCAATAGTGTGTATGTAAGGCCAGTGGATGTTTTTACTAGTGGTCCTGCAGCTAACCCGAAGGTGAAAGCCATGGAAAAGTAAGATAACCGAATCTCTCTTTGAAATGGGAAAGATTTCATGAGCATTTCAATAATTGTCATGGAAGATGACCATGATAATGAGTTTGCACAAACGAAAAAAAGCATAATATAATTATTCTCTCCGAGTGATGTAAGAGCGTCAGTAGGACTCATAACTGCTTGAAAGCTGGCAGTGGCAACGAGCGCTGCAACAACGAGAATGGCATTGCGAACTTGGTCAGCTTTATCTCTGCCTTTGTCGAATTTGAAGTAATCAACATGTGGCCACTCGTTAAGATTGGTACTGTTTGGAGCGATTGCTTGTCCCTCAGTTTCCATTTTAGTTGTTTAACTTGATTGCAGAAATTTATAAATGGGGTGGTCTGTTTATATAGAGACCGTATGAAGAATATAAGTAATATTTTTATGTGGTTAAAATAAATATTGAGAAAATTTGTTTTTATCTTATTTTTTAGAATTTGTCTTTGTGAAAAGCTCTTATTTACAACTAAACAATCACCAATTGTCAAGTTCGCATTTACAATTTTGTAGAAATATTTTTGTGTCATGCATATGTTGGCAATAACATAATACACAAACTAGTTACGGTACATTATAAAAATGTTCGATTTCATTATTAAATTTTCATTTTGTTCAATTGAGTTAGTCACATGGGAAGTAAGGTAATAACTTAGATATCCCGGTTATAACTAGTTATATCCTGTAATGTGGCTAAGATTGATTACGTGAAATATGAATTACAAAATAATTTACGTTATTCAAGAGGTTAATGCACAAATTAATTTTTATATTTGTCAAAATTGTTCCATTTTGTTATCGAACTTTCATTTTATTCGGTTACGATTATTCATATTTTTTGTTCCTATCGGATAACTTATTTGATATGTGTCTAATCTTTCATATATGTCATTTAATACAAGTAGAAATTTTAAGTGCTAGTTGTTAAGGGAGTGAGATGATAATTAGTATAACCACCCATGTGGTCAGTTGGTGGTATTCTATTTGTAAGCCTATATATGGCACGATCATGTAGTGGAGTATGTATGAAATTGTTATTACTTCACCTTCTCTATTTCTCAAATATGCACCGTTTTATGAAATCTAATCATCATTGGAGTTGATTGATTCTAAATCCTCAATTCCCACGAGATTGCATTCGATTAACCACTAGGACCGCTTTCTATGGGAGCTTTTAGCTCTGTCTTGCTTCACGTGGTCACCGTCTTGCTATGCCACCATAGGTCAGTCTCGTTTTAGAGACCGTTCTATGGTCCATCGTCTTGCACAGAACGAACGAAGAACGGAAGGCCATAGGTTCAACGGCTAGTTGGTAACGGTCGGATTAGGAAAAAAAAACTTTTTTATCACACATCTATATATAATATATACAATTACCCATTTTTTTCACACACAATTCTTATCATCTTTATCTATTTCACACACAAATTATATCAAACAATTACCCTTTTTTTCACACACAATCAATACTTACATTTTACTTACAAATTATATCAAACACATTCGTCAAAAATGCCTAAAAAACACAACAACAATTCCCAATCTCAATCACCATCCAATGATTGCCACCCGAGGAACGAGCATTTCTTCAGAATCTTCAGGAAGAAGTTAAACGCGATTGTGTAGCGCCTACCCAACAAACGAACGAAGACACCAACGAGGAATAATTGTATCGTTTTTTAATTATTATTAGTGTAATGTAGGTTTTTAATTATTAGTATAACGTATGTTTTAGTTATTGTAATTTTAATTATCATTGTAACTTAGTTTCTTAATTATTAATGAAACGTAAGATTTTAATTATTGTAATTTTTATTATTAATATAAATTAGTTTTTTAATTATTATAATTTATATTATTAATTAAAAATATGTATTTGTATTGATATTTAAGAAATGACATGGTGCCGACGTGATACTGAAAAGTTCAATCATGGCGTCTATAAGGAGCTTACAGTCCTGGGTCAGTCCTCCGTCCTCAGTCCTTAATCCGACGTGGCGCTGATGTGGAGGTCAGTCTTCAGTCTTGCTTCGGGGGAGTGGTCTAAGCAAGCTCTCAGTCTTAATCCATATCAATGGTATCAGAGCATCAACATCCTCGGATTTCATTATATTCGACGATTGCGATTGATCGTAATATTATGCGGAAGTAGGGTGGAGGTACGGAACCCCCTGTGAGGTTGAAACATCAGCTGTTGGAGAACATAGTCAAATGGGTAACACTTCTACGACCAGTTCTGAGATATTGTTAAAAACCATTTTAGAAGATTTCGGTGCTCGTAATGAAGGTAATCATCAGCATCAAAATGACAAAATTGATGGTAATGCGAGTGCCATCTCAAAATTTAGTAACCTAATGTCCGGGTTATCTGTGCAATTAATGAAAATTATGCATGATCAAATCAAAAAGAAGGATAATATTGTAAGGGTATATGGAGTTGAATATTCAATTATGTTGAAGTATTAATCTAGACTTGTTGGTTAGTCTATTAGTTGCTGGGAAAAATAGCAGTTATGGATAGTTTATGTAACTGTCATAATGGTAGTTTAATTAACTTTTTTTAGTTAATTCATGTAGTATATATATATATAGAGAGGAATGATTCATAGGGAAGCTTCAATCTTGGGGGAAGGGGGAAGTAAATCTAGGCCGTCCGTTAACATTCACCTAGGAGAATATTAACATTAACATTCCCCGTGAAGAATGTTAATTAACATTCTATGAATAATGTTAACATTCATGAATGTTAACTGCCCGTAAAGAATGTTAATTAACATTCTTCACATTCTTCACGGGGAATGTTAATGTTAACATTCTCCTAGGTGAATGTTAACGGACGGCCCATATTTACTTCCCCCTTCCTCCAAGATTGAAGCTTCCCCATTGATCACCCCCTATATATATATATGTAATAATCCCCCAGAATTTAGCATCTTTTTGTAAATAAATGTTTATGTGATATTAATATATATATATATATATATATAACAGTTTGTGTAGTAAGTTTCCTACAATTCTGTAACACCCACTCTTATGGCCTAGGGGTAATCTGGTAATTTCTTTAATTTTAGACTTAATTATAATTTTTATATTATATTAATATGTCTATTAGATAGGAAAGTTAGTTAAAAGTCGAATAGTTAATTGTGTCAGGTAAAATATTAATAGTTTTAAATTAAAATAGTTGTCGGTAAAATAAAATAACTTGTCTCGCAAAATGGTTTTCAGGTTCCAAACAATAAGCCAAACAAGGGAATAAAATTAATAAACACTTGAGTTGGTGGGTGTTATAAAACACCTTACCTCATCCCTTTCATCTCATTTTGTCACCAACCTCCCTTCTCTTGCAAAGTTTCTTCCTAAATCATCAAACACCAAATTAACATGTAATTGAGTTGTGATAGTGAACTGCTGTGAATCCTTGTTTTACTTGTCATCATCATCATCTTGTTTTTACTTCTAATTGTAAGTATTTTGGTATTTTTAGTTATGAACTTGAAATTGGTCAATTTTTGAAATGGGTGTGTAATTGAAGTTTGAAAGATGTTATATGATGTTACTTGATGTATAAGAGATGTGAGAAAGCTTATTAGATTGATAGGAAACTGAGTTTTTGTGTTAGTGAGAAAATGGTTCAGTTTTTGGGGGCAGCAGCGAAGTTCGCAGCATGAACTCAGACTGCGATGCGAACTGAACTGAGTTCCTGCGATGCGAACTGAAATCAGACCTGCGATGCGAACTGCACTCAGACCTGTGATGCGAACTGAGTCTCAGACTGCGATGCGAACTGAGTTAGGTCACTGCGATGTGAACTGAGAATAATTAGACGAGATTCTAAAAGTTTTATTTTTCTAAATTCAAAGTGCATAAGTATAAGTGAATCGCTATAACTTGATATAAATTGATAATTGTAGAGTGGTTATAATTGATAATTGCAACTTGGTAATTGTTTGTCATTTTGATACTGAGTAGTGAAATGTGTTATACAATTATGGAAAGAGTTGCTAACTTCTTAATTATTATATTCTCAGATCAGCAGAAGACTTAATAACATAAGACCTCTGAGTGTAGGCTGAGATAAGTCAGGTGAGTGGATCTGTAACTCATAATTTGATTTAGTTGTAATGGTGTGGTTACAACAAGTAAAGTAGATATTGATAGACTGTTTAGTCTGATTTGTGATTGTGTATCTACTTGTAATATATGTGGCCTTCGGGCATCTGTGATGTTCAGAGGTCAATGGTGATTGGACTTGGTTACTATTAGTGATCAATACAGGTTCCATGGACATGTGTTGTTGCTGGAAATTGTGTTGTTGTTTAGTAGTACCAAGTTATCGGTAAATCTTGTATGGGCCAATACAGATTGTGATAAGCATTACTTGAGGGCCACCGCGGCAGTAGGGTTTCTCAGTAACCACCGATCCTCTTGAGATTATGTGTTTTCGGTGTTTAATGTAAACAGATTGTTATGCTAAGTTGAATTGTTAGTTGTACATTCATTCACTTAGCTCCGTGCTAATCCCACCATTTCCCTTCCTGTAGGTTATGTATACGTTTGTGGGTTGGGCAGGATGATGGGCTTTTGGAAGGAATGTGTTTTATATAACATGTATGCGGATTTTATATAACAACTATATATGTTTTGCTTCAGAAAATAGTTAAATGTTGTAAACCCACAAAATTTTATGGTCCTTTTTGTAATATAATATATAATATTACTTTTATCCATCGCTTCCGAGTCAAATGGCACATTTAATATTGAGTAAATTACGGGGTGTTATAAATTTTGTTTTGGTGTTCAAGTAAATTTGCACAACAGATTCTTTATAGGCTGTCATATTTTCTGTTTTCCAACAAAGTGGTATCGGAGCAAGGTTAAAAATTGTGTTCATTGAAAAACAAAGAAAAAAGAATTAGTTGGTAGAAATTTAGATTAGAAAGATATATTTCCATGGCATCCAATAATAACGTGTTCCAGCAACAACTTACGAAATTACATGGAAACAATTATCATCATTGGAGTATTCAGATGAAGGTCTTGTATAAATCACAAGATCTATGGTGTATCGTTGAGAAAGGCATTGTAGAACCAGCATATCATACTAATATCACTGCCCAACAAATGACAGAATTAAAAGAGAATCGAAAGAAATACAAGAAAGCATTGTTTATGATTTATCAAGCGGTTGATGAAGTAATTTTTGAGAGAATCTCTACATCATCATCGAAAGAAGCGTGGGATATGTTGTACAGAACCTATCGAGGGGAAGACAGAGTAAAGTTTGTACGCTTACAAACACTACGATGTGAATTTGATGGTTTAAAGATGAAAGACTCTGAATCTGTGGAAGAATTCTACAATCGTGTAATTTTGCTGGTGAATCAAATGAGGTTGAATGGAGAAAATATTGATGACAAAAGAGTTGTTGAGAAGATCTTACGAAGTTTAACACGAAAGTTCGAATATATCGTTGTTGCAATCGAAGAGTCTAAGGATTTATCGGTACTATCCTTAGAAAGTTTGTTGGGAACACTTCAATCTCATGAACTCCGTATGAGACAATTCGATTCAACTTCCATAGAACATGCGTTTCAGTCCCAACTATCCACCCAAGGAAATTCAAATGAAAAGGTAACATGGAGAAATTCATACAAAGGAAAAGGACGTGGAAGAGGACAAGGAAAAGGAAGAACCGCTGAAAACGGAAATCGTGATCAAGGTGAAACATCTTCAAGAGGAAGAGGACGAGGAGAACCTCTGTCACAAGTGCAATGTTATCATTGTCAACGATTTGGGCACACTATTAAATTCTGTAGACAGAAACTTGCCGAGGAAAATAAAGGGTCTACTTTTATGCATACGAATGAAAAGAAAGATGATGATACAATGTTTATGACTTTCAAAGTGCAAGAAACACCATTAGATGATATTTGGTATATTGATAGTGGTTGTAGTAATCATATGTTAGGTAACAAAAGAATTTTTGTGACTTTAGATGATTCTCTCCAAAGTGAAGTCAGAACAGGGGATGACAAACGCCTACACGTTGAAGGAAGCGGTGATATTCTTGTAAAAACAAAGAATGGTGTAAAGAGGATATCGAATGTTTACTATGTACCCAGGCTTAAGCATAATCTGCTAAGTGTTGGTCAACTTCGATTAAAAGGACATGAGTTGTATTTCAAGCGTGGATTGTGTGTAATGAAGGATCTGGACAACAATGTTCTTAGCAACGTACAAATGACGTCAAATAAAATGTTTCCTTTGAAGTTTTATAAAGACACTTTATCATCCTTCAATATGGATACTAATGACAAGTCATGGCTTTGGCATTACCGCTATGGACATGTGAGTTTTGGGTCTCTGTCTCATATGTGCAAAAACCACATGGTTCATGGCATGCCGAATATTAATCAAAGTGATCAAGTTTGTGAAGGATGTGCTCTTGGGAAACATTCCAGAAATTCATTTCCACGTGACAAGGCATGGAAGGCGTCAAATCCTCTTGAACTTATTAATTCGGATGTTTGTGGGCCAATGAGAACAATCTCTATTTGTGGAAGTCGATATGTTCTCACATTTATAGATGAGTATAGCCGAAAGACGTGGGTATTTTTTCTGAACGAAAAATCAGAAGTGCTTGATAGCTTTAAAATTTTAAGTTGTTTGTTGAGAAGAAAAGTGGTTATGAAATCAAGACTTTACGATCAGATCGTGGTGGAGAATACAATGGTCATTATTTTCGGAATTTTCTAAAGGAGAATGGCATACGACATCAATTAACTACCTAATACATGCCTCAACAAAATGGTGTCGCCGAGAGGAAAATATAACTATCATGGATTTGGCTAGAAGTATGTTGAAATGCAAGGGATTGTCCAATATATTTTGGGCTGAAGCGGTTTCATGTGCAACTTATTTTTTGAATCGTGTATCAACACGAAGTGTCCAAGATATGACTCCACAAGAAGCATGGAGCGGAAATAAACCATTTGTTTCACACTTGTGTGTATTTGGATGTGTTGCTTATTCACATATTCCCGATCAGAAAAGGGAAAGCTTGATGATAAATCAGAAAAGTGCATATTCGTTGGATATAGCGAGAACTCTAAAGCATACAAGTTGTATAACCCGATCACAAAGATAGTTATCATTAGTCGGGATGTAATATTTGATGAAGAAAAATCATGGGATGACTCGTCTACTCAGAAAAAGGAGGATGTTATAATTCTTGATGAAGAAAATGGTCAAAGAATACAGGAAGAAGATAATTGTAGAACTCCTCCCACTGAAGTTAAGGGATTTAAATGAAATATATGAAAATACAGAGAGGTTATCTGATGAAGAAGTGGTAGATTTTTCACTATTTACTGATGCAGATCCAATTGATTTTCAAGAGGCTATTAAGAGTTCTAAATGGAAAATAGCAATGGAGCATGAGATGAATTCCATCATGAAGAATGATACATGGAATCTTGTGGATCTCCCAAAAGGACATAAACCTATTGGTGTCAAGTGGGTTTATAAGACAAAGTTAAATGAAAATAGAGAAGTTGAGAAAAATAAAGCACGATTAGTTGTAAAAGGGTACAAGGAAAAGCATGGAACTGACTACAATGAAGTCTTTGCTCCTGTCATTCGACTTGAGACTATCCGTTTGGTCTTAGCATTGGCTGCACAAAGTGGATGGGTTGAGCAACCTCCTGGTTACGTAACGAATGGGGAAGAACATAAGGTCTTTCGTTTAAAGAAGGCGTTATATGGTTTGAAGCAAGCACCTAGTGCTTGGTATAGTCGGATTGATAGATACTTCACAAAGAATGGTTTTCAAAAGGTGTCCATATGAACATACGCTTTACATTAAAGAAAATAAAGGTAATATCTTAATTGTTTGCCTTTATGTTGATGATTTGATATTCACAGGAAATTGCACAAGTATGATTGAAGGTTTTAAGAAGTCTATGAAACATGAGTTTGAGATGACAGACATGGGACTTCTTCACTATTTTCTTGGTATTGAAGTTAAACAAGATGAAAGTGGAATTTCTGTCTCGCAAAAGAAGTATGCAAAAGAAGTGTCGAAAAGATTTAAAATGGATGATGCTTGTCCAGTATCTACTCCTATGGAGTTTGGATTGAAATTATCAAAAGACACACGAGAAAAGACTGCTCCACCGTCGTATGGTTGGGAGTCTCATGTACCTGACCGCTACTCGTCCAGATTTAACGTTCTCGGTAAGCATACTCAGCAGATTTATGGAATCTCCCACAGAAAGCCACTGGGAATCTGGAAGAGAGTACTACCTTTTCTGAAAGGGACTACATACTGATCATGGAATTCGATATAGCAAAGTGAATGAGCCAAGTTTGAGAGGATATGGTGATAGTGATTTTGGTGGGAGCTGTGATGATAGTAAAAGCACTATACAGGAAGCATTTTCTTTAGCCAAGAAACAAAGTACAGTAGCACTTTCTACAACGGAAGCAGAATATATGTCGTTGTCATCTGTTGCATGTCAAGCTATTTGGTTGAGAGTTATACTAGCAGAACTCAAACATCCTCAAGTTATGGCAACAAAAATTTATTGTGATAACAAGTCTGCAATAGCTCTTACGAAGAACCCGGTGTATCATGGAAAGAGCAAGCATATTCGAATCAAGTATCATTTCATACGCAAACTTGTTAATAGTGGTGAAATCGAAATTAACTTTTGTAGCACCAATGATCAGCTCGCGGATATCTTTACCAAGGTTTTAAAGGTTGGTGACTTTAACAAGATGAAGGAAAAACTCGGTGTCACACAAGTCTAGCTTAAGGGGGAATGTTGAAGTATTAATCTAGACTTGTTGGTTAGTCTATTAGTTGCTAGGAAAAATAGCAGTTATGGACAGTTTATGTAACTGTCATAATGGTAGTTTAATTAACTGTTTTCAGTTAATTCATGTAGTATATATATATATGTAATAATCCCCCAGAATTTAGCATCTTTTTGTAAACACATGTTTATGTGATATTATTAATATATATAACAGTTTATGTAGTAAGTTTCCTACAATTCTGTTTTGGTGTTCAAGTAAATTTGCACAACAGATTCTTTATAGGCTGTCATATTTTCTTTTTTCGAACAAATTCCACTGAATGGAAGTCCTTCATTATCTGAAGTTGAAGTTGATGGTGGTTCTGAATCCAGGTTAGTGGATTTGATAGGTAATCCTCATCAATATGCATATAGATTAACAAAGGTTGATTTTCCTCGTTTTGAGGGAGATGACAGTAAGGGGTAGTTGTTGAAGGTTGAGCAGTTTTGTAGCTTGGATAAAGTACGGGAGAACATGAAATTACCTTTAGCCATTATGCATTTGGAAGAAAAAGCTCTAGCATGGCATCAGGGGTATATGCAAAATAAAAATCAAGTAAAACCTGCTTGGAAGCAATATATAAATGATATAATTGCTCGAGCAATTTGATGGTATTATTAATAGGTTATAGTGGCAACCCGCTTATGCACTAAGTTGTTTCATGGTTGTACTTGATGAAGACAATGGTAATATGGTCAAATGTTTAAAACTACCACTATACAGGAAGCATTTTCTTTAGCCAAAATTCATGAAAACACTCTTTAAATACAAAACAGAAAACCAAAAACTCTTCTAGAAACCCTCTGTTGTCCTTACCCACACCTAAAGCCATCACCTACCCTATCAATACCATAAACTCTAAACCTACACAGAATGTCGTCACCACTAATCCAATTGCCACCACTAAACCCAACTACAACAAACTAACTTTGACACCAGCTGAAATGAATGAAAAAAGAGCCAAGGGCTTGTGTTTTTTCTGTGATGATAAGTATGTCTTTGGGTATAAGTGCAACGGAAAGAAACCTCAATTGTACCACTTACAACTAGAAGATGAAGAAGTGCAAGGAGATCATGACGAGAATGACGATTGTACTGAATTTGCCCAGATTTTAGTCCATGCTCTAACAGGGTAAGCTTATTATAGAACTTTGAGAATCATGGCTTATGTAGGAAAATGGAAAATTCAAATGTTGTTGGATACTGGAATCACTCACAATTTAATGATTACAAGTGTAGCAATGAAGTTAGGCCATAAATTGCTAAAGAAAGTTCCCATGTCAGTATGAGTAGCAAATGGTCAAAGAATGCAATGTGATGCTATGATACAGGGCTTTTAATGGAAAATGAAGGGATTAACTTACTCTGTTGATATGTCTTTAATACCCTTGGGAGGTTGTGATGTTGTACTAGGAGTTCAGTAGTTCACTAGTTTGAAAAAGGTTCTATTTGATTTTGAAGAACATACTATCGAATTCAAATGATAGGGAAGAAAGGTGTTGCTTAGAGGAGCTGCTAATAGTCTACTACAAATGGCAAAAGAAGGCAAAATTGCTAAAGGGGTGTATCAGACCGGTGAGGTTTCCATGCTACAATTATATGCCACTCATCTTGAAGATCCAAACCCAGAACCACACATTTGTACAAAATTCGTCTAATCATGTTCACCCTAATGTACAACAACTTTTAACCAAATTCAATACCTTGTTCCTTGACCCACCAGACTTGCCTCCTTTCAAAGATGGTTTTAACCATAAAGTTATCCTTAGAGAAGTAACTAATCTAGTTAATTTGAGGCCATACAGATATCCATTGTTGCAGCAAGATGTGATCAAACAGCTCAATAAAGAGCTCCTAGATCGAGGTGTGATCAAGCCAAGCACGAGTGCTTTTGCTTCACCCGTGGTTCTAGTGAAGAAAAAGGATGGGGGCTGGCGGTTTTTGTGGGTTATAGATCTCTCAACAAAGTAAATGTGCCAGATAGATTTCATGTACCTTTGGTCGAAGAACTCTTAGATGAATTATATGGTACTCATTATTTCTCTAAGCTTGACCTTAAAGCTGGTTACTATCAAATCAAAATGACACCGCAAGACATACACAAAACCGCTTTTAGAACCCATTGTGGACAATTCTATTTCTAATTCCTTTTGGGCTTACAAATGCCCTTCAACCTTATAAAGTTTGATGAACCACATTTTTCAACCCTTCCTAAGGAAATTCATGTTGGTGTTCTTTGATGATATCCTTATATACAGCCCTGATTGGTCCTCTCATCTTGAGCACTTACAATTAGTTTTTGAAACTTTAAAGAAGCATTCACTCTTGGTCGAATTAAGCAACTGTGCTCTTGGGGAATCTGAGATTGAGTATCTTGGACACATCATTTCAAACCAAGGGGTATCAACTAATCCCCACAAGATTAAGGCAGTTATTGAATGGTACTACATAAGGTTTGTCCAACACTATGGCAGTCTTGCAAGGCCACTCACTCAATTACTGAATAAGGATTCCTTCAGTTGGAATGAAGAAGCAGAAAAAGCTTATGTGGAGCTTAAGAAGCTTATGACTAATCCCCCAGTTCTAGCTTTACCTGATTTTAATTCCACTTTTGTAATAGAAATAGATGCCTCATGTCATGGCATAAGGGGTTGTCTTGATGCAAAAGGGCCATCCCATAGCATATATCAATAAAGCTTTATCACCTAAAACTTTGTTGCTTTCTACTTATGCGAAGGAGTTGTTGTCGGTCATTCATGGAGTTTATAAATGGAGTCGGTATTTGTTTGACAAGACATGCACTTCATAATCAAAACTGATCAAGAAAGTCTAAAGTACTTGTTGGAGAATAAGCTTTCAACTCCTTTTCAACAACGATGAGTATCCAAATTGCTCGGGTTTGACTATGAGATTTAGCACAAAAGAGGTATTGAGAATAAGATAGCCTATGGTCTATCTCCAATACTAATGGAGAGTTGTTTCACTTAGCAATCTCTATTATCTCGGTCTACTTGATTTATTTAAAGTATCGTATGAAAAGGACGATGTTTGTGAAAAACTCATTACTGAATTAAAGCTCAATCTTGCTTCTCATCCTAAATAACATTGGCGTATTCAAGAGTTAAGAAAAAACAACAAATTAGCAATCGGGAATCATCCACCGTTGAAACAACACTTGTTTAAATGGATGCATGATTCTCCTCAAGGAGGCAACTCACCTAGGCCACTCAGCGAGATGAGCAAAATAGTCTAAAACTGAAATTGGTCTTGAACTGGACTGGCACCGGTCCTTAAAAAGACTGGACTGGAAAAAAACCGGTCCAATTCTATGATTGCCCACCATTCCTATTTCAGTCATACTTTCAGTAAAAATAAAAAGGATTAAAAAATGGACTGAATTCAGTCCAGACTGAAATTGGTTTTAGTCCAAAAACCGGTTAAAGACTTGATTTGAAGCATTGCTACTTTAGTTTGTATTAGGGTGGAGATGCTTAAGCAGCTAAAGAAATGTTAAGTACAATATTAGTCTTATATATGGAATTAGGCTACAAGGCCTAATGGACACCATTTTAATTTGGGCTTGCATACATGCCGTATATTAATACTATATATTAATATATTTAAAATTTAAAAATTAATATATATGTTACGGCGGGTCAGTTATTAGTGGGTAGGTTATGAGGACTAATTGTAACCGAATCGCAATATTCGGTTAACTAGAATCTACATAACCGAATCATTGGTTTATATAGTAGGTCGGTTATTTTAGTTCCATTAATCAGTTATTTCAGTTATAGTTCGGTTAATTGATTTTTATGCTTACCCTTAAAGTATAGTATGGTTAGCATGTTTAATTTTCAATAGTTGTAGAAATTGAAAATCATAATATAATTATAATATCAATGTTTATACTAAAGTGATTAAATTTGTAAAAAATTTGGCAATAGAAAAGATTAGTAAGAAAGGAAATAGACTGGACTGAACTGAACTGAAACTTGTTCGAAACTGAACTGCCAGTCATGAAAAAACTAACAAATTTGAAGAAGAACTAGTCTAAAACCGAACCGGTCCTAAAAAAAACTAATTTTTAATTTTCTAAAAAAACTGAACTAGAAACTGATTTTAACCGGTCCTGAACTGGAAACTGATTTTAACCGGTCTTTGTTAATCTCTAGTAAGGAGTACAAGCAAAAGGATTTCTTAAGAAGATGTCAGGATTTATGTTAGGGAATGTGCGGTATATCTAATGTGGTTTTCATAAATAAATTTAGAAAAGGTGGGAAAAATGGAAAATTTCGTAAAAGGAAAATGTGATTTATAAAAGTTAGGGAGTGGTTCATGAAGGAAGTTAAAGTTAGTATAGAAATGAGAGAAGTCAATGAGAAGTGGACAATTGTCCTCCTCATTTCTCTCCCATTTCTCCACTATTTCTCCACCCTCCATCTTTCATCTCCTTCTTAATTTCTCCTTCATTCTTATTTCTCCACCTTTTTTTTTAAATTTCGTTTTTTAATTATTTTTTTTTAAAACTACATTTTTTTCGTTTTTATCCTTTTTCTTCATTTTTTTTTACGTTTTTTTTTTCTTCGCTTTTGTTACATTTTTATCGTTTTCTTTGTTTCTTTCATTTCTCTTCGTTTTTTTTACGTTTTTATCGTTTTTCTTCTTTGATTTTTCGTTTTTGTTACATTTTTTACCGTTTTTTTCGTTTCTCTTCGTTTTTTTGCCGTTTTTATCTTTTTTCTTCGTTTTTTTACGTTTTTTTCGTTTTTCTTCATTTTGTTACGTTTTTATCGTTTTCTTCATTTTTGTTACATTTTTATCGTTTTCTTGGTTTTTTAAAGTTTTTAACGCTTTTTCTTCATTCTTTTACGTTTTCTTTTTCATTTTTCTTCGTCTTTTTTAGGTTTTTTGTTTTTCTTCGTTGTTCTTTGTTTTTTCTTCATTTTCTTTACGTTTTTTTCGTTTTTATACGTTTTTTCGCTTTTCTTTGTCTTTTTCTATGTTTTTTCATTTTTTCTTCGTCTTTTTATGCTTTTTTCGTTTTCCCTCATTTATTTACATTTTTTGTCGCTTTTTTGTTCTTTTTCGTTTTTATCATTTTTTTTTCCTTTTTTTCGTTCTTTTTCCTTTTCTAAACGTTATTTTTCCTTTTTCCCCATTTTATCTATGATGCACCCAGATTTTGAAACATATTATATAATTATGATACACTTAAACTTATATGATCATGATGTTTACTCCATCATATTCTATAACTATGATGCACTTAGGCTTATGTGATAATGATATTGTATATTACTCAATCGCATACATTTATAACTTATAAATATGGTGCAATGAATTTAGAAAATTTATAGTACCATACTTTATAAATATGATGCACCCAGATTTTGAAACAACAAAGTTTATAACTACGATAGATCGTAAAAGTATAAGTTACTACATCACATTCTATAACTATCAAGCACTTAGACTTATATGATAATGATATTTTATATTTACTCAATCGCAGACATTTATAACTTATAAAGATGATGCAATGAATTTTCAAAATTTACAGTACCATATTTTATAACTATGATGCACCCATATTTTGAAACTTCAAAGTTTATAACTACGATAAATCGTAAAAGTATAAAGTTACTGCATCATATTCTATAACTATGATGAACTTAGACTTATATGATAATGATATTATATATTTACTCGATCGCAAACATTTATATCTTATAAATATGATGCAATGAATTTTCAAAATTTCGGTACCATAGTTTTCTAACTATGATGCAACCATACTTATATGATTACAATGTTTATCATATATCTAGAAATTAGAGTAACATTTTTTTATTACCATGATACACCGTATTTTATAATATGATGCACGATTATCTTATTTAATAACTATACTTTATTGTATATTTTGAATAATCAACGCATCTGATTTGAAGTTTGGGTGCATCATAAAAACGGAAAAAAACGTAATTGAAACGAAGGAAAACGAAAAAAATGTAAAAAATAAAGAAAAATGGAAAAAACGTAAATAAACGTAAAAACATGAAGAAAAAAGAAAAAAGTGTAAAAAAAACGAAGAAAAACGAAAAAAACGTAGAAAAACGAAGAAAAATGTAAAAAAAACGAATAAAAACCGAAAAAATGTTAAAAAAACGTAATTAAAAAAAAATTAATTTTTTTAATTAAAATCCGAATTTAAAAAATAAATAAATAAAAGAAAGGTAGAAAATTAAGAATGAAAGAGAAATGGAGAGAAATGGAAAGGGAATGAGAGGGACACTTGTCCTTTTCGCATTGGCTTCTTTTCCTTCCTCCTAAATTGACCTTCTCCTTAGAACCTTACCCTAAAAGTTATCATGAAATTTAGTTTCACATTTTAAGAGTTACGATTTCAATTTGTTAAATAAAAGGAATGCTTAAACATTGTGATAAAAATGGTCAACTGTTCTTTCAATTTTGTTGACTGAAGACTGAACCGATTCATTTGTTGCTTATGTGTTACAAATTGCTTAAGTGGATGCTTAGGTCTACAATAAACTTGATTAAAGAAGTTAATTAATATCATTTCACAACATAACGTTCACTTCAAATTAGGGCTCGAAAAAAAGAGAGTGCAATTGAGATGATTTCATGAGGATGTACTAAAATTGAAGGGTCAATTGTTAGTGTTAGACGGATATTCACCAAATTTTATGAACTTTGCACAAGAAAAACTAATAGAATTATTTGATTATGATGTAGTACAAAACTACACGTTAAAGACACTTATTGAGGATAACTATCGTGTTACCGGTTGAGAAAACTTTTTCTCTAACTCTTTTTATATATTGAAAATCAAAAACATGACATAAGGAAAACTATTAGTTAATTATTTTTTAGAACGGCTTGTTAGATGTTAGTGGATCAGGTTTAGCAGTGATATCCAATTGGGCAGTATGCTAATTCTGAGACCCTCCTATTCTTCCTTTTTATCACCTGAATGGGTAAAAGTCCCGAGTGAGACTCAAACTTTAAACCTCCCCTAGCCAAACATCCCCTCTCCAAAGCCTTTCAAGGAACTATAGCTAATAATCCCTACTTATACTAGACTAGATAAAAACAATATTAGATAAATCATAACCTTGATCTAGTAAAGACTCTGTTCATACAATTAAACTTATTAATAAAATCAGGAGGATTCTGTTTCCTTGGCCAACATGTTCTTCGATCATCAGATTCTTCCTTCACATATTTGTCTTATAAAAGTTACTCGACGCATGGTGTAAAGAAACACAACACTAATAATACGATTGTAAGGCTAAGGAATGATGCATTTACTTGTGCTGCTGCAGTTACCTCGAAGGCGTAACTCATGGAAAAGATAGCTAACCGGATCTCTCTTTGAAATGCGAAAGAATCTGTGAGGATTTCAATAATGGTCATGGCAGATAACCATGCTAATGTGTTTGAACAAACATATAAATCCACAACATAATCATTTTTCGGTGATGTAATAGCACCAAGAGGATTTGTAATTGCTTGCCACGGCGGAGATAGAGGGGGATCCAAGAGAGTTCGGCCCCCCTCAACATTTACAATACCATTGACTTATAGAAGCCCAGTAAATGAATGTGCTTTTTCTTATTATTATCATTCTCATCCATCAAGGCACAGAAATAATAGAATGTATATGACACAATTATCGACTTATCTACATGCCGAAGGTTATTTTTTGATAATGTATATAACATTAACATTAAACACACTATATACAAACATGACATAAAATGAAACAGATTATGTGTAATGTTTATAAAATAAAAATAACACGTATAATTGCATAAGAAAATGCATTTATTTTAATTGCATAGTATTTTAATACGTTTCGTCAAAAGGTTTTTTACAAAAATTATATTTAAATCTGTAAAATCTCGGGCAATAACTAATCAAGTATCAAATAAAATCTTTTCATTTTACATTTTATACCCCATTTATCTTCCCTTAAATTAAACTGTAGTTAATTTTTGTATGAGTGTAAGATGTGATTTTTTAACAAAAAGGACCCAACAAAAAGATCCGTACCGCCGCCCAAACCCCGGCGGTGCGGTGGGCTGTAGACCGGCTCAACCACCCAATAGACCAATGGTAACTACTACATCCCATCCCCACCCGTTGGTGACGTCACCTCCTCAACCTTTGGTTTTAACGTATTAATCATAAGGTGCGCATTTTTAGCAGGGCGTACGTTAATCATCCCCACCACCTCACCGCTAGATCCCCCATTTCAGCCGCACCCCCTTACATTTTTATCTTTTCCCAATTTTGAACCCTAACCCTAATTTCTCATTCTCATCATCATGGCCAGCTCAAATTCACCATCATCCCAACAACCACCAACCACGGCGTCCCGCCGCCTACCTCCGCCGTGCTGGTCTCACGACGAGACGGTGGCGTTGATCGATGCGTACCGTGAAAAATGGTATTCTCTCCGGCGAGGTAATTTACGTGCAAATCACTGGCAGGAGGTTGCAGATGGTGTAGCTGACCGCTGCCCGTTGAGTAATCCACCGAAAACATCGATTCAATGCAGACATAAAATGGAAAAGCTTCGAAAACGTTATCGAGCGGAGATTCAAAGAATCGGAAGCAATGGTAATCACAAAGGAGGAAAGAGGTATAATTCTTCTTATTCTTCTTCATGGGTTCATTTTAGATTAATGGATTCTATGGAATTGGGGCTTTCTCCCTCTTTTTCGGATCCAACTGTTGATCCGAACAATAATAATAATAATAATAATAATAATAATAATAATAATAATAATAATGAAAATGATGATGATAACGACGACGAAGACGATTTGATGTTATATCCTAAAGGAATCATTAAACAAGCAACCGCGTTACCGATTAATGGACGGTACACGAGCCTGATTGGGAACGGAAATGGGGATGGGAATGGGGTTAGGATTAGAATCCCGAATGCCGCAGTGGTGCAACCATTAAACGGATACAATGGTACGAGGTTTTTGGATGATTACCCACCCTTGATGAACCCGAATTATGAATTGGGTAAGAGTTTGAGAGACGGGTATATGAAAGAAGGTTTTAAGAGCGAAAAAGATGGAAACTTTGGTGGTAATAGTAGTGGTAATGATGTGATGGATGAAATGGTGGGGGCAATACAGAAATTAGCAGATGGGTTTGTGAAGGTGGAGAAAATGAAGATGGATATGGCAAGAGAGTTTGAATCGATGCGATTGAAAATGGAAATGAGACGGACTGAAATGATTCTTGAATCGCAGCAGAAGCTTTGGGATTCATTCTCGCGAACGATGTTGGAGAACAACAACAAGAAGATAAAGAGAATGCCCACACCAGAATCCTGAAAAACATATTAGGCTGGTACAAAGATGTATTTTTCATTGTTTTAAGTAGTAGGTTTTTTGTTAATAATTTGGCCAAGTAGTAGTGAATTAATGCTAGTTTTTTGTGCAACGGAAATTGTAGTAGCTTATGTTGAAGAACAGAACAGAACAGTGCTCTTGATCATGCAAATGACTAGTTTCGTCCTCATTCACTTACCATTCTTGTTAAATGTTCACTTTGCATTGTGTTTTAGTATGTGCGTTGCATGTATGTGTTTTGATCGATCGAAATTTAGCATTGGATAAATTTGTCTGTTAATTCAGCATTTAGTTGATATATTTCTTACATATATTATCCATTAACTTGGTAGGTTTGCTTTATGTTGGCCTCTTGGGTGCTTAATATGTGCAGGTGCACATCTAAGCCATTTTCTGCGTAAGGTTACTTGAATCGTCTGCATGTATAGGTGCTTGCCTGTGCAAGTGTGCACATAACAAATTACAGGAGGTTTTGATTAAGAACTGTGTAACACTCTTATCTTCTTCCCCATACATGTAAGAAACTAGTCTCATCGTATCACCTTAAAATAAGATACGAGGTAAATACTTGGTCATACGTTAAGGTTGCGTTTGGTTCGCAGAATTCAACGGAACTCGATGCAATTGGAATCTCAATTCCATCCTATGAAAGTGTTTGGTTCACGAATAAATTGATTTGGAAGTCACAAAATTCCTTCACTCAAAGGAATTCACATCACTTGAAATTCGAATTGGTTTAATGAATTCCAGTTCCATCAAAAACATTCCGCGAACCAAATGCACGGAAGTCTTTAAGTATTGTTTCTAAGTATTATGGTACATTTTGTGCATGAGGGTTAAAAGACTAATAGAATCATGTGCTGTTGAACAATTGTCGTTACAAAGTACTAGAGTTATACTATTTCGACATAAAGTAGGGACTAGAAGTTTTAAGCAAATGTTAAGAATTTAAATTGTGATTAGATTTATGTTCCCTTTTGTTATATGTAACAGGTAAACTTAAAAGTGCAGGTACTTTTCTTTTGTCTTTTCAATATGATAGGAACAAGAAATTACCATCCAAATTTTGTCCACATTACCATCAGAAAAGAAATATCCATGATCGAAAATGACTTGCCTTTATAATAATATTTCTGGAAATGTCATTCAACAAAGATATTAATTGAGTTTTATTTTTCTTATCTAAAGACTAGATTGGAATATTTTGGAAAGTTGCATCTCTTTATATTTACTTAATTAATATTCTTAAGGGGCCCAGTGATTCGAAACTAATAAACACATCAATGGCATCCTCATCATCTTCCCGATCGTGGAATCATGATGTATTTCTTAGCTTTAAAGGAAAAGATACCCGCAAGACCTTTGTGGATCATCTCTACTCGGCTCTTGTACAAAAAGGAATCTACACTTATAAAGACGATGAAACTCTTCTTCGAGGTGAATCAATAGGTCCATCCCTTTTGAAGGCAATCGAAGAGTCACAAATTGTTCATTGTGTTCTCCAAAAATAATGTTGATTCTTCATGGTGCTTGGATGAACTTGTGTATATTATGAAATGCAAGGATACCAGAGGCCTAAAAGTTATGCCGGTAATTTATGATGTGGATCCCTCTGAAGTGCGAGAACAGAAAGATAAATATGGAGAAGCATTTGCTAAACATGATAGGTCTGGAAACAATGACAAAGTTGCATCTTGGAGAAAAGCACTTGTGGATGTAGCAAATCTTTATGGATGGGAACCCAAGAACATTGCCAATGGGTAAAATTTCGTATTTATTTTATTTTGTTTGTATTTTACGTGCACCAGACAGTCATGTGCTCTGGTCATCCCCAGTTACAATGATTTCACACAATTATACAGCATATGAATTGAAGAATATAACCAGTGAAATATGACTTACCTTTTTGCTTTGAAGCTGTATATTCAATCGTTTCCTTAAGAATTTTACTGGATACTTGTAATATTGACTTCACAAATCTATATCTATACGTGATGTAAATGTGAAATATAAGAGGACCAAGAGGTATTTGAGAATTCTTTCCCTTATGGAACATGGAATATATTACTTATTATGTCAAGGTGATGGTATGTATTAATTAGTGTTGTATATCCAATGTGCAGCCATGAGTCAAAGTGCATACAAGAAATTGTTGACACAATTTCAGGTAGGTTGCATCCGGTCATTTCAAGTGCCAAAGAAAACCTGATTGGGGTAGAAACTCGGGTAAAAGATTTGATATCAAAGTTACAAATTTGGTCAGGTGGTTTACTCATTCTATTATGACATATCTGGCAAGTTTGATGGTTGTTGCTTTGTAGAAAATATACATGAGGAATTGAAAAATAAATTTGGTTCGGAACAATTGCAGGAAAGATTATTCCAGCGTTTTGAAACAAAAACAAGTGGAAGTAGGAAGAGTTGATGATGATGTCAATCATCTTGACCAACTAAATGCGTTAGCTGGATCACAAGATCGGTTTGGTGATGGAAGTAGAATAATAATCAAAACTAGGGATAATCGTTTATTATATGCCCACAAAGTAAATGCGGTACACAATATTAGCTTGTTGAACGATGATGAGAGTATACAGCTCTTTCTTAAGCATGCACCTCGGGATTACCGGCCTATAAAAGATTACGAGTTTCATTCAAAAGACGTGGTTTCTTATGCTAAGGGGCTGCCATTGACACTTAAAGTTCTTGGTTCTTTTCTTTGTGGCAAAGATGTTAATGAGTGGTTAAGTACGTTAGCCCGACTAAAAGATATCCCAGAGGCTAATATTGTAGAAAAGCTAACAATCAGCTTTAATGGACTTAAACCAATTGAGAAGAGTTGTTCCTAGATATTTCATGTTTTTTAGGGGAGTAAAGAAAAAGAATGCAATGGAGATACTTGAGATGCTTGTGGTTTACACTCTGTTATAGGCGTAAAAGTGTTGGTAGAAAAGGCACTAATAACTATTTCGGATGGTAAGTTTGATATGCATGATTTAATACAAGAAATGGGGCACTACATTGTAGGAGGGGAACACACTAAAAATCCAGATAAAGATAGTAGAGTTTGGAAGATGGAAGACGTTCTAAATAGATGCACCATGGATGCAAAGACGGTAATGGTTAAGCTAGCTTTACATGATATAATAAATATAAAGAAGCTAGTACTTGTAACTCAAAGCTGACACCAATTTGTACCTCTATCACAGCAACTTGACAAGATCAAAGCAATACATTTTATTCCTCATACGTACGATCTTGGTTTAAAAAAGCGCGCCTAGGCGCCTTAAGACGCTCAAGTTTTGGACCTTAAGGCGCTAGGGTTGACGTTCAAATTTACTTTAGGTGATAGTACGACGTAAGGCGCCCTCAAGGCGGCGCCTAGGCTCTCTCCTTAGCGCCTTGGACTTTTGTTGACTTTTGGACCCGCAGTCAACTTCAAACTATTTTATGTATTGTATGAATTTCATTTATGTGAGGCTCTCGCCTTAGCGCCTAGCGCCTTGACCGTTGGGAACTTAGCGCCTCGGATCGCCTATCGCCTTTTTAAACCACGTGTACAATCCATTACCACGTCAACCTGAGGTTGTTGCAAACATGAGGAAACTTTGCTGGATTTATTGAAGAGGTCTTCATGTAACTCCATTGCCAACAAACTTTCCACAAAGGGAGCTGTCTTGTCTAATTTTAAGTTGTTACTGTTATTTCTTTTATGATTTATATATGAATCTTGAAAGGGTCATGGTTTATGGATCTCCGTTTCTAGAAACAATTCATCCGTCAATTGGATGCTTGCAAAGGCTTGCTTGCGTAATTCTACAAGGTTGTGTCAACCTGAAGATGTTTCCACGCATTACACGGTCAAAGAAACTTGAGTGTCTTGTAATCTCAGGATGTACTAAACTCTTTAAGCTGTCAGTGATCCATAACTATATGGAGAATTGAAGCATATTCATGTGGTTAAGAGTGGGAAAGACATTGCATCTTATAGACGATGTTGTAACAACTTTTTTGCTACTTGTTGGGCCTATGGTTGCCGCATTCTTTGCGGTGACACAAACTTCATGAAACTACCACAGGAACCGATTGATGTAGAATGTTGTTTTAAGGATTCTCCTTTACCATACAACAACCTCAGCCACATACGGCTACAATTTTTTCACAAAAGCCTCAGAAAGTTGATTCTCAACAACTGCAGTTTGGAGATGAAGAAATTAGCTCTGATCTTTGGAAGTTATCCAACGTACAAGAACTCCATCTAGCAAGAAATACTTTTTCACGACTAAATTTTGGCTTCTTGCAACTTCCACGACTCAAATGGTTTGATATGTCACAGTGCGAAAACCTCATAGAATTGGCAGAGCTTCCATCAAGTTTAGCCATTATCACGAATTTCTGTATCTTACTCGAGTCAGTCAGTGATATTTTAAAATGTAAATGGTTGTGTAAAGTTTCACTTATAGGGAAGAAAAAACTGTGTGGCGACATATTACGGGATTCCGTGCTCCAGGTTAGGCTCTAGCTTTTGAATTTCATTCTTTATATTACCTAAACATAACTATAATGTTAAT
Organism: Logfia minima; assembly: GCA_963921325.1. Taxonomy (NCBI): domain Eukaryota; kingdom Viridiplantae; phylum Streptophyta; class Magnoliopsida; order Asterales; family Asteraceae; genus Logfia; species Logfia minima. Next base: position 4,528,545 of record OY992776.1, read on the forward strand.
CATATGTGGTAGGGAAATGCTATTGAAGATCACCTAGTGAGTATCGCTCTTGAAAATAATGTTCCAAAGGGATTTATACGTAGGTTGGTTAAGGTGAAGAAGTTAAGATTGCAGCTTCCACACAATTGGTATAATGATTCATGTGGCTTCTTAATATGCTTCATTCGCCAGAGAGAGTGTCCACGTATTACAATAAGTATCAAGAAGGAGCAAGAAAAGGATTGTCTATTTGAGCTTGAGCCTGAAGAACCAACGGCCAATTTTACTGGAATGACATGTGGGATATGTTTCCTTTAGTTCAATGAGGCACTCCGCCTGGTTGAACTCATCCTGCAATCTGATTTCCTTTTCAGTAGTCAGTGAGGATGCGAGTTTGTTTGGAGTTAAACTCATTGCTAGGCAAACTAAATGTCATTTGTTCATCCTTGATCCTTCAATGGATCAATATCTAAATATCTTGTCTAGACAAACTTTTACCCTTAATATCAACCGGTTTATAGTAACTTGTTCATCATCACTTCCCCTCATTTTAAATGGAACTCATCTTCGAGTTTTCAAGGGCATGTAGTGTTTGTTAATCTCCAGCTATATATTTTAGATTTCGTTTAGAAGTTTTGTTAGGGATGAAAAAAAGCTCTGAGCCCTATATGTTTTCTAGAACTCCGTAACTTTCAGATCAGATTTGGAGATGGCTTATCAGGTCTAGGGTGTGGTTTTTGACACAAATTGAGATTTTTACTTGGTATGGGGCAGGGCACCGGGAATATCATCCTCGTCCCGTCCTACCCAGATTGAAATAACATTTTATAATATTATTTTAATGTTATTTTATATCTAATTTTACTGTGTATATTATATTTCTTATTTAATTAATCATTTTTACCTTTTAAGTATGTTTATGTATAAATTTGTTTTATTATTTGTGTTAGTTTAATATAAATTAAGTGTATATATTTTTATATATAATTTACCTTATTTTAATATCAAGTAACTCTTATTGAGATTAAAAAATATTACAATTGACGGTACTAAAAAAATTGAATAGGATTTTGGAGAACTTTCGATCCTAATGAAGATTCTCAATAAGATATCCGATGGGCATTTGAGCATGTTTGGAGATTGACTTGATTAATAGGTTCGGGAATGAGGGTCATATTTTCCGCACTGAATCTGCTCCGTTATCATTTTCAAGTTTTGTCATAATTTTCGAACTCTCCATTTTGAGCACAACAATCGAGTCCTTGTATAGTTGTATGGGCATACAAATGTTCAAAATGACCAATAACCGACATTAAATTCAACGTGAAATTATATAAAAAAAAGTCATTGAAGACAGAAATTCGTTTCTAAGTAACCGGTGGTTCAATATGAAAATTGAATCAAATTTTTAATATTCGCAAACTAGAATATTGTTAGCGTCAACTGACTCGCTCAACATATATTAGCTCCTCAACTAGCCATATAACATGTAGAAGGTAATTTCATTTTTAATAAATTACTAAATTATATAAGCATCAATCAATAAATTATATAGAGAGAGAGAGAGTGAGAGGGATGATCCAGAGAGAAACTTCAATTTTGGGGGAAGGGGAAAGTAAATCTGGGCTACCTGTTAACATTCTTTAGGGGGAATTAATATTCATGAATGTTAACATTCTCCTGAATAATGTTACTTAACATTCTATGAATGTCAATTAAAATTCTATGAATGTCAATTAACATTCATTAATATTAACTCCCCCTAAAGAATGTTAATGGACGGTCCAGATTTACTTCCCCCTTCTCTCAAGATTACCCCTTTCCCCTTTGATCACTCCCTATATATATATATAGATGATCCAGAGGCAAGTGGTAATCTTGGGGATGGGGGGAGGCTAATTTGGGTTATTTGTTAATATTCATCACGGTGAATGTTGCTTATCATTCTTTCTAATGAATATTAATTTAAAAATATTTTGTCGTGATAAAGGTTAACTAACATTCACCATGATGAATGTTAACGGACGACACATATTAGCTTCCCCCCTTCCCCCAAGATTACCCCTTTCCTCTTGATCAACCTCATATATATATATATGGGATCAAGAGGGAAGCAAAAAAATTTAGGGAAGTATTGAAGCAAATAACCATTTACTATCAAAACATGATTTTCATGCAAGATTCATCAAATTAAAGCTTGAAATATGAATCAATCGATTATATACAATATTTAATCAAACAATGTTGTTATAATTTTACGTTTTAAACCAAAAAAACTCTCAAAATCATCATTTAACATTCATTTGTAATGAATGTTAGTCAAAATTTAAACTTAATATTCTTAAAACATTCATTTATGATCAATATTAACTCGTATATGTTATTATACACTGATTATATCATTTATCGGTGAATGTTATCACTAAAAATTCATCAAGAACTGATGTTAAGTAACATTCATGGATGTTTAATAACAAAATATGAGTTAACATTAATCTGTAATGAATGTTATTAATGCCGAAATCAAGGGCTAATATTTGTTTTCCTCATTCACAAGAATTTGAAGCTTCCCCATATATATATATGGGGAAGGATCCATAGGGAAGCTTTAAATTTTGAGAAAGGAGGGAAACAAATCTTAGCCCTTGATTTTTTTATAAATAAATGTTTTTAACATTCATTTGTAATGAATGTTAAATTTTAAAATTATTTGTGATTTTTAAAATTCATTTATGATGAAATCAAGGGTTGAGATTTGCTTCCCTCGCTCCCTAATGTTTTTGCTTCCCTCTTGATCCCCACCCTATATATATATATATATACTAAATCAATATAAATAGTTGTTCCATATTTTGCCACGTACGCAATAATGTCATGTGACGACCTCTCACAACTTAAAAATAAATAATTAATTAAATAATATTTGAATATAATATTAATTAATTAAAGAATCTATGAATCATACTTAAACACTAATTTAAAAAATAATATTAAAACCTATTAATATTAATAATATTAATTTATTATTTAATCCTTTAAAATAGTTATTAAATTTTTACGAGTCAAACTCTAAGAATTTAAAAATAACTAATTATATTAAATTTAATAATATTAATATTATTATTTAATTTCTTAAAAATAGCAATTGAATTTTTTGGTCAATTTTGTAGTTTTAAGTTACGACTACCTATTTATTTTTGGATTAATGTACCAAAAGTGCAACGAACTGCCACCATTTGTTCCATATATACAAGCTACCCATTTTATGTTCTGGGTATGTGACCAACCGAAAAATTTTGTACCTATATATGTAACTTGGTAACTGGCTACCGGAAGAACAGGTAAAATGCAATTGTCAGCATTTTTAAATATTTTTTAAATGTGACGTGTATATACAAAACAAAACATGGACTTTACTTTTATTATTATTATATGTCAAATAAAAACTCCAATTTCATAATCCCAACTCTCTCTCGTTCAATATTCCCGCTCGCTTGAAAACTCCACTGTTCTTGGTGCAACAACGAAATCCGACCAACATTCTTGAGGGAGTTAGCTTGTTTTTGTGAAATTCTAGTAAGGTATGTAATTGTTGTACACTCGTATACGTTTATTATGTATATTTGTTACCAAATTCTGAAAACCCTAGATTTTAAGACGTAATGTTGGATTTTTTTTAAAAATTTGATTTTAGTTATGAAGTGATTCAGAGGAAGTGAAATGTGGCTTATTATAACCTAAAAGCCCCAATTTTAACCCTAATTTCCAAATTTTTTAAATTTTAGTATTCCATGTTTAAATGGTAATGGTTTATAATGTCAGTTAAAATTTATTTTACAGGATGACGTATAAGTTGGAGATAACGATTCATCGCGAAGGTATTTTCTATCCTAAGCCTCTAAAATATATGAATGGTGATTCTGATACAATTCATGATCAAGACCTGAGTGACTTGACATTAGACAAACTTAAACAGTTCCTAAGTAGATGTTGTGCAACCCCTATTAGGAAACTTTATTATTGCATACCTAGTTTTTCACTAAAGTTAGGCCTAAGGGAGATTATGAATGATGCTCATTTACATGAATTTCATAGAGTTGGCCATGACAAGGGGGTAAGGTTGACTTATACATAGAACATCATGGTTATGATATACTCTCTTGGTTGTCTGATGATGATAATGAAGAGAAAGTGTCAGATGAAGAGGATACTGAAATTGAGATTGAAGAGGATGTAGTGTCATATGTGAATCTACATAATGAGGGTGAGGATAGTGTGATCATTCCACAGAGAGGAATTAATGACCCTTTCTTAACTAAGTTGTATAGTAATAACTTTGTTATGTTTGATGAGAATGTGTCATATGATCCAGTTGACCCTCATAGAACGATGCTAGTAAAAACCCAGAGTCTTTAGAAGAGTTAGAGATAGATGATAAATACAAAGTGAAGAAAGGGGTCACTTATCCTATCCACAACCCTGATCAACATTGGAAAGACATGAAACCCATTTTGGGTATGAGGTTTGCCAATCCTCAACAACTAAAATACTGTTTGGCCAACTATGGTATTGCACATGGGTTACAATTATGGTATGAAAGAGTAGACTAGAGGAGTATGTTAGTCAGATGTGAGAAAAATATTGAAGCAGGAAGGTGTGCAACAGGAAAGAGAAAGAGGGAAGAGAATGCTGATGAGGATAGTTCTGGGACTCCAATCAAAGGTAAAGGTAGATGTGAGAAGAAAGGTGGGACTCCAATCAAAGGAAAAGGAAAAGGAAAAGCTAAGGGTCAGACTGCTAAGGGTCAAGCTGCTAAGAACAGAGGTGCTAAGGGTCAGGCTGCTAAGGGTAGGGATGTTAAGAACAAAGGTAAGGGGCAGTTAGTGAATACCATTGTTGAATGCCCATTTATGCTGTGGGCCACATGGATGTCTAGTGAAAGATCATTTCAGATCAAGTCATTGATTCCTACACATAAGTGCATAAGAAATTTTGACTTGGGGTCACTTGTGACCCATAAATGGGTTGCAAAGCATTATGCACAACAGATCATGGAAAACAAGAAGCTAAATTTCAGAGAAATGCAAGCAGATATTAAGAAGAGGTTTTTGATTAATGTTAGCTTGAGTACTTGTAGGAGAGCAAAACAGAGGGCAATATTTCATCATGAGGGGGGTCTACAAGAGCATTATGGTAGGTTATGGGACTATAGACAAGCAATATTGGACAGTAATCCTGGATCAACAGTTAAGATAGAGGTTGAAGAGAAAGGAAATAGTAATGCTCAGTATTTTCTGAGAATGTATGTCTGCTTCAAAGGTGTGAAAGATGGATGGCAAGATGGTTGTAGGAGGGTGATTGGACTGGATGGATGTTTTTTGAAATCTCATGTTAAGGGAGAGTTGTTGACTGCAATGGGCAGGGATGCTAATAACCAAATGTATCCAATTGCATGGGCTGTGGTAAATGTTGAAAACAAAGATAACCGGTGCTGGTTTTTAGCTTCATTATGTGATGATCTGAGACTGTACAATGGGCACTATGTGACCATCATATCAGATGGACATAAGGTAACTATTACTTATATATTTTTGACATGTTTAAATGTACCCATAACTAATTATTTATTGAATTGCATTTGTCTGTACAGGGGCTAATTGAGGCAGTTAGGACATGGTTGCCTGTAGTAGAGCATAGACAATGCACTAGGCATATCTATGCAAACTTTAAAAAGAAATGGACAGGTGTCCATTTTAGGGGCCTCTTTTGGTCTGCTGCATCAAGCATCATAGTTAGTAGGTTTCAAGAAAAGATGGAACAAATCAAAAAGCTAGATGAAGCAGCTTACAACTATTTGCTTGAGAAGGATCCAAATATTTGGTGTAGAGCTTTCTTCCAAATGGATCGTGCCTGTGTAGCATATGAAAATGGTATATGTGAGAGTTACCATAGAGCCATATTGGAAGCTAGACAGAAACGCATCATCACAATGCTTGAGGAAATTAGAGTGTATCTGATGCAAAGGCTTTTTACCATGAGTCAAAAGGCAAGGGCTTTGGAAGATGAAATTTGTCCATTAATCAGAAAATACATTGAAGAACAGAAATGCAAGCAGAGGTATGTAAAATTGTGTATTTGATGTAAAATTGTTTATGGGTTTATTTTTTCAATAGCATGTAACTGTTTGTGGTATTTTTATGTTAAGGGATTGGATTGTGTACCAAAGCCACTATCAAGTGTTTGAAGTTAGAAGTGCAAATGAATCCTATGGGGTTAACCTAGATTCAAGGACATGTGAATGCAAGCTATGGGATTTAAGTGGCATACCTTGTGTGCATGCTGTTGCCTGCTACATCTATTGCCAGAGGGAACCTTATGAAGGAGTTAGCCAGTGGTTGATGAAGGATAGCTGGGAAAATACTTACCAATACTCAATTAAGCCTGTCACTGGTTCTGCAAACTGGAGTAGATTGAATTTACCTCCAATTGTCCCTCCAATCCATAGAGCCATGCCAGGAAGACCTAAGAAGAAGAGGATCAGACACACTTCTGAGAATGATCATGTTGTGAGTAGAGTTGGTAGAGTTATGACATGCCAAAACTGTTGGGACAAATGTCACTCCAAGAAATACTGCACCAATCCTACCAGACATAAACCATAGACAGTTACTAGAGGTGGAAGGGGAGGTGGTTTCAGAAGAGGTGGTAAAAGAGGTGGAAGCAGAGGTGGTGCTGGTACAGGTGGAGCTGGTACAAATGGAACTGGTACAAGTGGAGCAGGAACAAGTGGTGCTGGTACAACTTGTGCAGGAACAAGTGGTGTTTCAAGTGTTGGAGGAGTGCCAAGTGGTGTATCAGATGAGATCAAAGTGGAAGAAGAGGGTGGATCTGGTGGAAACAAACCTACTGCAAGAAAGCTATTCACTGAAGATCAACAACCAGGAACCCAAAAAAGTATGGCACAACCACCTGTTACTGATTCTGATGTTATACCTGATCATGTTGAGTTGTATTTTGGTCCTTATAAGAACAGAGGTTTTGTGAAGCTCAGAAAGAAGTCTGAGAGAATTGAAAATCAGTGGAGGGTGAACCTACCAAAAGATGGAAGTGGTACATCAATTGATAAGCCATTAACTCTGGATGATGAAGCAGAGGAGAAGTAGGTGGGTCAATATGGAGAAGTATTGTATGTATTTGGTGTAGGTCAATTATTGAACCCAAGATATGTGCTTTACTGGCCCTACTTCTTCAGTTTTTTGAGTTTTATTAAATTGTTTATGTTGTGTCTTCAAACAATACCATGTGGGTGGTCAAAGAATGTATTTACTTTCTTTTGTATTGTAGTAACAAGTGATGTACTACATTATGGTCTGAATATTGGTAATTCCATATTCCAAGTTAATCCAGAGTCTTTAGTGTACTACCTTTCCTCGTGTTTGTATTCATTGTTAAAGTTAAAGTTTTTGAATTTCACATTTGTTGGTCAAACTTTGGTAATTGCAGGTATAACATTGGTAATATGAGAATGTCAAAAATATAGCAGCTTGAACATTGGTAATATGTCATCAAAATACTGGAACAAATTTCTTTCATTAAAATTCATGATCATACAACCTGCAAGAGTCACCATCTATACAAGCTAAAAGCAGATTCAAGGACTAAACTGCTACTGCTACTGCTTTACAATAATAACTACAACAATCAACAACAGTAACATCAGACATTTCTTCAAAAAACAACACATATCCTTAACCTTCTTCACCTTCATGCAGTTTCCTCACTTCTTCTTCCTTTTTTACCTTATAAAGCACGAACTCACCATTCAACCTTTCTACCATTTCTCTATTTCTCATGATTTCTCTAAACGCATCCCTTTCATCAGCTTTCAAACATTGGTACAAATGTAATAGGTTTTTCTTGTACCAATCGTTTTTAATTTCTTCATCAACAAAGTAAAATGCTTTACACCTCTTCACTACAGACTAAACCACATAACCCCCAAAATGTCAGGACAAAGAAGTGATCGTAAATACAGTAAACAACGAAGCAGCTTACCATGGAATTTGGACAAGTTAAAAAACTACGAGCAGGGTTCGTAGAGGTCCATGAAGTACGTAACACCAACAAAAGTGGAGGATTACAGTCGCAATGTGTTGGTAAGTCACCCGATCGCTTCGATTTTAAAGAATGAGAGGAAGAAGAAGACATGAGCGCTGCTCGTGGGTTTTTGTTTTTGAAACTAGGGTTCAAAAGATTACTGAACAAGACACCTGTTATAAACTCTCGATTTCTGACGTGGCAATGACAAATAGACAGCCGACGTGTCAAAAGATGGAACATGGCATCCCACGTGGCTGCATTGTCAGCAAAGTGTTTTTCCATCAGGTCAAAATCAAGTTTGTAAAGATACGTAAACGGTTTCTTCCGGTTGGTTACATACCCAGAACATAAAATGGGTAGCTTGTATATATGGAACAAATGGTGGCAGTTCGTTGCACTTTTGGTGCATTAACCCTTTATTTTTTTACTGATGCATAAACATTATATTATAAGTATTGTATTATTTGAATTGACGTGCATCGCACGTGCTAATAACTAGTATATATATATATATATATATATATATATGGGTAAGAGAAGTAGATAAGTTAATCTTAGCCCTCCATTTCTAAAATGTTAACACTCACATTTGATAAATATTATTTAAAATTTCAACTTAATATTCATATACAATAAAATACTTTCATTTATGATAAAATTAAAAATTGAGATATTCCTCCTTCCTCAACACTTATAACTTTTCTCTAAATCTTTTTCCTATGATATATAATTTTTAAAATATAGCATTTAAATTAGAATCGTATATGTTATTCTCAATCAATAAAGTATTTTGATTTAAATGAGATGAGTTGAGTTGCATGATATTTTTTAAAATTCATGAGTGTGCATCTTTGTTTGAACATGGCACATGGCCAACTACACTTGTGCATGAAAGCACATGTTGAATGTTCCCCCTTCAATGGGTCAATACAATACAATGGTCAACTTGTCTTCACTTCCAAACAAAGCCCCACATATTTACTAAAATGTTGCTTAGATTAAATGTGTTGTAGAGTTTTAGTTGCAACAAACAAAATATACAGTTAGATTATTACATTTAAAATAGGTTACTAAATTTATTTATATTACTTTATTATAAAAGAAATGATTTGTCTTATGTATAACGAAATTAAAAATGTTAACTCGTTTTCACAACGCTTTTCAAGTATATTATGCATGAATTACTAACAATTCTCAACTCTACTAACCAAATTAGATACTAGTAAAAGTGTCAAATTAAATCGTTAGTAATTAGTAAATTACCTAGATATATAATGAAGTGTATGGCTTTGTTTTCTTTAACGATAAATTTACAGTCTAACAAAAATACTACCGAAATATTATATATTCAGTGCCTAAAATAAGGTTTTAACTCACAATTAAGTTGTATGGACTTTGACGAAAAGACAGTGGCTCTTAAGGTATAAAAGTGTAACATATGTTAGCACCGAAATATATCTTAACTCAAATGACTCTTTTTACCTTATCGGTCATCCCATATAAAGTACTATTGAAAAGCACGTTTTTAACTTCGTCTATATCCTATTTGTTTATAACTCACGATATTTTAGAATATCGACTTAATAAATAAGTGGACCAAGTTTTAACATATTTTTCCTACAAGACAAATTTATTAATCCTTATAAACTTTAAAAATAAAATAACGATTTTTTTACCCGATTATAACTGTTTCGCATGTTCGGTTGTTATGTCATGATGTTCATATACATTATTTTACACATCAGATTGATACCAATCTCAACTTAAAATTATAATTATACTTATCATACACATACAAATAAACTACACCAAATTTGTGTTGCATGAAGAATCAGATTTTAAAATGACATCCACTCATCTCCAATTCCTCTCTCTTTTCAGATTGGATCTTACACAATGTCCCCTTTCTCAACTTTATACTTCCATACCCTACCCAACCAATTGGACCACCATTTAGAATCTTTTTTATTTTTTATTTTACCCTTTACATTTTATAAATCCATCATAATCAACAAAAAGTATCTTTGTACACCCTCTAGAGCCCAACCCTTTTTGACACCCTAAAATTTCAAATAAACAACTTTTAAGAACATGCTATACAATTCAAAGTATTACCTTAAAACTTGAAACTTCAACTCTTTGTAGGAAACAAAATGTACATATTCAAAGTGTCATCCCAATATCCCATTTCTATCTATAAAGTTAAAGCAAACACTTATACATCCCACAAAAGAAAGAACTTGTACTCTCCGTCCCAATTTAATGTCTACATGTACGTAGTTTTAAATTTGTGCAATGATATATCACATTTACATAAGTAGGGGCAGTACTATTGAAAATCATCGGATGGCGAACTCGAAACACAAACATATATATTATATTTTTCAAACATATTATATCATCCATACAGACATTAAAGGCCATCAAAATGATACATATTGTATATCATTCATACATATATATAAACCACAAAAAATATTGACATATTATACCGTCAATAAATGCGTCATATAACTAGGTATTTACAATTTCTTCGGCAGTTGACCACGACGATGACCCATAGTTTGAAACTGTTTCACTATTAAGTCATCATCAACAGTTTGAAACACCTCTTTTTCGATATACGTAACCAAACAATCATTCATCCACTAATCTCCCATTTTGTTACACAATTGAGTCTTCACAATCTTCATAGCTAAAAATGTCCTCTCAACTGAAGCTGTTGGCAAGTAAAATCAAAACCAATTTAATCGTAAGTAAACTAAAGGGTATACAAGATTTCTCTTTGTTTCAACTAGTTTTGAAGCAAGTCTCTCCCTTTACATCCACAAACTTGGTACTAGTTTTCATTTCATATAAGATTGAGTCAAGGGTGTCAAGAAAACCACGATCCGTATTAGAAAAATCCAACGGATTTAACTCTGGATAAACGAATCAACTTATCCTTATTAAAACATGAGAATGATTCATCCAGGCTTAAGCAAGCCATAAAACCTAACAATTTTGCAGTGACCTCGTTAAACCTGTTGTTAAGTTCTTGAAGCATCCAATCTATCCCAATCTAAAATATTTCATTTTCATAATGGTGAAGGTTTGTCACTTTAGGTCCAACAACAGATCTCCCTGGAGCTACATAGTTATTACCCATTGTGGGAATAACGATGTCATACTGATAACAAAATGAAGAAACAAATGACTACCAGGTTGACAATGACCTCTCTGCATATATGCTCTTTGAATTCTATCACGATCATTATGATTATACTTAGATATTTTTCTTCGATCCCCAGGATCACGCGGAAGATCATTTAAATCAATATCTTCACAAACTCTTTTGGAACTTTCCCCAATATTTGATGCTTCCTCAAACTCAAAAAGAGGTATTCTTATAGCAAAATTATCCATAACTCATGTGAATATGTGATGATCAGTAAGAAATCATAATTTAGAATCAGTTTAGATTATTCAACTAACAACATAACCTGATAACCAACAACTTTTACTTTTTATTGTATGTAAAGAAACGTGAACACTTATTTTCGAATAGCAATGATTTTCGAATAGCAATGTAGGCATTTAAAGTACGGAGTGAATAGTAAACTGATCAAATTCATCGCACCTTATAAATGTGATTTTAGAACCAACTCATATACAACCTTTAGTTTATCATGGAAAATTCGACCACTTTTTAAATCTAGTATTTTTAGTACACTAGATCATACATGTGTGACACCCATAAAAACATGGGTCCACACATCTACTTCGTCTTTAAATCATAAATCTGCTCTCCATATCCAGAATGTAAAGTAAACAAAAAGCACCTCATCTGTATATACCACCAATTGATTCAAGTCACATGCACCCCCAACAGCAAATATACAAAAACAGAGGTTAATCCTTTTCTTCATAATAACAATTTCCAAGCCCAAAGCATAAGTGTTACATCAACATGTACCTCTCTTACTAAACGTTATACGGGACTCTGGATTTGTCGATTTTAACTCTGAAAAAAGGCCTAACAGAAACAGAAAAAAAAAAAAAGGTTTGACTTGCTAAACCCATATCAAATAATCTACATATCTACCTAGAACTTAACATTCAAGCTTCATAATATGATATAAAAAGAAGAAAAATAAACAGAATAATTAGACAGCTACCACTTGTTGTTGTTCTTGTTGTTGATCATCTTCGTAGTGGAGGAGACTTGTTGATCTTGATTTGTAAGAGGATGATGAATCTTCTATATTTAGTGGTGGTTGAAGAAGGAGCATTTCCTTTTGGAGATAAGAACAATAAGTGTGAAATGTGGTGGGATTCACATTCAATTGGAACCCCAATCCAAATAAGAAATCCACTTCAAGAAAGTTGATTTCTGTTGTGCTGATTCCTCCTACTTTTGCATAATATGCATTATTATAGTACCTACACATATAATCCCATAATTAAACACAAAAAGAACATTTGTAAATACTACTATTAATATCACACTCAAGGTACGTTACAATTGTTAAGTTGATGTACTCTACAAATTTTGATGATTGTACTTTAAGATATATAACACATTTCAAACACAATTCTGATACCAATATTTGTATTTAGGTGTTGTTAGATGTGTTTAATCAACCTACATGATACCCTTGTTGGCATTAATGATTTGTAGAAGTTTAGCTTTAAGATATGAAGGTATACTACTCATGATTAATCATGTGGTTGGTACTAATACTCTTTCTAGTTGGCATTCATGAGGTGGGGAAGAAAATAAGATATAGACAACATACAACCACCAATAAACTTTGTACAACCACTTGATGCCTATTTTTTACCGCATCCTTCATATAAGATTTTTGAAAGTTTGTCTATAACACATAAAATAAAAGAATTTATTTGTTGATTAATCCTTCACATACCCTTAATTAAAACCTAGTGTAGCCAATTCAAGGTTATTCTCTTTAATGATGTATCAAATGCATGATTTTTCTGTTTTACATGCAGTTGCCAAAGAATCTACAATTTGAATGAATGATATGAAGATAATGTGTGAACCGATTTTAAAAATCTATGAGCTAATAACAGAGCATGGCAAGAATCAATTTGCAGGGTTAATCGGGCCGAATTTTGTTCTTCTAGTGCAATTCGAAAATTGTTTAAAGAATTCAAAATTTAACAGTTGAAAATACATTAATGCTTCACAATTTCCATAACCAGTTAAGACTATGGATCCATGTATTTACCAAAACTAGATCAATTTATACCCCGTGATCAAAATTTAGAAACATTTGAATATAAAATCCAAGGAAATACTTTCAATCATTTTTCAAATCATCATGCAACCTCTTTTAAGGAAGACAACGAAAACACTAGTTTTAACTTCTAAGTAAATTATATTACTTTATTTAAAATAAAAATAAAAAATAGGTGTAAAGTATATTTGTTTTTTTCTCTCCTTTTGTACCTTAAGTTTTAAACCAATAATATGATCCATAAACACTTTAATAAGAGCTCAAAAGCTAAAGCAATTAGACACAAACTTACTAAATTCAATGTCTTGGATTTGGAATTCGATCAAACTCAGCGCAAATTATGAACTAAACGATCTCCAATTCCAATTCCAGACCTCGAAATACACTAACACAAAGCATAAAAGCTTACATATCATCCATGAACTTGGCAGCAATCATAACACTTGTAATCAGTAACCGATGAACATTAAATGAATTAATAGAAAGTGCTGGTTGTTGTTGAGTAAACCGCTCAAGATAAACATATGCAACAACATAACACGAAGGACTACAATTTGCATACTTGAAAATTCTCTCTAAATAGCTTTGAATTGAGATAGTTGGCCTCGTAAGACCATGAAAAGCCGAGATCTTTCGCATATGGAATTGTGAGTTGTCGTCGTTAGATTCGGCAACTCGTTGAAGGAGAGATGAGAGGTAGGCTAATAGTTTGTTCATCACTTTTGGGCACTCTAATTCTGCCATTGATGAACAGGGGATATTTTAGAAAATGTTGAAATAATAAAGATTGTTCTGAGTATATAACGACTTGTAGGGGTGTCATTTGGTAGGTATGTGTAAATTTACGGTTGTGTCCTTTGGGTTGAGTTTTGAAATGAAGTTTAAATTTAAACTTTTAATTATTTTAGGAGGGAAAGATTGTTTAGTGTGGCTAATCTTAATTATTATTATTATCATTGGACTATATTTTAAAATCGCTTTTGTAGCCTTTTATATTTGTTATCCACACAGTATTCTAATCCAGTGACCATTATATATCATGGATAATTTATTTCTTTTGTAAAACTTCCACCAACTTTAGGACACTATTTATGTTCTGTTTTGCTTAGGCATAGCCAATTTGCCATTACAAAATAATCACACATATTATTTCATATCTGATGAATTTATGTAGGTATATACTCCGTAGTATACACGTCTAAACTAGTGGAAAACTTGAGTGAAGAGAAAACTTGGGCATCCATTCCAATCATGTGATTATATGTGGATCTAAGAGTATTGGTCCCGCCTAAGATCACTCGTAGTGGTTCGTCCTTGAGCCCATCACGGATGGAGTGGTCTCGTGGTGAACTGTACTCGTCGAAAAAACAACAAACCTAGAATGAGAATTTATGAGGTTCACACGAATATTTAATATTTTTTATACACTTTCACGATTTAAAAAAAAAAAACATTTTTTTTACAACCGGCTAGTTTTAAAATTAAATAAAAAATAAAATTTTAAAACTTATATATCCATTGTTTTCCCACGGTTATATATATATAGGGTGGGGATCAAGAGGGAAGAAAAAAAATTAGGGAAGAAGGGAAGCAAATCTCAACCATTGATTTCATCATAAATGAATTTCAAAAATTACAAAAAATTTTAAAATTTAACATTCATCACCAATGAATGTCAAAAACGTTATTTAATAAAAAAATCAAAGGCTAAGATTTGCTTCCCTCCTTCCCCAAATTTTGAAGCTTCCCTCTGGATCCTTCCCCTATATAGATATATAATTCTTATTTTATTTTATTTATTAAATTCTTATATAAATACACAACAACTATACATTATTTTAACACAACAATAAATTCATCAAATTCACCTACATACATATTCACATACATACAATCTTTTAACACAATAACATATTCACATACATACATATTCACAAACACTATAATTTTCCTATAACCATGTCTAATCCAAAAGAAAATTTCTCATATACGAATCTTTGCAATTTTGGCACTACAAATACCCCGGGTTCTAGTTCATCACGGCCAAACCTGAATAATCAACAATCCAACATGTTCCAACAATCGTATTACCCACAACAATCATTCCAATTGAACCAACAATTCCAACAACAACAAAAATAACAATCACCACAACAGAAATCCGTATCCACGGACAAAAAAGGGGGAAAAAAAGTAATCAAATGAAGATTTCAAGGTGTGTCGGTTATATGTATCAAAAAACCATGGACATATAAAGAAGAAGCGTGGTTGGCACAATGTTGGGTCGATACTTCAGAAGACCCAAATATGGAAACTCTCAAAGACGCACTAGTTTTTGGGAAACAGTGGGGAAAAACTCAACAACAACAACAAGGACTATCAACGAGGAGATAATCAACTTACCTCCAAATGGCAAATCATTAACCAAGTTTGTGGTCAATTAAATGCAATTTACAATGAAGACTACCGCACATGGGGAAGCGGGCAAGACGACCGTACTATCTATGATCGAGCAATGGCCGAATTCAGAAACGTCACTCTCAAAACGTTTAGTATGAAATAGTCTTGGGAAGTATTAAAAGACAAACCAAAGTGGTTTATGGAACCGGGAGTAGGTGGCGCAATGAGGCGCTTATTTGACGAAAATGAAGAATGTAATAACGAGGCGGTTGATCTTGAAGACGATACTACCAACGAGCTATTTGGGGATGGCGCGATTCCAAGACCCCCTAGCCGGTTGAGTATACGCCTACGGAAAGTCGCAAAAAGTCAACACTCTTTCGATGCAGCGGCTTCTTCTCGTGTTACCAGTTCAAGGCTCGGAGTTGCGGTCAAACACATAACAAGCTATAAAGAAAGAATGGAAGTTCAACGTTTAGAAGTTGTGCGTTAGATAAAAAAAAAGTCAAAAAAATGTGTGCGGCAATTGAGTCACTAAATTTTCTAAAAGAAATTACCGAGGGTTACAAGCCGAAGGAAAAAAGTGAATTAATAACATGAAAAAGTTTATTAGCAAAAAATATGTGAAATTCGTGGATCTCGACGCAAACGAAGACAAAGAATAATTTTAGACTTCTATTATCGTATCGTATGTTTTTATTTTTCTAAATTATATATTTTTTAGTATTGTAATATTTTTTTATTAATTGATGTATCTTTTATTTTATTAATTAATAAGTAAATTTTAAATTAATTATATCATCTTTCTCAATTCCCCTAATAAACACACTTATAGGAATTGTTTTCAGCACACATAGCAATTTTCTATATAGCATTATACTATTAGCGTATGCACATCATACATGAGAAAATCATATTTTACAAGAATATCATTTATTTAGCAGTGAAGTTTTTGTGATCAAATAGTCACACCCACAGTTCCAAAAAAGTTATCTAAGCAAACAACATCTAATGCAAAATATTAACTAACTATTAGTTTGGACGTTTGGCAACAAATAACCACTAATAGAATAATAGGAATTTACTACGACCAAATGTCATTGCTAAAAGCTCGTATATGTAGGTCAACAACGACGAATTCTAGCGACGACAGGTCAGAGTCATACTTTAATTCTCCTGACAAAAAATAAATTGAAATTAAATATCTCATTGCAAAAGGTAATGATTTGTTTGTACTTTTTTAATAAATACTACAACATATATTGTGAAACAAGGATTCTTATAAAAATATACAACCACAACAAATACTTCCTAATCATCGTCGATTAATATGACTAATACAAACTCGATTTACAATGGTTTGAAATCGTTCTTTATCACTTTCCTTAGCTTTGGTCAGATTCTCGTGCCACAACCCTTCAAACCTACAAGTTCAAGTAAACTAATTAAAGATTTAAATAATCAAGCATGAAGTGTTTGGAACCAACATAAACATGACATACATGTAAAGATTTGATTTCAAAGTTAACAAACAAAATCACTAAATCAACATTTGAAATAATACAATTATAATAAACTATACCTACACTTTTAATAACTTTATACAATCATACAATTATAGGGTTGAATTCAAATGAGAATGAAAATTTTAGTGAGAATGGAGGAATGAATCCTAGCCATCCATTTTGCAAAATCCAATTTTCCCCTCAAATTAAATATCTCACAAACGGCTAATCAAAAAATTATAAAAATTGCACCATAAAAATCAGCGTTCTTTTCTCTACGATTAGACATCCCTCATGATATACTTTCGACGAAATTTTTTTATATTTTTTTTGAGTTGAAACCCGGTAACACGTGTGTTAGTGGTTGGTAACACATGTGTTACAAGTAACTAACACATGTGTTATTAGCAACTAACGCATGTGTTACCGCGACTAACACATGTGTTACCAGTTTTCGAAACCCACCAAAAAAAAAAAAAAAGTTCGTCGAAAGTATACATTATGAGATGTCTAATCGAAGAGAAAAAAATGCATATTTTTATGGTGCAATTTTTGTATTTTTTTTACTAGCCGTTTGTGAGATATTTAATTTTTAAAAATGTTGGAGGTGTTCGGTTGTGACGGCCGACAATGCGTTTTGGTGGTGGTGCAGAGAGAATGTGGGTTTTGGGTTTCAAAAAGAAGAAAAGTGAAAAGAGAAGGTTCGCGGTGGAGATTTACGGTAGCAGTGGTGCAATTCTAGAGTTTCAAAATGGAGAAGAAAAAGAAAAATGGCTACAGATTTTATATTTAATTCAAAAAGAAGAAGAAAGGTAAAAAAGAGAAGGTTTGCGGTGGTTATTTGTTGTTTATTAAAAGTATAATTTGTTTAATTGATTAAAAATATATGTCGTCACTAACGGGCTTTAGAGATGATCTTTTGAATAAATTTTTGTTCATGAAAAATATAATTTGTTTTTAATTATTTGTTTAATTGATTAAAAATATCATAAGTTCAAAATAAAAATTAATTCAAAATATAATTGTTGTTTAATTATTTGTTTAATTAATTAAAAATATTATAAGTTTAAAATAAAAACTAATTCAAATATATTTTATGTTTAATTATTTTTTTAATTAATTAAAAAATATTATAAAGTTAAAATAAAAAAATTTAAAAATATAATTTGTGTTTAACTAATTAAAAAATATTATAAATTTAAAATAAAAACTAAAAAGTATAATTTGTGTTTAATTAATTAAAAATAACATATGTTTAAACTAAAAACTAATTCAAAATATAATTTGTGTATAATTATTTGTTTAATTAATTAAAAATAATATATGTTTCAAATAAAATCTAATTCAAAATATAATTTGTGCTTAGTTAATTAATATAATTCGATGTAACGCCTTAAGGTTGGATGTAATGTCTTTGGGTTAGATGAAACGCCTTAGGGTTTATCTCGATCGTTCGAATGTTTGAAGAGCGTTGACGTCTTCCGTAGTGTAAACACCTTAGGGTTCGATGAACAACTATGGTTGATAAACCTCTAAAAGGTTCAGGAACTTGAATTGTCTTTAATGTCAACTTCATTAAGACGTCATTGCAATCACTCAATTATTACGATGTGATACGATAACAAGGTTCACTTCACTACTGATAAAACATCATTAAACACAAATTATATTGTTGTGTTTAGTTATTCGTTTTATGCCTTAAAAATGTTATAAATTTAAAATAATTAAAATAAACACTAATCGTCGCTTTGATTAGTTTTTCATTTAAATCTACAATTTTGTATTAACTAAAAATTTATTAAAATATATTAATTAAATGTTGTCTCTATAGATCTTTAGAGATACATGGTCATCGCTAAAAGTTTAGCCGAGACTTTTTAGCTTTGAAGCAAAATAAAATAAAATATATATAGAGAGGGATGATTAGGGGGAAGATTCAATTTTGAATGAAAGGGGGAAGTGAATCTACACCATCAATGTTCTTACTTTTTAAATCTTATGACGCCTGATTTGTTTATACTTCCGTTCATTGTTTTTACAGGGATGAGGGTACTATTTCAGTTTAATCTAGTTTATTTTTATTAATTATATAATTAACATTCATCATGATGAATTATAAATTTTAATAAGTCAGTGTAGCTTTTCCATTATAAATTAACTTGTTTTACTATTCATCAGACTGAATGAACTAACATTCACCAAGATAAATATTAACTAATTTGGATCAAATTTTTATTAATTGTCGTTATAACCTTCATATAAAATTTATCAAGGAACTGTATGTTAGTTAACATTCATATGATGAATGTTAAATCATAACATTAGTTGATAAATATTTTTAATTTGACGTTTATTTTTTCTAAATGTTCTATTTTTGAATCTAACTTTTATCAATTATCATTTTAACGTTCGTATAAAATTTATTTAAGAACATTTAATATTCATAGGCATTTAACTTATGTTATCTAACATTCATATAACATTAACTTAAAAATATTTATGAAACAAGTTAGATAAAAAATTTTAATTTAATATTCATCACACTTAATGTTAACTAATTTGAATCTAATTTTTATCAATTCCCGTTTTAAACTTCATATCAAATTTATCTAATGAACAATAATATTCATACGTATTTAACTTATGTTAGTTAATATTCATCATTATGAATATTAAATCATAACAGACTTTAAGACACTATCGATAAATTTTAATGTTCATCACACTGAATGTTAACAACATTCACCATTTTAAAATAGATTTTGATACACACTAAAGTTTGAAATGAAATTTCACTATGTGAAGTCAAATTATAAACAATTAACTTCAAAAACTAATTTAGACTTTGATAAATACTTAAGTTTGTAACATATTGTTTTATATTATAGAAAATTCAAAATTATATATATTTTTTTTATCTCTATTTTTTTCCACTTCATGATATCAGCCTTTCCTACTTATCTTTAAGTACTTGATACTTTATGACGATATTATAACACCTTCTTTCGAATCCAACTATGAATATGATCTTATTGAACAAGCAACTAATCAACCGTATTCTGAATGTTGTAGCCTATAGTAAGTTACATTCTCTAAGCAAAGGTGTAGAGGTTCTTGATTAACTTTTTATGTTCTTGAAAACATTCTACCCCATTATTATCTTTGTAACACAAACACTCATGGTTATCTGTCTTCACATACGTTTTATCCACAAAGATTATACCGTTAGGTAATGGATGTTTTCTTTTGTTCATGTTCTCAATTGTCAATTCTAATGATTTTTCTTTAATAACAAAGTTATTTGCAACACCAAATAACTTATAGTCTTCTTTAGTTATTTTTCCAAGATTAAAAGATATTTCCATCAAATAAGTAACTCAGCTAACACTTCACTCTTCATGTTCTTATCAGAAAGCTTCTTAATCCATTGAGCAATATACTTCCACTTTTTGAAGCCAAGAGTATGCATGTTTTCCAATTTGATTAATCTTCTTTCTCTATTGGTTGAAGTGCAATCTATCTGAATCTTTCCTCCATCTCTGCTCAGATAACAACTTTCAATCTTATTGCTAGATTTTTTTCTTTAGAAGGTTGTTTTAACTAACTCTTTAATATCTTCAAGCCTTTGAAACTTTACTCTAATTTTTTCATCATTCTTCAATTGATATATTTAAATCTCTAACACTAGAACTTTCTTCCATTTCTAGCTCTCAGCTGAAATCATCAACTATTTTGGACTTTCATCCTTTGTTCTTAATCTTTAGATAATTCAAGGTATTTTTAAACACTCATTTTTCTAGTAGAAGCTTCTTGCAATAGCATGTCTTTATGTTCATCATCAAGAGCAGTGTTACTCAATTCTGCAATCTGGATATCAATCTTATTTTTTAATATCTTCATTTGATAATTCTATGCCTATCCTATTGTTGTTTTTAAGATTTGTTTAACCTGTTCTTTTTCTTCGACAATATGTTCATATCTCAATTCGAAGCAATCAAAAAAGTTATTGAACAAGAAGTAAGAAATGAAAATCATCGATTATTGACTTGAAAGACACAAAAAAGTTAGAGAACGTTTTGGTTCTATACGAAATACAAGTGAATCTAGCAAGAAAAAGGAAGTTCAAGTGACTCATGAATCTAAAGATGTTAAAGAAGAATAAGTGATTCACGAATCAAAAGAACAAATAACTAAAAATCAAGATAAAGCAATCATGAAATGAAGGGCTTCACCAAAGTTGATGGGAGGAGGTTTTGGTGAAGGTGCAGTAATAAAAGATAAATTTGAATATGAAGTTCAAGGGAATAAACATGCAAAACAAGTTTTGAGCCAACCAAGATACAAATACCTTCCACCACCAATGAATGCACAAGTAAGATCAAATTTTATTGTGTATGAAAGTCTATTTCAAAATGGTGAATGTTATTTAACATTCAGTGTCATGAATGTTAAACTAAAAATTTATCAACAGTGTATGAAAGTCTATGAAAGTCTGTTATGATTTAACATTCATCATTGAAATGAAAGTTATTTGATATATATTGATACAATATAAGTTTAACAAATATAGGGATACATTGATTGTTTAGAATTGAGATACGAACATATTATTGAAGAAAAAGAACAGATTAAACAAATCTTAAAAACAGCAAATAGGAAAGGCATAGAATTATCAAACGAAGATAATAAAAAATAAGATTGATATCCAGATTGTATAATTGAGTAACACTGCTCTTGATGATGAACGAAGAGACATGCTATTGCGAGAAGCTTCTACTAGAAAAATGAGTGTTCAAGAATACCTTGAATTTTCTAAAGATGAAGAACAAAGGATGAAAGAGTCCAAAATAGTTAATGATTTCAACAAAGAGCTAGAAATAGAAGAAAGTTCTAATGCTGGAAATTTAAATATATCAATTGAAGAACAAATCAAGAATGATGAAAAGATTACAGCAGAGTTTCAAAGGCTTGAAGATCTCAAAGAGTTAGTTAAAACAACCTTCAAAAGAAAAAAAAAATACAGTGATAAGATTAAATGTTATTATCTGTACAGAGATGGAGAAAAAATTCAAATAGATTGCACTTTAACCAACAGAGAAAAAAGATTGGTCAAATTGGAAAACATATATACTCTTGGCTTTAGAGAGTGGAAGTATATTGCTCAATGGATGAAGAAGATTCCTCTGATAAGAACATGAAGACTGAAGTGTTAGCTGAGATTACTTATTTGGTGGAGATAGAATCTTGGATAAATAACTAAAGAAGAGTATAAGTTATTTGGTGTTGCAAATAATTAGTTATTAAAGAAAAATCAATAGGATTGACAACTAAGAACATGAACAAAAGAGAATATCCATTATCTAACGGTATAATTTTTGTAGATAAAACGTATGTGAAGACAACTAACCATGAGGGTTAATGTTACAAGGATAATAATGGCGTAGAATGCTTTCAAGAACATAAAAAAGTTAATCAAGAACCTCAACACCATAGCATTGCTTTGCTTAGGGAAGGAAACTCACAACACGCTACAACATTAGAAGACGGTTGATTAGTTGGTTGTTCAATAAGATCAGATTCATAGTTGGATTCAAAATTATTTGTTATAATATCATCACAGAGTATCAAATACTTGAAGATAAGACTGATGATGGGATAATAAAGTTACTGAAATGGAAAGTTAATATCATAAAGTGGAAAAAAAAGTTGAGATAGAAAAAGTATTAACTTTTTTATTTTCTATATAACACAATACTATGTAACAAACTTAAGTATATATGAAAGTCAAATTTAGTTTTTGAAGCTAACTGTTTATAATTGACTTTACAGAGTGAAAGTTTATTTCAAACTTTATTGTGTATGAAAGTCCATTTCAAAATGTTGAATGTTAGTTAACATTCAATGTGATGAATGTTACATTTAAAAAAGTTTATCAACGATGTATGAAAGTTTGTTATGATTTAACATTCAGCATGACTAACATAAGTCGAATGCATATGAATATTAATGTTCCTAGATAAATTTTATATAAAGGTTAAAACGACAATTGATAAAAATTATATCCAAAATAGTTAACATTCAGTGTGACAAATGTTAAATTAAAAATGTTTTTTAACTTATCTTATGATTTATCATGATGGATGTTAAATTAAAAATATTTATAAACCAATGTTATGATCTAACATTCATAATGATGAATGTTAAATAACACAAATCGAATGCCTATGAATATTAATGTTCCTAGATAAATTTTATATGAAGGTTAAAACAACAATTGATAAAAAAATAGATCCAAAATAGTTAACATTCATCGTGGTAAATGTTATCTAACATTCAGAAAGATGAATGTTAAATTAAAAATATTTATCAACTTATGTTATGATTTAACATTCATCGTGATGAATGTTAAATTTAAAATATCTATAAACTAATAAACTAATGTTATTATTTAACATTGATCATGATAAATGTTAACTAACATAAGTCGATGCGTATGAACATTAAGCTTCGTTGATAAATTTTATATGAAGGTTATAATGACAATCGATAAAAATTAGATCCAAAATAGTTAACATTCATATTGGTGAATGTTAACTAACATTCAGAACGATAAATGTTATAATTAAAAATATTTATCAACTAATGTTATGATTTAACATTCATTACGATAAATGTTAACTAACATAAAGTTTCTGGATAAATATTCCTTGTGGACGTACAAGGAATGATGTCTTTAAATGATATTTAAGTCTCATTTAAAAGCAAATAAGAAACACATAACATGAATAAAACTGATTAACATAATAACAACTTACCACAAGAAGCATGAATATATAAATTCAAATCAAAAGGATCATGGAACTAGACGACATCAAAGAAGCTACAAAAACATCATTATAAACATTCACACATTAATTAAATATACAAAAACTATTCTAATATATAACATTCATATAACATTCACCAGAGGTAATATTATCATTATCTGAGATAATAATCATGAACAAATAAGCTGAAACAATAAAAATTAACTTTTATAATAACTTACCAGTAGAATAAAGAATACCTGAAATTGATTCTAACGAAATATTGGAACTAGAATACATAACAATACAATAAACATATATACCAACGATTCAAATCAAAAGAACTGAATTTAAAACTTATGTACAATGAAAATTAATCGGAATAAAAGCAAAACAAGTTGAATCGATGAAAAATCGAAACAACTAACAATGTTGTTATTACTAATACAAGTAACCAATAATAAAGTTACTATTTGTAGATTAAGCATTCAAAAAGAGAGGGTAACAATATGATAAATATGAAGCTCACCATTTCATAGTTAGAATAGAAGCATGCATCCAAGAGGCGACAGCAACCACATGCCAGCACAACTGCATTCCATCAAACACAAATTCATTTTAGAAACAATTCAGACATATATATGTACATATATACAGAGGCTGTACTACACTGGGGGGGGGGGGGGGGGGGGGGGCGGGCTATGTGGGCGAATGCCCATACTGGACTTCACAAAATTTTAAAAAAAATAATTAAGTTGATTTTAGTACGTTTTCAATCTATCCCCATTTGATGCTGTCAGGCCCAATAAACACTGCATATGTGCGACAGTAGTTAACAAAAACATCTCATCTGCTTGAACAAGAAGTGTTTCAAATTGTTGACGATCACTTAATTATGGAACAGTTTCAAACTATAAGTAGTCAGTTGCCCAAGAAATTAACAATGTCTAATTATAGGACGTATCTATGGATGGTATAGTATGCCAATCTTTTTTGAGGCTTTTATATATGTATTGATACATATACAATATATGTATGCATCTTTTTTGGGTATAGTATATCTATCAGTTTGATGGTCTTTTATGTATGTATGGATGATATAATATATGTGTTGTT
The DNA here is from genome assembly GCA_963921325.1 of Logfia minima. NCBI lineage: Eukaryota > Viridiplantae > Streptophyta > Magnoliopsida > Asterales > Asteraceae > Logfia > Logfia minima. Next base: position 4,553,691 of record OY992776.1, read on the forward strand.
TTAAAGGCACTTTATTATGTATGGAAAATCTAATATATATGCTTGTTGTCTTAAGTTCGCCTCCTCATAATAAAATTTCTAGTACCGCCCCTGCATATATATTGATACTCTACTTGTGTCAAATATGAACATTGAAAATATACTATTTCATATACACTATAGTCTTTTTACACCAAGTGTTACACAACATAAATAATACCTAAATAACTCATAGATGCATTGTTGTGTTTACCAGCAGCATTCAAGAATGTATTATAAGGTTTCCTATCAACCCAAAAGGTTGCGAGTTCAAATCCTGAGATAAACTTATAGATGTAGGTATCTAATGTGTCAATTTGTTGTTCGAACCAATATACTACAACAAAAGTGCTTTTTGCAGTTTGACACTACAGACTTACAGCAACCATTTTATAGTGTTTGGTAGAACTAGCTTGATCTTCTAGTGTTATTATAATAGGATTTCAAGAACCAGATAAAACTTAAATGAGAAACCGTAATACTACTTAATTCTAGCTAAAATGATTAAATCATTAAATTATCATCATATCATGTCTATTTAATTCTTACAATTGTGATATACTAAATAAACTTATACGTGTTACATATTAGAAACTTAACAAGTCAAATATCGAGCATATTAAAAGATGAGAGAAAGAAAGTACCATCCCCTCCGGAACCCATCAGCCCTAGATTAAGTTCCATGTGGAGAATTCTTGTCATTTGATTCATAGCCTTCTTTCAACAGAGGATGAACCGCCGCTGGTGGCGGTGGTAGTGGTATTATTGTGACAGTCCTTATCCGACCCACCACCACCCTCCAAATGAGTTAAAGGGTGATCATGAACTGGTGCAACATGATCAAGAATGTAAATTATTAGCAAGCAGAAAAATGCTACAACCCAAATATGCAAAAAAGAAAAAAGAAACAAAAAAGTGCTTTAGTATACCTTGGGGTGGCTGGTTATGCTCATAGCTACTCATTTTCAAAGCAAAATGAGCTCTCTGCACTCATCTGCTACATATGATATAGATACATCGGGTGTGCATATAAACACCTTAACCAAAACAAAATTAGCTATAGTGGAGTAGCTATGATGGAGTACTTAGCGTGAAATCAGTGCATCTATCTATGCATAAGGTACAACCTTATAAATCAAGGTCTTTTTAAAAGTAGAATCTGGTCAACAATCTTGACATTTGATCATATCACCAAATAGATGCTATGATGAAAGTGGAAATTTTTGAGTTAGTAGACGCAAACCCAAGCTACATTCAGGGTACAAGTCAAAGCTGCAGAAGGGTATGGTTTTCGACAGTAATGTACAACTATCAGCAGCAGATTCACAAACCAATAATACGCCATGAATCAAAATTTCAGATATTCAGATACATTTCGTGTAAACTAAAGCATGTAAAAGCTACTTTAAAACAAACTTACCACATAAAGAGCAAAAAACGTACGCGAAATCTTGTGTACATTTCCAGAATTAGGGTTGCAGATGTCAAAAACCAGAATAAAAATTCAGCCACTAGCCTGTAGCTCATTTAGAAACACATGAGCTTCATCATCATCACTGTCTTCACTTCCTTTAACATTTAGGAGTTCATTTCCACCAGTTGACTCTCCAGAAAAAGTCAACTTTGACATAAACAATTCATCTTCAAGAGCACCCACTTCCTTCAAAATTCTAAGCATAGCTTCCTTACCCTTTTCATTCTGTTGTTCCTCACAAACCTTAAAAAATAATGAAACGTTCATCGGTTTTGGTTTCCAAAACCGTGATTCTTCATGTAGAAGTGCTTTCTCAAAGCAATCTAATGCATCAGAAACTCTCTTGTATTTAACATGACCTTCACCAATAATTTCCCATGAACTCGAATTCGCCTTTCCTGTTTCCAACATTTCCTTAAAGAAAGATTCGGCTTTTTCTGTATACCCTTTTCTAACATACCAACCCAATAAACGATTCCCGATTCTTGCATCATAAGTTGTTTTGATTGAAAGCCATTCATCATAAAGATTCTCAGCTTCTTCAATATCATCCATTCTAACAAAAGCTGAAATCACTGCATGGTAACCCATATTTGGTATATACTGAAAAACCGTTTTATAAGTTCCCCAAATTCGGTGAACTTCTTCATTTTTGCCAATGCTACCATAATGACTCAAGAGATAATGATAAGGAATTCGATAACGCCCAGTAATCTTTGTTTCAATCTTTCTTAAACAATCTTCGGCTTTTTTAAGCTCTCCAAGCTTAATATAAATTGTAGCCAGAGTACTATAAGTTGTCCAATTGGGCTTCACCGATGCATCAAGTTTCATTTTTTCAAACGCTTCTTCCATCTTTTCAACAGATCCTTGAGACCCACGAGACGATATCCAAATACTGTAAGAATATAAATCTAAGGCTATGTTGTTTCGCTTCATTTCTGAAATTAATGCCTCAACTTTTTTATAATCATTAAGGTTCATGTAGAGAGTCATCATCACATTATATGGAAGTGCGTGGTTAGCATAGTCTTTTTCTTTCATCTTGACTAATAAAGACTCCGCCTTTTCTTTCTTTCTACCGTGTACATATGCATTCAAGAGAGCCCCATATACACGTTTATCTATCAGATCGTCTTGTAGATTATTAAAGTAATCTTCGGCACCTGAAATGCTGTTTACTTTGGATATCAGATCTAATTGAATTGCAGCATCACTTGGGGACATGATAAATCTCTCTGCTCTTTTATTCATCCAATCATAAACCTGCAAGAAAGACAGAAATACTAAGGCAATGTACATGATTTGCTGCAGAATAAATGACTCGTGGAAAATTTAAAATGAATTTGTTGATGTTCAATACTCACTAATATAACTCTTCAACAACAAAGCTACTGACTTGCGTACTTCATATCGATAATGATATCAGGTAGCTAAGATAAAATAGTTTAAATGCTAATCTTCTACTTCTTGCAGAAAACTACTAAGTCAACTTGTTACAATAGTCAATATGGAATACTTCTAAGCCAACTTCTGTTTTTCCGAAGTTCATCAAAATTGAAGCAAACAATTTTCTTCTGCAACTTTCTAATTCCAACATTTAAGTAAACTTTAACACTTCAATGTAGTTGTCAAATTTTAAATTAAAATCACAAGAAGATGTATACCAACCCAATTGACCATAAAAGTCAAGCATGAACATTTGGGGACACATGAAGTCCCAAACCCAACATTCATAAACTAATTTTTTATCAACCCAAGCTCCAAAGTCCAATGGTACTCTAATAACCAAACCAATAATTAAGGTAACATGTTTATCTGCTTAGAAAACTTACAAAAGAAATAAAAATAAGTAGGTGCCAACATGCTTATTTTTAAGTGTTTATTCCTTTTAAAAATAATCAGTTTTTATAGGAGTGTTTAGATTTGCTGCTGCGAAAATCAGAATAAGCAGAAAAAGGCTTAAATTAGTAATTCCAAACAACCCCTAATTTCAAATTCCACGAGAAAATTATATAAAAGAAAGATAACGATACAAAATACACAACATACCTCAAGAGCAAGCTTGAACCGACCATATTTTCTCAATTCTTTAACAAGTCTACAAAGTTCCCATTTTATAACAGTTTTCCCTTCATTTTCCCACTGATTCAACACATTACTAGAACCTTTTTCACGGCTACCCATCATCGATATCCTTTTATAAATAGCTTTCCAAGTAACTATTGTCACTGGCTTCTTTTCATAGTCCACCGTACCATAGTTGTAAACATTTGTAACAAAAGATGATGACGGTGAACAGCTTTTGACAATAAAGGAATTAAAATTATGTTTCTTGATTGGTGAATTGCGAAACCCACGTAGGAAATTGATGGAATTTATTAGCGAGTATGAGGATGAGGATGATGATGATGTTGATATGAAAGAAATGGGTTGCGGGTGAGGTGGGGATTGGAAAATTGTTGAGTGGATTAACATTTGATTTTGATTTGGCTTTTTAGGTTGATTAGGGTTTTAGCAAATGGTGCAAAAGCTTGAAGCTTTTTTGATAAATTCAGTGGGAAACATACAAGGGTTATCTTGCTAGTCGTGTTCTAGTCATGGGACAAGAAACAATTTGGGGCAGGAGTATGGCATTTTTTCTTCAAAAAATTGAAAGTGGATAGACTTTTAACTATTTACAGCATAACCCCTTAATATTCTTGTAATTACAAAATACTTAAAGTAAATGTGAAATTTTAGAGGGATATGAAGAAATTAGAGTTTGTTATATGCACATCACATATATCTTCATTTTAATCGGTATTATACAAACTCTAAAGCAGGCGAAGATACGGCAATATTTGATTTAACTTCTCACGTGATAAAAATAGAGTGAATTCTCGTGAACAAATGGTCATTGTCGGTATTGTTATGAAAATAAATAAATTGTTGCTCGTGAAAGTATATAGAGCGGTGAAATTAGTGTTTACTATTTTGAAGAATGTTTTGAAATAAACTGTTGTTGAAAAAGTAGAAGAGTAAAGAAAATCATTTTTCAGTATTCTCGACTTTTAATTTTCTTTTTTTTTTAATGCAACTAATTTACTAAATTAAAACAAATAACAAATAAATAAAATAAAATAAATACATTCATTGAAATAAAAAAATAAATATTACAAGTTCTAAAAAATTACATTCAAGTTTCTCCCGATCCCCACTTCATCCTGTCACGAAATTTTTCTTTTTCTCTTTCTATTATGAATTTGTCTTGTTTCATCAAGTGGTCTATCGGTATAGACAAAATTATTAGCTCAACTTCAATGTCCTTACTCCGGTAGTAACTTTGTTTATCGTGTTGGATGCCTTCAAAGGTTGATGTGATCGAGTCATCAAACGAAGCACGAGAAGAGGCCGTGGAATCTTAAGACGTTTTCTGGGATTTTGGTTTCATTGTTTTTTCCCTATGGACATTCGAATAAATCATCCCCAAATAGTGTGGCATTTGGGTTTTCGTCATTACCCTCCGGTTCCTCTTCTAAATACGAGTCGTTCAAGTCCACCGGTTCGCAACGTTTTGGAACATTCCGCCTTCCGTCAACAAATGGATCGGGAGTTAACCACTTTTCGAGGTCCTTCAAAAGTTCCACCTATGAAAATTTGCGAAGTGTTTTAGGCATTCCAACCTATATTGAGCCTCCACCCTCAACCGAAAGTTATTGGCATCTTCCCCGCTTCTTTGCTATAATTGAAACCTATTCCAAATACCTCCCCACTTTTGGCATGCGACATTGAGTTTTGACCATTTTGAAGACAACATATATTTGGTCCATCCAAATGGTGGGTTGCGAAAATGGTACTCTTCCATGACAAGATACCTAAATGTAAGACCCCAAATATAATATATCATTTTTTTATTTTTTATTTTTTTTTATTTATATAGATGTTTCAACTTCAATGTTCATTCCATTCAAAAGAAAAACATAGATTATATTCATCAAAGTTACATGGTAGTGTTTTACAACCCAAAAATGTGTTTAGCCGAATTAACATTAAATCATAGGTTGGGCATAAGTATAAAACTAAGGTACACAACCGAAATTAAGAGTTTAAGGCATGCTTGAAAACGTTACAAGCCTTTAAACATAAATATCTTCTAAGCTATTCCCTTCCCTTTATCTTCTTTAATTCCCAACCCGCCTGCACCTACAAGAATCACAATCAACTACTATGTAAGCGTTAAGCTTAGTAAGTACATAGAAAGGAGAGGAGCAAATAAATAAAATTGCACTTCCGATGTTATATCTTGTTTACATCTGCATCTCTTATGTTTTTAAATGAAAGTCAACTCGATTATAATTAAGGATTCAACTGTTGTATGGGTCAAGGACCCGTAGTTCATTCTTCCCACGGATCCGTGTAATAAATCTGCTGAATTAATTTATACTGCTGACATAACTCAAACTGCTGATATAATTAGACTGCTGAATGGTCCTTGGACCAACTTATGCATTTTCACCCATTCTAGTAAGTAAATGAATTCCTCTACCGCATTGAATATATTTCAACCCGAATATAAAGTTTTGTAGTACATACCTTCCACAAGGTATAGAGAGTTTAATTTAACATTATTAACACTTAAATTCTACTACTCCTATGTACTTACTTTGCGGTTTAGAAGTTGATAAGCCTCCCGCAATTTATCCCACTTCGTTGGCACTTAATGAAGATGAATGGAACCTTGGAAGTGATTGAATTCTTTCCCTTTCCTTCCTTTTCGCACCAGCTCAGTCTCAAGAACCCAAATGAAATTGTGAAGAAGTTTTGCATGTGATAGAATGAATTTTTAGCACTGCATTTCTTCCAGAACGTGAAGCTTCCCGGTCACCACAAAACTGGAAAATTGGTCATTTCCCGGGGGGAGAACACCCTCCAAGCGGGAGTTAATCCCATCCAAAAGTTCTGATCAGAACCTCCCGGACAAGCCAAACTATCCCGTTTCAGGATTACCACCTCCCGGCGGGATCTTAACATTTCCCGGCGGGATTAAATCATTTGATAAACCTCTGGTGTGAATTTCCCGTTTGACCCGAAACTTCCCGTTTTAAAAAGGTGATCTCCCGGCGGGATCTGACCCTTCCCGGCGGGAGGTCTGGAAATTTGCATTTTTTCTAAATCAACCTTTCTTTACATAACCAATGTGTTTCGGGATGTTACACTAAAAGAGTCATTGGATTGTCGCATTTCGTAGGTTGAAATCTTCATAAACGGAAATCCAACTTTGGGTCAATTGGAGTTCGTCGTTCGGTTCCCAAATGTTGTGGTTGGTATAAACCTTTTTGGTTTACGCTGTGATGGTCGGACCTCCAATTGTTTTCCTTTCTTTTTTGATGTATTTCTACGAGAGGTTGGTGTCGGTACCTCATCTTCGACTGACTGCATGTTAGGATGTGAGGTGACGGGTTGTTGGGTGTTTTGTAATGCTTGCCACATTAGGAAAGTATTATATTGGTCAGACGATATACTAGGTGTTTGATAGTATGGCGTTTGATGGTATTTTGTTTGAGAGATTTTGGTTTGTGGTATATGGTATGGAGTACCAAAACCGGACATGTCAGTTGACGGATTTGATGATGATGATTGTTGTGGAAATGGATTCCATTGGGAGTCTAGGATGTACGAGTTGTTTAGGCTGTTCGATATTGTGATTATATAGATTTTGAGTTTTTGAAGTGTGTTTGAAGATAAGAATAAGTGTTTTGATGTATTTAAAATTGCGTTTGAAGTGTGATATTTATACATATGAAAATAAGGTTTAAAAAAATGGTCAAAAAATGAGTCGTCTTTTTTTTAAAACCTAAACTAGTCGTTGGATTTAAAAGAAAAAGTTATACGAATGACGTCACGCGCTGATTGCCGTCCGAAAATACCGTTTGGAATGACTTTCGAAACGCGACTGAAAAATAGGAAGACAACGTTGCACAGGCTTCTCGGTGAAAAACGGTGACTCATCCTCCTTACTCCGCGTGCTATAACGAGAATGAGTAGTCACAAAGATAACTACGTCATCATGTTATTTGTTATGCTTAAATTGCCTATTGTTGTTGGGATTCCAACTTGTCTAGTAGATATTGTTGGATAGGGAAAATCAAAAACATAAATACAAATAATTAGACACAAAAACCTAAATTGAATCATTATAAACTTGACAGACTACAACATCCCATAAATCTAACCTTTTATTGATTTTTATTGAGATGTGTATGTGTAAGACGTTGTTAAAAGCGCCAAAATTAGGTGTCGCAAAGTAAGAATTTATTTTTAAATTTTATTTTTAACTTTCAATTTTATCGTGTGCACATCTTTTTATCCTTGCTTTTAAACTAACAGCATGCAATCCTTATTTTAAGCTAAAAACCCTATCAAAGCACCCACTCCTTGTTAATAGAATATAAGCTAAGTTTTTTTTTATTTTTTTATTCTGAGCACTCTATCATGTGTGTATTCGTATTATATGGTTAAATGAACTAATTGAATCCTATAATGTAAAGATCAACCAAAAGATTTCCTTTGTTAAGGACGAATTAAGGTTTTCATGAAAGATGTCATAAAAGATTATAAGCAAAGTTTTCTTTGTTAGACTTGTTTGAATAAAGGGAAAATTGGAGTAACTACGTTGCTAAAACATCTCTCGTATTTGTGATCAACCAAATGTCGATGTCTTTTTCCCGTTTAGGGTGGTATATGTATTAATGACAACCAGTCCAATGTCAATGCCTTTTTCGGTTTAGGATGATATATGTATCAATGACTACCGAGAATGATCCGATAAAAGTACATTGAACGATTTGGAATCTTCAATATTTGTTAATAGATGAACGATTCTTTTGGAAAGAAAATAGTTAAATTCCTAAATGGACTTTAATCTAGTGATACATGGAAACCCTTTAAACGAAAAAAAATAAAAATAAAAAATTAATGGTCATAATAATAAATAAATAAATAACATCCAATCCTACATAAGTTTGCACTATGGTCAAGATATTTGAATATACAGGTGGTCCATTTTCTGTGTTGGACTTGCACATAAAAGTTAATTGGACAACAGTGCACTGGGCCCGTTATGCATCCAATTCATGCCATATTACTCCGAACTAATTTGGCGTTTGGGCCGAGTAAAAAGCAAACAATATGCTAGTATTATTTGTTGGTATCGATTTATACAACATAAAAAATAAAAAAAATTGATATTTTTATTTCTAAAAGAATAATTTTAAAAAATTTTGCTCAAAAAAACTATGAAAATTTGCCTTATCTGGTCAGAAAGGACCTTGCGACCGAGCTTGTGAGCTTGCGATTGGCTTGCAATCTTGCGACCGGGTTTGCTACCGAGTGTCTAGGTCATGTGGCCGAGTACGCTGGTTGCAAACGTTCTCTTGTCTTTGCTTCTTGCAATTTGCGTCCCTGCGTTTTGCGTTTGGATTACAATTTTTGGCTAAATATTTGATCAGTTTTTGATAAGATTTTTCGTGGTATGCGGAATTTTTAAACTTGATGTATATAATGTGACCTTCAAACAATATTATGATCATTTTATATCAAAATTTTACTCAAAAAATAATATCTTTTTTATTACCTGAAAATAAAATTAAAAAATATTATCTAATATTTCTTGGATTTTCAAGATCTTCTGAAATTTCTTTGTAGTAAATGGCATTACAATAATTTCAAGGTGAACTGAAATTTTTAGTTCCAAAACATTAAGTCGACCGAGATGCTTCGGCGTTTACTTTTGATTTTGATATTGATGTGGATCTTCATTGGCTCCGATCGTTTTTTTTTATCCAAAAGAGATCTTCAACCAGATCGACTATGACCGATTTCCTTGAAACGACTACATTGTCGTGTTCATTTTCGTTTTACCTTCTTTTCTCCTTGCGAAGGAATACGAACATGACAAGGTGGGGGACATGCCTGAAAGGGCTACTATGACTGATGCACAGGTTTTCTCCATAGCTGTGAATTTCTGTTAGTCCCCTTAGGGCTCGGATCTACGGGGTAATCAAGTATATATGAGTGCGGAATCCTCACATACACTTAAACGATAACAAACGAGTATAAATATCACTTTTATTGAATGTAAACGAGGTTACATTCGAAGTTACACAGAGTATTCGAACCTAGCTGGAAAACCCAGTTCCTAAACCCTTAAAAACCAATTTTCGGACTTGTGTATTTATAGGCAGCCAAGTTCGTACGAACCTACTAAGTTCGTACGACCTACAAGTTCGTACCTACTCTAAGTTCGTACGAACCTATAAGTTCGTACGAACCTACAAAATACACAGACAAAACTTAAGCTAACGATTACAATGATTAACAAAATGACTTCTAAACCTAACTATTACAAACTAGAAGCTGTTGTCACAAAACATGCACCAACAGACTCCCCCTTGACAATAGCTCTAGTTTCGATGCACCAACAATTTCTTTTATGCAGCCGGAGGTCTTCGAGCCTTGTTACGAATTAAACTGAAACGATGGCAGGAGGGCCCTTGATCTATCAATATAGGGAGAAAGCTGGCGCACCTCTCCTAACTATTGGCCATTTATTCTTGCCTCTTCAGAAGAACCGGCGGTAACACAGATGGGCGACATGATCTGACCAATTGGGTAAATAGTCTCTTCGTAGGCTGCTCGATACGTCTCTGACGTGAAATACCTCTCCACACAGCATCTTACTTCGTTTTGATTGAAGTGACGAGCTATTGCGATAACATATCAACAAGGTAAACCGGACAACTGCCATTGCATGCAACTGCATGATCTTGTTTCCAAATTGAGTGTCCCATTTTCCCTCTATTTAACACCTCCATAATTAAAAAATTGGATGGATTAACATTCCATCTTCTGGATTTGTCGTTCCTTTTCCCGATTTTGCACTCAACATATGGTGTGACAATCGTTGTAAGTCCTTCTCCAGTGTGACGATGTTTGTAGTACCACTGTTATACCGAAGGTCAAAAATACTCTAATAACATTGTGACAGGTAGCCTTTTTGAATGTTTGGTTAACGCGTTAATAGATCCCGCTATTAGATGTCATGTAAGCATATCGTGTACGTGTAGCATGATGTCTTGACCATCTTTCTTTTCCAACATCTCTAAGAACCTGAGTTGAAGCTGGTAAACATAAAATGACATCAAAATAGTGATCAAAATCTGACTCATGGTACTACTTACACATTTTCTAGTAATGCAATTCAAAGTACTTTACTTTAGAAGATTTGTATCTGAAGTTCATCAACTAATGACAATAGCATAGGGCATGAAATGCCTCTAGAAAGATTTCTAAAATAGCAGTTGTAATTAAAAGGGCCTTATCGAAAATGATAGTCAGGTTGGCAATCCCACCAGCGGATTCAAGGGCATCATGTAAGTTTACCAAAAATCACGTCCAATGGTCGGTCGTCTCCCCTGCCCCGATTCCGTAGGCTAGTGGCAAGATGCCATTATTCATGTATTACAACAACCAAGTTAGTCCCCAAGGAACCACCATTAAAATGTGAGCCATTTATAATAATTATTGGGCACGTATGGTTAACAAATGTCGTATTTGCAAGGACAGTAAATGTTAAAATGTCAATTATGAAAAGTTATACGTATTTTAAAACAAATTATCGTTACTTACAACTGCACCAACGGAGATGTAACAACGAGTATTTTAAAACAAATTATAGTCAATTTGAATGTATTAATGACATGCCAATGTATATATATAACACCCCTTAAATTTACCTCAGGGTTAAATCTGTCATTTGACTCGGAAGCGATGGATAAAAATAATATTATATATTATATTACAGAAAAGACCATAAAATTTCGCGACCTTGTAACATTTAACTATTTCCGAAGAAAAACACATATAATTGTTATACAAAATCCACATACATGTTAATTTACAAAACATCTATAAATATATCAGAGTTATAGCACGTGTCAAACATTCTTCAAAAAAACCATCTTCCTGCTTAACCCACAATCTTAAACATAACCTGCAGGAAGAGAAATGGTGGGATTAGCACGAAGCTAAGTGAATGAATGTACAACTAATAATTCAACTTAGCATAACAATCTGTTTGCATTAAGCACGAAAACACATAAACTCAAGAGGATCGGCGGTTACTGCGGAACCCTACAGCCGCGGTGGCCCACAGTAACACTTACCACAATCTGTAAAGGCCCATACAGAATAGGCCGATAACTTGGCACTACAACACAACAACACACTTTCCAGCGACAACACATGTATCTGGAACATGTGTTGAACGCAGTAGTAGCCAAGTCCAATCGCAATTGACCTCTGAATACACAGATGCCCGAAGGCCACATATGCATAACAAGCAGGTATTCACAATCATAAATCAGACTAAACAGTCTATCAAGTCTACGTTACTTGTTGTAACCACATCATTACAACTAACTCAAATTATGAGTTGCAGATCCACTCACCTGTCTGCAACAGTCCACACTCAGAGATCTTATGTTACTGAGTCTTCTGCTGATCTGAGAATATAATAATTAAGTAGTTAGCAACTCTTTCCATAATTGTTTAACACATTTCACTACTCAATAACAAAATGACAAACAATTATCAAGTAGCAATTACCAGCTATAACCACTCTACAATTATAAATATATATATATATATATCAAGTTATAACGATTCAGTTATCCTTATACACTTTGAATTTAGCAAAACAAAACTTTCAGAATCACGTCTAAAAATTCTCAGTTCGCAGTTCAGTTCAGTTCAAAGTTCAGTTCAGTTCGCAATTCAATTCAGTTCACAGTTCAGTTCAGTTCGCAATTCAGTTCAGTTCACAGTTCAGTTCAGTTCGCAGGAAGTCAACTCGCAGTTCAGTTCAGTTCGCAGGAACTCAACTCGCAGTTCAGTTCAGTTCGCAGGAACTCAACTCGCAGTTCAGTTCAGTTCGCAGGAACTCAACTCGCAGTTCAGTTCAGTTCGCAGAAAGTCAACTCGCAGTTCAGTTCAGTTCGCAGGAACTCAACTCGCAGTTCATTTCAGTTCGCAGGAACTCAACTAGCAGTTCAGTTCAGTTCGCAGGAAGTCAACTCGCAGTTCAGTTCAGTTCGCAGGAACTCAACTCGCAGTTCAGTTCAGTTCGCAGGAAGTCAACTCGCAGTTCAGTTCGCAGGAACTCAACTCGCAGTTCAGTTCAGTTTGCAGGAACTCAACTCGCAGTTCAGTTCAGTTCGCAGGAACTCAACTCGCAGTTCAGTTCAGTTCGCAGAAAGTCAACTCGCAGAAAGTCAACTCGCAGGATGAACTCAACTTGCAGGATGAACTCAGAAACCCCAAAACCGAACCAATTTTCTCAAAAACACAAAAACTCAGTTTCCTAACGATCTATAGACTTTCTAACCTCAATTAAACATCATATAACATCATATAACATCTTTCAAACATCAAATTACACACAATTACAAAGATTAACCTAATTTCAAGTTTATAACCAAAAATAACAACAACAAAAAAAATGCTTACGATTAAATGTAGGAACAATCTGATGATGATAGCAAGTAATACAAGGATTCACAGCTTATACAATAACACACTCAATTTATGTTTAAGTTGGTGATTTTTGGAAAGAAACTTGAAAAAGAGAAATGAAGGAAATGAGTTGGTGAAATGAGATGAAAATTGGTGAGTTAGGTGATTTATATCACCAACCAACTCAAAGACTTGCTAATTTTAATCCCGTGTTTGGCTTAGTGTCTGGAACTTGAAAACCTTTTTGCGAGACAAGTTATTTTATTTTACCGACAACTATTTTAATTTACAACTATTACTAATTTACCTGACACAATTAACTATTCGACATTTATCTAACTTTCCTATCTAATAAACACATTAATATAATATATATATATATATATCAAAAATTGGGAAATTACCTAATTACCCCTAAGCCACAAGAGTGGGTGTTACAATATATTTATAGATTGCAAAAGAGTTATTTTTAAATTTCTCGTAGAACCGGAAAAGGCAATTTCGTACAAAGCTTTGTGAAAAACCGTTTAAAGAAAATCAGGATTATCACTTGATAGTGATATTCGTATGAAATATAAAACAGTTTGTCATATATATAACTGATGACGTTGATGACCTTGAGGATGTTGCTTGCGACTTTTCATTTTCACAGGCCACACCTGATGATCATGATTATTAGACTTATCATGCGGAGGATCCACATGTTAAACATTATGGGGAAAAAATTTTAAATCCACAAAAGATATTTGACCATCCGTTTAAAAATTATTTTTTTTTGTAACAATGAGGAGGAGACAGACGAGGACGAGGATGAAACTCCCAACCTACTATCATAACCAAAAAAGCGAAAAGATAAATTTTGGAATATGCCCCCACTTTAATGTGGAAATAATCAAGACAATATAAGAAGGTCGGTACCATGTATGAACCCTCTTACTCATTAAACTTAGTCAAGTTTATGAAAGTAAAAAAGACTTAAAGCTTCAGTTGGAAACCAATTGTCTCGAAGAGGGTTTTATGACTAGGTTAAACATTCTGAGAAGTGTCTATATGTTGTCATATGTGTCTTAGATAATTGTGATTGGCAACTAAGTGCATGCACAATCTAACATATCGAGAACTTCCAACTCAGGAAGTTTATTGATATTCATACATGTTCTCGTTCTCAACTTCAAGCGAATAGCGGTAATGCAAACAAGAGAATGGTTCGTCACATATAAAAGAGTTAATGACCAAGAAAGGGCAAGCATAAAGAGGCTACAACATCATACTTGACATGACTACACGTTTTGTAATCAACCTTACGTACAACCAAGCTTAGAGGGTAAAATGTTATGCCATAGAATTTTTAAGAGGTACTCCCCAACAATCATTTCAACCGCTTCCCCTTTATTTACACAACGTGAAGCTGACAAACCCGGTGAGCATTACAAATGTGCTTATAGATGAGGAAGATGGATTTGTAATGTGTTATATGTCCATTGGTGTAGCGGTAAGTAACTATATTTTATTTTCATGTTCACACATATACATATTCTACTACAATTGATATACTAGGTTATAAACCCGTAATAACGCGAGACAAATTTAGTTTTTATAAATGAATAAAATATTGTGGTCGATTTCTGGTCAATTTTTTATGCAGTTTATAGACTTGCGATAAAGCGCAACGAATTTAACTTTTATAAATGAATAAAATATTTAGTCAATTTTTTTATATTGTGACCGACTTTTTTAATTTAAATAAATACATCAAATATTTAAGGGTCGAAAGTGTAATTATACGAAAGAAATGTTGATCGTTGCTAGTTTATAGACCCGCGATAACGCAAAACAAATTTAATTTTTTAAATTAATAAGATATTGTGGCCATTTCTTTATGTAGTTTATAGACTTGTGATAATGCGGGACAATTTTAATTTTTATAAATGAATAAAATATTATGTCGATTTTTTATATATTCTATAGACTTGGAATAACACCGGATGAATTTATTTTTTATAGATAAATAAAATATTTTGACCGATTTATGTAGTTTATAGACCCGTGATGACTCGGATCGAATTTAATTTTTATTTGGTTGATTTTTTTATATAGTTTATAGACCAACTATAACGCGCGACAAATTTAATTTTAATAAAATGAATAAAATATGATAGCCGATTTTTTTATATAGTTTATAGACTCTTTAATTTTTATAAATGAATAAAATATTTGATCTATTTTTTTAATTTAAATAAATAAAGCAAATATTTAAGGGGTCAAAAGTGTAATTATACGAAAGAAATTAAGATCGTTGGATTGCAAAGGGTGGAAAACAATGAAGGGTTCAAGCTCCTTCATCGTATCCTCCTTTATTTATATATAAAGATTTTATCCGATGAAATCCGGATATTCTAAGGAAATCGTATCTAGTTGCGGAAATGTTATCTCAAAAAATAAAATCCAATCTCAATAATTCCAAAAAGTTTTTTTTTTTTATTTTTTTTTATTTTTTAGCCAACAAAAATGGGAGCGTTTTTTGAGAGAATTTGTGAAATAAGTTGATGATCATCTTACCTTAGGATCATAATATTTATAAAAAATTAACAATCCAAAAAATCTCAAAGTTGCGGGCACTACACGCAAACCGCAACCGGGCACTCGCAAAGTTGCGGGTTGCTCCGTCACGACCCCATAAGCGATCAAGGTTTCCCGGCTACAACCCGGTCACAGGTGTGTGTCCAAACCAAGAGTCCAGACACGCAATCCACAACCATAGCCCCGCAACCCGCAATTTGCGAGTTACTACTGGGTTTTTTCAATTTTAGTCGTATTTAGTATTTTCTTATATTAAATTGTTTTTATGTATTTGGTGAATTTCTCTTATTTTTATAGGAAATCATCTCCTAATGTTGCAATGATAAGAAAAATGTTATATTAACCAATTATTAAATAATAAAAATGTGATAATAATAATAATAATAAATAACTTTTTTTATAAATGAATGTTGTTATAAACAAGTTCATATTCTCTTAAACAATCTAATATTATGGCGTTTCAAGTATGCTACAACATTCAACATCGATTGATCGAACTGTCTTGAATATAAAGAGGTGGATGTATTGCTAATAGTTCAATAGAAGCTCGCCTCGGTTAGGCTGAGTAGAATTGTAATTCAACTATTACTTGTTTAAGTTCATTGCCATATGAAACGACCATGCATAACAACCATTCAACTTGCAAGAGGGAACGGGTAATTCTGGGGGAAGGAGAAGTTTATCTGAGCTGTCCGTTAACATTCTTCGTGATGAATGATAATTAACATTCATCACAAATAATGTTAAATCAAACCCTACCCACTATTATTAACATTTTTCGTGAAGAATGTTCACGAAGAATGTTAACGGACAACCCAGATTAGCTTCCCTATTCCTCCATGATTAACCATTCCTTGTAGATTAACTCTTATATATATACTAGATTTAAAACGTGTGATGCACGATATTTAAATTAATTAATCATTTTTTATAGGTTTAATAGTTTAATATTATTTTTCAATTAGTGATTGAACAGGATTCATAGATTTTTAATTAATTATTATTATATTTAAATATTATCTAACTCTATCTAAATTTATTTTTTAGTTTACTTTTTTAATTAATTATTTATTTTTAAATTATAAGAGGACGCAACGTGTTTTTTTACTTTTGTTGCAAAATATGAAGCAACATTTTATTCTCCTTTAATATATATATAATATGAGGAAGGATCCATAGAGAAGCTTCAAAATTTGGGGAAGGAGGGAAGCAAATCTTAGCCCTTAATTTTTTAATTAAAAAACGTTTTTAACATTTATTGGTGATGAATGTTAAATTTTGAAATTTTTTGTAATTTTTAAAATTTATTTATGATGAAATCAATGGTTGAGATTTGCTTCCTTTCTTCCCTAATTTTTTTTCTTCCCTCTTGATCCCCACCCTATATAATATATAATATTTAAAAAGATAAATAATAGAAATCAACTATATAAGAAACTTGAGCTTCCCATTACCAATACATCATAAGAAATTTGCATTCTATTTGCTGTATGTACATATCATAATCCTGCAAGTCGATCAACCTTTTGACATTACCTAGTACATAAATATAGTCAATCTTCATAACCAAGAACATGAAGATTGATGCAAAAGTAACTTGTAGATGAAAATAAAGTAGGTTCGACGCCCCTAACATCAAATATGTCGCAGGAACAGAAAGCTGAGCTTATATTATATGTATTAAAATGAAGTAATACATTCGTGATCCGATGAATTTGAGTCGTCACAAGGAGAGTGGTTGTGTCGACCTTCATATGTTGTGATGACCATTCTACAGTCTTCAGATAATCTCTCTACCCTTTTCTTCACACGACAATTACTGTGTGTACAACGATAGTAACTCCTGCTAGTTCGTGATTGTTAAAACAAGAAAAAATGAAGATAAATGTATTAATATTTATAGTCGCTCAAAATATAATAATCACAATGAATGAACCCAATATTAAGATGCAAATGTTACATGTTATTAATATTATTTTTCTTTAAATCAATGTAAAGTGAATTTAAGGAGGTTTCTCAAAGACTCAAACCCTGTTATAATGTTATGATACAAAATATACCGATAAAATAAAGAACAATAAAGGCACTTTTTGTGTAGCAAACATGACAAAGAACCACTCAAGCTTTAACTTGTAAAGGAAGTGAATATAGATGTCATCATGATATTGTTATTGAAGCAAAAGAGGGATTAGATCAAGAACCCTTTTTCATGTCCCAAAAGGTAACCTTTTTAGCTTATAACTCATACCAACATATTATAAAGTCGTAAAGGCATATATCATTAGATACAATTTACAACTGAAGAAACCTAAGAATTGCTACATTTTGAAGTTTTACTAATCACATAAAATGATAACTTGGTGTTGATAAGGAAGTTAATCAAGGTCTAATGAGTAGAAGAAAGAATATCGACTTCCATTTAAGGCACCTAATCTTAGGTAAAGAAAAATAAAGAGGTTTTCAAACCTATAAACTAAAAAGTATTAGCGTACGATAGACTAAACAGTTTGAGAAAGTGAAAACTAATTAAAACATCCAATGTACGTAATGATTATACTAATCTATCGTTGGTTTGATGAACTATTGACAAAATGTCTCATTAATTAATCGAAGTCTGTATATATATGAAACTATTTTCTGCCAAATTATCATGGCGATCTACATATATAGACACACCCGTGCACATACATACAGGTCACACATTTCTTCCTACAAGTGAAAAAAACCAAAAATGGATCGAATCAGTATGTATAAGCATGAACACTGAATTTCTACCAAACAGTCTGTCTCACAATCACACAGATTCAATCAGTTACTATATAAGGATACCGATCTTAACTTGAACACGATCTGTTATGTAGGCTCGTACATTTATATTCTTGATTTGTGAGTTACTATACAAGGACATGAGCTAGAAAATTACTATAGTGCAAATAAGTATTTTCTTTATGATTATATACCAGTGCTCTCATATACCGCCTTTCGAATAATAATAAAAAAAAAAAAAATACTTGTATTGTATTGGGAGATAGATTTTGTGTAATCCCGTTTGTTCTTTTATATTCTTGTCACTGCAATTTGTACTAGTATACAATAATTAAAGAACCTGAAACATGACCTTGAAATGATGTGATCATCATTAAGTTACCACGTACACACAGTAGTTTCTATCGAATATGTAAAAAGACATGTATAACCTTAATTTCTTCACAATTAATTTTAACTGATTCGTCTTATGTTTAGTTAAAAGTAATCATTAACTGTATTACTATATAATAGATCCAGTAAACTACACGCGGGCATGAAACTTCTGCATGGATCATCTATATATAACTAGTGAAATATACACAAGTATAACTTGCCAATAATGAAGTAATTAAAAGTTAAAACAAAGTAATTAATTAGTAATGAGTAGTTACCATGCTATTAAATAATTTATCAAAAATTCTAATATCTATCTGATGGTAATTTTCAATGAAATGAGAAATTTGATAATCATATAAAGATATAAGGACACACCATATAAACTAACCAACCATACTATCTTTACATTAATTATAGATCATTTCAAATTAATTTAGGAACTTCAAAAGTAGCATGGAGATCATCAAGTTATAGTACCTGGGGTGAAGGCTATTTTTGACCACTTTCTGACCATATTTCCTCCATTTGTAACCATCATCAAGAACATCAACATCACTCCTTGTCTGAAAGCAGAATCTTGGTTCTCTCAGCTTTCTTCTGATTTTCATCCTCCCCTTTTCAGGGTTTGATGAGCTCCTCCACCTTCCAATTCAAATCAATGGTAAAAAGTTGATTAACTTTTTCTATTTGTATGTATATTGGATTGGATACTTGGTGGGATATATAGATTTATGTTATCATTAGGTCTCATGATGCCTGTTCTTCCCCATATCACATACTGACAAGTTACAATGAGATTGAGAGATGCTTTACAAATTGCTTTATGTAGAAATCTCTTCCATATGTTTGTAGTTAGATCTTGTTAAAATCTGACTAGGGAACCACAAAAAGAAGCTTCTCTCACTACCTTAGTTTCTCTCTCTCACACACACACAAAAACACACATTAGAGTGATAAACAAAATACTTGTCTCTCATAGTTGAATCCACACAAGAAGATAAATCTTGTCATTTTTCCATTGACATACTTCAAGGATTCATGCAACACATTATGGATCCAAACTCACAAGCTCTAGTTGTTTATATGAAGCTAAAACTCACACCTAATAATTGTACTTTATTTTGTTGGTTTTGAAGTATAGAAGCAACTCATATGGCTTTCCAAATTCACATAATTTAGGGGATGGATCATGGATGAGTAAATAATTAAACTAATTCTAGGAAACATTCTTGTTTGATTTGGTTAAATCCTAAATATTATACCATCATAATAAGAGTTGATAACTAAGATGGTGTTTGGATAAGCTTATTTCTGAGCTTATTGGATTTCCGAAAGGCCAATAAGATATATTTTCTTGACTTATGAGCTTTTCACTTGAGCTTATTGCTTATTTGATTTCGTAAACTCGCGGGGATGATAAGCTCATAACTCATAAGCTGGGAAAATGGAGCTTATTGTGGCTTTCTGAAAATCTAATAAGCCGATAAGTCTGAACTATAAGCTAATTCAAACACCTCCCTAAGAAAAGTAATTAAAATTAGATGAAGAGAAAGATCCAAACCATGTACTATTATCATCTGTGCATTTTTCTTCTTCAACAGCCTTTGGATCCAACCTTCCCACCTATGTTAATAAAGAATAATAAAAAGTAAATAAAATTTCTTTGAAGAGTATTGTAGATCATGATCAACCATTGATAAGAGACAGTCACATGATGACAGATGGGACTCTATACCTGTTCGTTATGCCAAGAATCTCTATGACAGGAGGCAGCTTCAGTGTTGATAGCAGTGGAGGTGGTGGTAGTAGTCGTCGCTGTGTGGATAGGTGGTTGGGATAAATGAGGAAGAGACAGATTTGGAGGTAGGAACCTTAAAACTTGGCTATGGTGATTATGATGATCTTGAAAATGGGTAAAACCAATATGATCATGGATAGGGTTTGAGAAAGAAGAAACTTGAAGATCAAAGTTAGATAACCCTCTTTCAGATCCTTCCATAATTTTTGATTCCAAATTTGTACAACTTTTCCTGTTCTACTACTATACCACTACAAACTTGAAGTTGTTCTTCTTGTTAGTGGGGTTTGTATTTGTAGTGCATGTGTCCGTACAAGTGCTTGTGAATGAGTGTATAGTATGTGTGTGTTTGGGGTGGGTTGGGTGGGTGAGGGGTGGTTAGTGCACAGATGGGGTTTTGGGGCCATTTGGGGTACTATGAGAAACATGTTTTTGGGATCGACATGTAAACACTACTAGATGGAATGTTTGGAAAAGAAGTTATCCCTTTGTTGAATTCTCAATTTCTTAGCTTTGTGTTTATCTCCATCTACGATGTTATATTATTGTTCTCATTTTGACGTATATGGAAAAAAAAACGGTTATTAAACTTAAATGCAAAATTAATATATAACCCGATTATATGGCCTCCAGTAGAACTTAATTAGAGGCCGTTTCTATTGCTGGTGTGTCGGCTAGAACTGACATGCATCGGTTAAGTGATATGGTTGGTACCGCCGTGTCACTTGAAGCGTCGATTGGTGGTGCGTCGCTAAAGCGATAGAGAAAGCTTGGTGCGTTGGTATTTTCATTTTATTTTTTTTATTTCTTGTTTATTGTATATAAATAGATATATATTGGTAAATGTGAGACCCAAAAATTAAAGTGACATACTCACAGTTGACACATGTATGTCGGTTTTGTATCAATTTAAGAAATATTGAGATGGCGATGAGGTGCCACAACTGACATACTACTGACACGTCAAAATTAAAAATAATCTACGTGTTGCAAGGGGTTAAAAACTTTATAAAATTGGTGATGATACGTATATCATTGTCTTTTATTTATCAACCACTCAATATGCTTGATAATATTATAGGATAAAACACAAATAATAGTAGATGGATAAAAAATAATGACGTATATCATTTTCATTTTATTTAAAATCATCACCCCAATATGGTTAAAAATATATGTAAACTTTCAGCCCTCTTTTTTACTTATTCATAATCATCTCCTTACATCCGAGTGTCATGGAGCAAATAAGCTTATTTATTGCTAGCATCACTTATTATTTTTGTGTCATGTTTGTTTTGTGACATTAATATCGTTCTCCCTCTTTAAAAATTTTGTAAAAAGGTTTAAATTTTTTTACTTTCTACAATATAAATTCCTCCTAAAGGTTTAAGGGAGTAAACCGTTTATCTCTATAAAAATTTTTGACAAAAGAATTATAAAGTGATCTCACTTCGCTCGCATTGAATGTTTGGATCATTGCTCCATCAAATGCTCAAAAATTCGTTTTATTTAGGTCAAAGTCTGAAGTCAGTGGTGTATTACTCCCACGAGGGCTACAACAATGGTGACTTTACTTCGGGATCTGGTTCTTTGCATATCTTTTATCATATATTGGGGCCAATTCTCTATTTTATGGGGGTATATTATGTGCTTGTCTAGAACAAATAGAAGGGGAAACGCAATTTACATGTTCCAAGAGACAAAATGGATATTTAACCTACTATGAAGATATTTTCATTCGCTTAAGAGGTTATTTCTTTTTTGGATGGAGAACATGTATTCTTGTAAAGACATTTGTGTATATGACTAGGTTCGAAATCCTTTGGCGATTATGGCTATTGTTATGCATGGAATATTTTGTTTGTTTATTATTTTATGTTGGGTTTTTTAGGTCCTCTTTGAAGCTCTGTGATATTCTTTAGTTTTCTCCTTTTGTTAAGTCTTCTAATGAATTTTGTAATTTTTCAAAAAGAAAAAAAAATAGTTTTCTATTGACTAAATGTACGTTAGATTTATTGGTATGTCAACACAGGAATGATAATTCAAGCTCACCTACTAGCCTAGTTAAGTGATATAGTTCTAAGTTCTTTCAACACCAACAATATTAAGTATCTAAAAAGATGTAACGTACGTGGAAAATGAAATATCTAGAAAACTTAAAAAGAAAAAAACTAATAACATGATCAATGTAACTCGTAGTGTGGAGGATAGGTTGAAAACGATTTAATGACATGATCAATAATAACATGATCATTGTAAGCTCGTACAAGAAGCTTGAATGGATTTGATGTCATTTGTCGTCATCTTTTATTCTATTGATTACAACTTTTATCACATTGGATGCTGATTTTATTTTAATGAATGCTACTTTTGCAATTAAGCGGTCTTTAAAATACTTGATTTGATTATAGAATTGCTGTATATAATAAATGAAATCATTGTCCTAGTAATTCTCTAATCAAACGTAAAGTAAGACCGCTTAAAATAGAAGTTAATTAATTAAGGTGTTAGAATACATTAAAAGATAGTAGAAGTTAAAATATGTAACATCTAGGATCTAACATCTTATTAAAGAATTAATCGGTTAATGTTTTATCTAACACTAATTAACTTCTCTAATACGTTAAGATTTAATATATTAAAATATGTTAGATCTCAAGATGTCGAGACCCCTCGATTATTCTTATATTATTCAAAGAAGTCAAACAAATCCACAAAACCATCTAATTTATATTCTAAGTGCAGTTAACACACAATATAAAACGAACACAAATTTGGTTGGATTAATATAAATCTAATGGTTCACTGCGTTTGACTTCTTCATCTAATAATATATAAGAATATTCGAAGAGCATTTCAGTACTATCTCCTAGAAACTAACTGTAACAAATAATGTATCATTGTTACAAATAAATATATTGAGCCAAACTATTGGTGGAAGGAAATATATCAAAAACGACCACGGTTCTCATACTGCGAATCGTTGCCTATATTTTAAAAATTAATGAAAATTCCTTTTTACGTCTGATTAAATTTTTTCTTGACGTGACTTAAATGAATCTTTAATTTTATTGATCAAAATAGTGTTTATCATTGTCTATCCACATAACTAAATTATATACATATAATATTATATTATTATAACAATAACTTTTAATTGATTATTAATGATATCATATCATTAACTAGAAAAAGAGTAAAAGATAATATATATATATATAGTTAAAAATAAAACTTCATTAAGACAATATATATATACATTGAATTGAACATTAATTAAAAATAAATAAAAGTAAATGTTTTCCATTAACATTAATATTTGTAACCGTTTCAATGCATGCATAAAATTAATACCATTTTAGATACATGGCTCTCTATGTTAGAACCGTAGTTTATGTTATCCAAAGCACCACAGTTCTTTTGTTAGAAACTGTGGCCTATAAATATCATAACAATTTAAATGTTAGAATCCCGTCTCCATGAATAAATATCGTCAAAGAAAAATGACTACCATAATAGTTTAAATGTTATAACTAATAGTAACAATCTTATAACATAACGTACAACACCCTATATAACATATATAATTACAAATCTTGTAACATAACGACACATTGATCGATCTCTTTTTGAGACCGAGTTAGTGAAGTTGACACATATTACTCTCTATTTTAATCTCTTTTGAAGCCCGACCACTTCGTTATAACATATATAATTACAATCTTATAACGTAGCGACACATCGATTGATATATCTTTCGAGACCCGGTTGGTGAAGTATAGTCACTATTACTCTCTCTTTTAATTTCCTTTGAAGTATGGCCACTTCGTTTTCACTCTGAGGTATACTTGAGATCATCAATCAGTTACATAACAAGTTTGATGGATTGTTCAAACAAAATGTCTCTTGGCATCCAAACAAAGGACTCTTTGAGTTGCGTGGCCAAACTTGTTGGATTTCCCATTTGGAAAAAAATTCAGTCCGTCAACGAGACGTGATTTGTCTATAGATATTGCGAGATTTAAACGCGAAAATCGCAGTCGCCAAAGAATTGATATTGTACATTACTTTTGATGGTCATAGTGGGGAAGATGATATTGTTACTTAGGGTTATGGATAAAAAGAATGACCTCATGTGTATGTATTTTTAATATAATGAGAATACGTACTATTAATGAATGAAATGAATTCCAACACGGAACCACTCGCTAACCAAATCTAACATAGAATATGGTTCACAATTCTTTCTTTAGGAACCGTGGTCTATCATCTAAAATTACATCTACACGGTCAAACGTATGTTACATATACATTAGATGTAAAAGTAGTTGGTGCATTGTTTTGCATGGCATTTAATTAATGTATATATTATATATATATATATATATAAAGTGTAAACAGTTTAAGGCCTATAAATGATTTGACCAAATAGTACATTTTGTTGCAACAATCAAAATAACAATCTGTTACTTACAATGGAAGAATCTATCGGTTCATCAAGACCACTTTTTAAAAAAAAATTATTTCGAAAAACGTATTAAAGGGTACTAGAAAAGATACATAAAATTCATGAACGAAATTCTTAAAGAAGATGAAATGAAAAAGTAAAAAATGAAAAGAATGATTAATAATATCATTCATTCAATACATAAAACAATATCAAAATCAATTTATCAAACGAGAAAATATGAAGATTCATAAAATTGAATCTTCGTATATGGAGAGTCTTGGTGTATTCATTACCAAAGAAATCAACATGCTCAAGAATTGCGAGAAGATGATGGAATCGCGCGATAACATGATCAGAAAAAGAGAAATAGATGAATAATAATCTCCCTAGTTTATATTAATTATGGTCTAGCTAGTTAATTACTCCATTATTTTGAAGTTTTTAAATTTGTTTCGATTTTTGTTAATTAGTTAATTTTATTTTGTAGTTAATGTTCAATTCATTGTTTTAATGTTTATAATTAATGAATTAGTAAAGTTAATTTATTAAAAAAAAGATTATTGTTATTTTAAAAAATGGAGAAGAAGCACGGTCGCTAGACGAGAACCGTGATCCCTTAAGTAAGCATCGAGTATGAGTTTCCTGTAAAGTAGTGTCCATTATCATATATATATATATATATAATTTTCTTTGAGACAACAATAATTTTATGAATTAATGCAATATCATATAACGGTTTTATAACATAACAATTAAAGGACAAATTGAAGAAAATGGATTCTAAAACATATACATATATAATGATGCATGTTTACTCCATGAGGATGACAAGAAAGATAGCTTCTCTATGGCCATACATCTAGGATCATTATATTGAAACATTGAAAAGAAAATGTGTTTATAACAATATTGTTATATATATCCCTTTCTTTTCAACGTCTCCTTTCTTACTGACTTCCGCATCAAGAGGGAATCCAACCTCACACTTATGCGTAAAACAAGTGGAATCGTCTTATGATGTCTTGAAGAATTAAACAGTAAGATTGCAGTTGCGAAAGAGTATTGTAAATTATGTTGTTGATGATCATATTTAGTCTTTGTATGAAAAAAGTGACATTATGTGTTTATATATATGATATAATGAGAATGTGTACTATTAATTAATGAATTAAATACCAACGACCTAACCAAATTGATAACATAGACCATAGTTCTATACGTAAGCACCGTGGTTGATATAGAATAGACCACGGTTCGGTTCTTGGAAACCGTGGTCCCTTTAATGTAACACACCGAAAATCGTGGTAATTTAATAATACGTATATATGTGTTTTTTTTTATAAATTGAATAAGTTATGTGTACTAGTATTATTAATTGTGAAATAGTTAAGTTGTCTCGGTGTTAAGTTATGGGGTATAATGTTAAGTAAATGAGACTAAGGGGTAATATGTGTAAATGTTATTTTAACTAGTGACCTAAAAATCTATGTACACATACATACGTATGTATACATACTTGCACACACATATACACTCTTGTAACTTCTGGAACAAGAAGAAAAAGAAGGAGGAAACTAGTTAATAATCTTCAAATTGAGCTTAGGAAAGGTGAATTGGAGTCTCAATCATCATCATATATCCAAGACAACTAAGTATCCTTACTCCTTTGACCTAGAATGAAGTGATGTAGTGATTTTGAATTAGAATGGTAGTAATAGATGAAATGAACCATGACTTTAATTGATGCTAATATGCTTCTCTAACTATTAGTAGTTGATTTCAAATCAATTAGTGATAGAATTTTGATAGGAACTTGCAATACCCAAATCTAGAAAAGTTAAATTCGGGTTTTATATAACCTACTAAATTGATAGCTCAATAGTGTTGTTTAGATGTAATTAGTTGTAATTAAAGTGGTGTCAAAAGTAATTGAACACTATAATGAATCAAGAGTTAATATGGTGAAAGTATGGTTAGTTTGACTGCACATACATGGTTTAGTGGTGAATTAGTGATGAGTATAGTCATATGAGATGTGTTGCATTCTTATTATGTGTTAAATTGCTATGTAATGCTTGATAGGTGTTAAAAGAAGTGGTAATCCTCAATCGGCGAGTTATCAATTCCTAAACGATCAAGGTGAGTATTGTAGGGGTTAAATGGGTAAAGTGAGTTAACGAAATCCGGATTACATCCATGTAAGATGATTCGTTTGAGTTAGTTGTGTATATGGTTACATATTTTGATGGCCATGTACTAGTTGTGTTTAGTGGTAAAGATTTCATGATCTTGTGCTAATTGAGTTGTTTGTGAAAGTATGAGTTGATTATAAAATAAGAGTTTGATATTGTGCATTGTAGTTATGAAGTTTTTGCATCAAAGTCTCATTTTATAAAAAAAAAATTATTTAGACATTTTCTTGAGCACCTTATATGTGTTTTTAAAATACATGTTTTGTTTGTATTTTTTAGATACAAACTTAAAGAATTCTAAAATCATGATGAAGATCTATGAACTTTACATTGAAAACCGTTTAAGATATTGAAATCAAACATTAATGTATGTATTTTTTAAATTTTCGGCTTGATTCTTCGTTTTCATCTTTATTAGTTATAAATAAAGATGAATATGTTAGTTTGGATGCTATAGAAAATTAGAATGGCTATGAAGAGGATAATGCGATTTAGTGGGAGGAGGAGAATGAAAAAAGAAACGATTTTGACTATGAAGTTGTAACGATATATTTAATGAGAAGTTTAAAGTTAAATTAAAAAGGACATGTATAATCATTAAGAGTGGGGATCAAGAGGGAAGAAAAAAATTAGGGAAGGAGGGAAGCAAATCTCAACCTTTGATTTTATTATAAATGAATTTTAAAAATCATAAATAATTTCAAAATTTAACATTCATCACAAATGAATGTTAAAAATATTTTTTTATTAAAAAATCAAAAACTAAGATTTGTTTCCCTCCTTGCTCGAGATTTGAAGTTTTCTTATGAATCATTCTCCTAATCATTAAATATTTAACTTTTCTCACTTCTTTTATAAAATCTATTTTTCATATTTAGCAATTTCTATATAATTAGGTCTATTTAACATTAACATTAACGTAGCTTATCGAAGTTAATTGTCCGATGTAAGGTTGTTGAGCAAAGGAATTTAAGGTTTGAGGTACCGCCGTCATAAAAACCTGTTTTTGGAAAAGGAGGGATTTTGCTGTCAAGTAGAATCTTTCGAAGTGCCTGAATGCAAGTTGAAATTCAAGAAAATATAAAATCTGTTTTTGGAAATGATCAAAAAACAGATTTTTTAAGTCATAAAATTTCCTGTTATTTTTCCTCTGTAACTGTAAGCGTATGTATCTATACTCAAGTTTGTGTGTTCATCATGTTGTAATGAACTTTTGTTCTATTGTTGAGTCTTTGTTTTAGTCAAGTACTTATATATATATGAGTCTCTAGTTAAGTCTTGTGATCTTGAGGATCTTTACAATTCCAACTAAAATAGACTCAATGGTTAATAGAAAGATATGTCACTTTAAAATAGATTAAATGGTTAAAAGAGAGATATGTCACTTTA
The DNA here is from genome assembly GCA_963921325.1 of Logfia minima. Lineage (NCBI taxonomy): Eukaryota > Viridiplantae > Streptophyta > Magnoliopsida > Asterales > Asteraceae > Logfia > Logfia minima. Next base: position 4,582,289 of record OY992776.1, read on the forward strand.
CGTTGTGAATATGTTTAACTAATTAGTATAATAACTTATTTGAAACTTTTTACGAAGTAAAGTAGCGTAGTTGTCTATTAATTCTAGACTAAACGAAGATGTATACGAGATAAATTAGTACCTACTATCGTTTTATCACTAGCATACGAATCAAAGAGATGTGTTGGAACAAAATATATAACGAATGAATTTATATCATCTTATAAAAGTCAAAGTCAAAGTCAAAATATGAAGTGATTGTATTCCTCCGTAGATGTTACATTTTCCTAAATACGATCGTTCTACATGGTGGTATATAAGGTGTGCAAAAACATTAGAAAAACAATCCAATTAATTGTAACCGAAATAATAGAATAATCAAACAAAAAACCCAATAAAGACGAAACGACGATTTATGCGATAACAGAAATGTTTCAATTCAATTAAATGAACTGACATTTAATTACTAATGAATTAAATAATTTTATTCTATATTTACAGTTTTGATTTTGATAATGACAGTCCTAATGATTGCTATTTAAACATGTATAGTCTGATTGTATTTCTAGGTACATTGAGTTTGAATACAATATATATATATACATATATATATATATTGAGTTAGACTCTGAGTAACAGTCTTTTGAGTCACCATTATTATTTTTTATATATATTTAATATACATATTCATAAAGTGTATTAAATCTATATTAAGTCTTTTATAATTTAATATGCTTACGAACTTATAAATAGAACGGACTCCATTGTTGTTACCATAATAAAGCTACGTAACTAGTTTTTAGAGGTGATGATGCGGTTAATAACCACAACGTTAATTTAACATTGTCCGAGTATTTTCAAGAAGATTATTTTAATAGGGGAATTTAATGAAATTCGCACGACGAAATCGTTTAGGAGTTGAAAATAGTCTTTTTCTATTTTATAAGCTTTATTTTAAACTTTCAGATTTGTTTCCTTATTCATATTTGTTTAAACTTCTTTCCTTTTGAAGCTTAAACATATAATCCGTGTTTAGGGTTGAAAAACTCAGTTTTTGACCATCATTGACGGCTAATAAAGAATTCCCGTATTGAACGTTCCGTTTATTATTGTTGATCATTCCGTTTGTTGTTTGGCCACTAATCCAGCATTAGGTAAAATCTTGTATATGTTTATGTGATATTATACATGACTACGTTTTTTTTAAATATATGAAATCGTGAATAAGGTATAATAGAGCTTACTTTGATGTGTTATATTTCTCGTTAAGAAAAAAACAAAATTTGTTTGATATTTTAGGCCAAAATTTTAGTTTAGTTAAAATTTAAAATTCAGTTACAAATTGAAAAAACAGAGGGAAAAACTGAACCGGTATATATAGAGAAAAACTGAACCATAATGAAACTGTAACCAAACGGATTTAACGTACAACTGCAAAACAAAAATATTTTTAAGCGTTTAATTTTGACTAATAATTGAATCGAATCGAACCGAACAATGAACACCTTTATTCTGTATTTATAATTATATCCTCCGTTGGGAGATTTACAGTATGTGAACTTCGACGTAAAAGGAGCAGTGTTGAGCCACCAACGCTACGTGAAGCAAAATGTTTTCTTTTCTCTCTTGAATATCATCAGTCAACATTGAAATGTGGGTACTTTTCACATTACTTTTATATTAGAACCATCCCCTTAGAATGAAATCCCGTGGTATTCGCAGTCTTAGATTTCACAGTGTTCTAGAAGTCTATTATAAAAATAAAAACATTTTAATAATTTATATTTTACATTATGATTATTTATATCTAAGAAAATAAATAAATAAAAATAGAGATATATATATATATATATATGGGGAAGGTCAGGAATGCAATAAGTGATGGTAGGGGTCAACAAAATATGTTGTTGTCTGTAGCAAAGGAGCATTCGATACTTGAAATGAAATGAAATGATGATCTCAGTTTACGTGTTATACATACATCCCAAAATTTCTTCAACTTCTGCAAAAAGTTACAAACATTCATCATACCCACGCCACCACCACTCACCTGTTCTTTCATCCAACACTTTTCTACCTGGTTTATAATAAAACAATTATTATATTTATTAAAAATTAAATATATACTCATCTAATTAAAATGCGTCATGTTCTTCTTTTACATATATATATATATAATATATAATATATATATATATATAAAGTGTAAACAGTGAAAAGGACGTAGTAACACACCCCACAATAACAGCATTAAGCAAATAATATGTACCATCTTGTTCAACCCCAACAAACAACAACGTTAACGTTTCAAATTGCCATATACCTAAAACCAACTATCTTTTCATTTAAAAAAAAAGCTATCGCTCTGTCTAATGTCTCTCTCTCTCTATATATATATATATATATATATGTATATGTAGATGATGTGTGATATTTCTAAAAGGCTAAAAAGACCATATCTAACAAGATTTCTTTTTGTTAAAGATGCATGATAAGACTTTTGGGGAAGATTATTTATTAAGGAAGTAATATAGTAAAGCTTGCTTAGATGTGAACAGATTTACATGGCTAGGTTAAAGGTTTGTCATATGTGAAAAAGTTAATATCTCACAAATAAAGTATCTATCAATAGTGTAATTTATATAAAATCTATCTAATTAAATTAGTAAAATTATACGGGGTGTGTTTGGACAGATGGAGCTTTGTTTTAAGTGAATTAGTTTATCCCAACCCATTCTCACAGTTTACTCCAATTTTTCTCCTTTAAACGTAGGTTAAAGTCATAGTATTAGAAATGTATATACTTTTCAAAATCTCACGATATGCACATTGTACCATCTGATTACTCAGTATTTACGGTGCGTAGTTGTTAGATTTTTACGAGTGAAATCAAAAATACAAAAAGTGAGGCGATGTAGACTATGACTCTTAAATAATTTTGACTCTCACAAGTCTTATGCGACTCTTACGAGTCAGAAATTAGACAAATTCTTAATGTATTTTAATACAAAAAAAAATGACATCACTATTTTAAATTAAGTATTTGTGTTGATTGCAGTCAACGACTTAATTATTGACTGCTACCATATTTTACTTTTTTTAAGAAAATCTTTTTTACCAATAATATACATATAAATATATAACCAACTATTTGTCCACATGAACTCGATGACTGGTGGCCGGATGGATAACCAACTATTTGTCCACATAAGCGCCACGTATGCTCCAGCTCAACGACTACTTTCCACGTAGTTTGAAGATTTATAAAGGGTATTAAACTTTGCGAAAATGTTCAATTTGGGAAGTAACTTTTTTTTTTTTTTTTTGCTTTCACTTAGATAATTCAGTATTTTTAACAAATGTAAATGTACCCTTATGTATACAAGATTAGTTATCTTGTCCGCGACTTCGCAAATTTAAACATGAAATTTTGTTTTAATAGTGTTTTAAATTTGATCAAGAACATTGAAGTGTTACGAAATTAAGATAATTTTTCACATGAAGTCATGTGTTTTTATTTCCATTTTATAAACATTTGTTATAGTGTCGTTCATTATATTTTAGAACTGGATATAGCGTATTTCGTTTATAAACATTAGTTATGTAGTGTATGTCAACATATATTATACACTTAATAAAAAATAGCATTAAGTGTGTTGATAAGTTGATAATTGTATTATGCATATTTAAATTGTTTTCATGACTTGATGGATGTAACCAAAATCGACTGAACACTTGCAATAATAGGGAATATAAAACTAATAAAGGGTGAGAAACTTAGTATACTATTTATATAATAATAAGAAACAAGTACGAATATAAACACACTTCGTTTACATGTAACAAACATGATGGAGGATATTGAATAAATTGGAAATTTTGTTAAAAAAATATATTGGTGTTGAATTGAAAATCAAGTCTATTTTTCAATCGTGTATACGTCATGAGAATTCTTAACCAAAATTTCAATACTTAACATTTTTGCAAAGTTTAGTTATATAAGTGTCAATAAAAAAAGATAGTTGTCCAAACCGAAATTTTTTACAAAGTTTAGTTACTAATCTGTTTATTAATAAAAGCCACGTGAGAAAAATAAATGTCACGTGTACACTTTACCGGTGGAACCGGCAAAAGTTAAAATTTTAGTAGGTTTTAAAACTGTGTTCATGCAATTATAATGATAAAAAATGATTCATTAAAGTGAACATTTACACAAAGTTTGATACCTTATTTATGCGTTAATTCTAACTTTAATTGTTTAATAAATAGTTCGTGAAGGGATACCCGAACAAAAAATTGTATTTGTATTTGTATTTCTTCATTAAGAAAACTATTGTATTCATTTATCTTTGTTGATTAAAGTGTTAAATGACACTAGATTGTTTCTATTCATTTATTTTTGTTCGTTATAGGGTTAAATGATACAGAGTACAAGTGAACACAAAAGGATACAAACTAACGTACACATTACGTAGAACTAAAAGGGTTGAAGATTGTAAGTGTGAACCAATTATAACAAAATGTTAGGATCTCGAGAAGTGAAAGACTAAACATCTAACTATATCTATTAAAATTATATTTAAGTATAAGAACTTAAATATACTACTATATAGACAAACAAACAAAAATGGAAATAAACGAATAAAATTGAAGAAACGTAAACATACATATATATATATATATATATATTAACAAACGTAAATGAGTGAAGTAGACTCTTTGCATGTTTATTGTAACTAAATTAAATGTGCAAATTCTTTATTTTATATTTGTTCAATAAATAAATGAACGAAGATAAATAAACTTTGCATCGGATGATTCATAAATTATTCATTGAACTTTTGATTTGCTCACTGCGCTATCTGTAACTAAATATTCACGTTCTCCTCATTATATTTCGTGTAAACAAATACTATAATAATTTCAAATGTTTAGCGTGATTTTTATGTCCTTTTTAGGGTGTTTCAAATTAACTACCGTATTTTTGTCGACGATTCGGTTGATTTGTATATTTCCTAACGTATTGCTGGTTATTTATATATATTTTATAAAAATTTATTTTATTGCAGTTCTAAGACATAGCAACTGAAATTTCTGGAATAACCCCTTATGAATAGAAGTCTTTTTTTAGTATTATTACAATGATGTCATCAAAACGTCATAGTATTCATGATATTTACAACCGTTTGATGCAATGATAAGGATGACATATTGGTTGATTATTGGTTTTTATATAAACTCCTAAATAATCTTATCTTAATTATATGTTCCGGATAACGACTTTTAAGTGTCCATTTTTTCCTTTAGTTCACTACTTATTTACGAAAATATTTAACTATATGTACAAAACTACAAATAACATAACTACGTATACGTTGGATATAAAGTTGTCACGCATGTCAATATTACAGTTAAATTAGTACTTTACTATTGTCATACTAGCTAGAAATACACATTTCCATACATTACTAACTTCAAAAGTAAACAAACCATATAATTCGTACATACGTTTTAATTTCATTAAGGAAATTACAAGGAGACTACGTTAGAGAATAAAAAAAAATTTGATTATTTTTTCATGTTTACGCATCTTTTTTTTTTTTTTTTATGTACTGACGTAAATGAGATGACATAAACTTTTATGATTTCTATCAAATTTTGATCGCAATCAATTTTGCCACTCTAGGTTTCCTTGTCTTTCCAATTTACCCTTACCGATATATGGCAATGATAATTATTGCTACCATAAACTTTTATGATTTCTTTCATACATATTTGTAAAGTTAAAAATACATAGTTAAGTTCACGAGATGACATTCTTTTATACAGAGTTTGAACAGCATTAACGAACTCTTCAATTCTACTTAAAACATTTTGTTCTTGAAGTGATTGAATAACCTTGTAAAAACTGAGATCTACTACATTCAAATATAGACTATTCGAGAGCTGAAAATGCAGCCGAATACCGGACTCATCTTGAGATGCTTCACATCAATGAGTACAAAAAAATTTAACTATGACTTTAGTTTGTCAGAGAAGCACGGGATATGAGTTCAGAAAAATAGAGGCTTCATTGTTAAGAAAATTACATCAGGGCAAAATAAATGGTTAATCGAAAAATGTACTTATTTTTTTAAGAGCAAAAATGTACTTTATTGTAACCTCTTTTAAACTTTGTGCAATTTTATAAGAGACATTTAATATAGAAGTAATACACAATACTTTATAAGTTTTATAGTTTATTATGATATCAGAGTCATATTATTTTCTTTGTGCTCTCCGTTCGCGATTGTACAATTCTCATGTACATTCTAAATCATCACAACCCTACTTTCTTCCTTCATTTCTACGTAAATCACCATCTTTCTTTTCTTCGATCAATATAAGCACCTGGTGTATCCATGAATTGCTATTGCCAATCTTAATACTACTGCTGCCTTTTTCATTCCTTTTTCATTCTTATATACTACACTAATATATTATTCACTATCAGTTTTATTATCACCACTTTTATTTATGAATTGTTAATTCCAGTTACCTTCTTGCTGCTGCATTTTCTGTTTTCTTGATAACACATCTCCCCTCAAGTTTGCTTCCCATTGTCATTAGCCGTTCAGAAAAAGAAAGAAAAAAAAACATATACATGTTTATTCACCTCCATTGTCATCACATCTCATCTTGTTTGACTTTTGTGATTTGGTATTTACCTTTTAGATATTCTCGAACAAATTATTGAAGAACTCAATTGACAATTCAGAGTCACGTTAATATTTTTTTAAAAGACGAACAAATAAAGAATACCGTTAAAAATGACTAAAAAATTGAACTTTTTTGGACTCCAATCTTTATTTAATTTTTTTTTTTCAATTAATACAATTATAATTATAACTTTAAAACACATATTTAAATAAAACATATTCATTTAAAATAAAAACATTATATTAATTAATTTTGAAAAAGATAACATTACATTAATTATTAAAAACAACTAATAGTTTAGTTGTCCTCATTTACGGGTGGTGGTCGTGGTCAGAAACGCGAGCCATAAACGTATTTCACTTCCTCCCTAGCTTGGTAGAACATTTCAAGATCGTTGGGTGGTAAGCTTGTAGGGATTGGTGTAGCGAGAAACTTAAACGCGTTGAACTTTGTTCTTTTATCCGCGAGCATTGTGCATTTCTTTTCCTCCTCCACTATTGCCTCCATACTCCTTTGTTGAATTCTTGCAGATGTAATAAGTTCTTCTCGGGTGTCCTCACTCGAATAACGTGTCGAAGTAGCATTCGACATACCCAAACTTTTTGGCTTTTTCAACTTTTGGTACGACGTTGTGGACGGCGCATCGGCTCGTCTTGATATAAATTTTGCATTAGAATTAGGTGTGGGTTCAGGTCTGGGGTGTTATCGTCTTCCTCGAGATTGATCGGACATTAATCTTCTTCTTCCATCAGACGTTTGTTGCTCATAACACCATCAGAAAAAAAGAATTTTAGATAATCCTTTAAATGCATCATGTCGCCTCGTAATTATGGTTCCTTTTTATTTCGTTATTTGAATTATTGGTGGGCATTCAACATAATGTCTACATCCCCGTTCTCACTTTCCCACATTTCTTCAAGTTTTTTGTAGATGACATTAAAAAACTTGATATCTTTTTAATTCATTTTGAATTTTATGTCTTCAACAACGGGTGTTAGTGTTCTGAGGTTGTGGAATTGAAATGGAAGACGCGCACTAAAGACTGACCAAACACACTCGCTACCATCAACATCTCAAGGTGAGCTCTGGGTTAATGCTATCTCTGCTATTTATGGCCACTCAAAAGACACTTCTTATTTTTTCCATAATGTGCATGGTAACGGTGTTTGGGAGAGAATTGTGGAGTTATAAATTCTATCAATGAAAAGGGTATCATTCCTCATTCTTCCATTATGAGAAAGGTTAACGATGGTCTTTCAACGAACTTTTGGACCCAAATCTGGGTTGGGAACTCTACTCTTCAGCAAAAATTTCCTCGTTTATTTCGTTTAGCAGTCCATAAGAAAATGTTTGATTCGTGACTACTAGATTGATGGGTGGTCTCGTTCTATCACAGGTGGTATGGTTGCTAACCAGCTTCAAAGCCTTCAAAGAATGTTGGACAATATCACTCTAAATGATTCTAATGATGAATGGATTTGGAATCAGGGAAAGTCTAACTCCTTCACTGTTAAAGGTACCCGCATCCATATAGACCAAGCTATCCTCCCCGACGTGCTTCCAGAAACAAGGTGGAATCGATTTATCCCAAAAAAGGTCAATATTTTTATTTGGAGAGCCCTTCGTGACCGTCTCCCAACAAGATGGAATCTTAGTAGGAAAGGTATCGAGATTGATACTCTTTCTTGCCCCATTTGTGCTTCTAACATTGAAACAACTGATCACATTTTATGGTCTTGTACTGTTGCTTCTTCGATTTGGCGGAGAGTCTTTATATGGTTGGATTTGCAACTCCCTATAATTTGTAGCATATATGATCTCTTTCAGTCGCTTGATGACCTTCAGATTTCGTCTTCTCCAAAGTCATCTTTGACCTCTATCATTGGAGTAGTCCTCTGGTGTTTATAGAATTTTCGTAATGAGACGATCTATAGTGTTAGTCCTCCGCTGCAAAAAGACTTATTTGATAAAGTAGTTGATTATTCTTATGTTGGTATTCGAATAGAAACAAGATGTCTTTTATTTCACGAAGCAATTGGCTTCAAAATCCTTTAGCTATCTATATCTTGTAATTGTTTTCTAACTTCTTGCTAGTTTTATATAATCCAGCCGTTTCAAAAAATTAAAAAAACCATATTCGGTTGAAAGCTCGAAGATAGTTGCACGACGATATCATCGAAAGCGGTCTTAATTACCTTCCGTTTATTCTTTCTACTTAATTATATGTGTTTTATTCGTTCGATTTACTTTCCATTTATTCATTCTACTTAATTACTCAATAAAAGTTAAATAAATAAGTTTGCTCTCCCAATCATTCCTAAATCACCATCATCTTATCATGTCTGTAGTCAAGGCAATGTCACTACTTATAAGTCTTCTTTCCTTAATAAAAAGATTAAAACAAAATTATATATTTATAGGCAATTGAAGTATATAATTTTGTTTTTGTAACCTATTCACATTTGAAAATGATTTTATAGGTTATCCATGTTCATATGTTGTTCCATGTATATCAAATCCGGCTAAAAACTCATTGAAAAAGTGTAAAAAGACACAAATACCTCTGTATTTGAATAAAATAAGATAATATAAATAATGTTAATTAAAAAATACATGAGTATTTGTGTCTTTTTACATTTTTACTATAAGTTTTTAATTGAATTTGATATAGATGAAACAACATACAAATTTAAGTAATTTATAAAGTTATTTTCGAATATAAATGACCTACAAAAATAAAATGCTAGTTAGAGACGTACAAATATATAATCCAGAAAAAAGAAAGTTGAGTTCTTTGATTTCTTTTATTTTTGCCTTCTTGCCCTGCTACCTCTTCTAATTCTCCTTCTCACTCTAAAATTTGTTACTTTATAATCCTTAAAATACTTTTCTTTCTATGCATTTAGCCTCTATTTCTTTCTCTCGTACGTTCTTGGCTTTAGAATTAATAATATTTTGTTTCCTTTCTCCTTGAAAACGAAAAAAAAAGAAAGAAAAATAATAGAATATCGTTGTGACTCGCCAACTGCTACTGTTGCTTTGTCGTCACATTCAAAGTTCATGTCATCACAGTTTCACCACCATAACTTTTAATGCTTTACTTTAGCTTTTATATTTATTTTTCTATATTATATATATATATATATATATATATATATCTATATTTCAGTTTGAGCGTTTCTCTCCTAGAGCGGCAATTGCGGGAGAATATTAGAATATAATTAAATTAGTCTTTTTTTATGATCCAGCCTGACTACATAGATTTGGGTCCACTAGAATTTCTTATGTAATAATATGTTCCTATTTATAGTTGATCAATAATACACAATATCTTGTTGAGTTTTCATAGGTTATCATATTAAAAGTGAAGATTGATAGAGATAAAAAATATATATCAAAACTAAGACAGAGGTGAGTTCAATGGAACATGTTAGAAAAATAATAATAATAAACTAATCAGAATGCTTCATTTCTTTCAAAGATACATTTCTACTTGAATTTTTAAAGTTATATATCTCATAAACGGCATGTCTAAAAAATATAAAAAACTAAACATTTGAAGTTAACATTTTATTTCTCTTCGATTAGAGATCCCACAAATTATACTTGCGTCTTATATAATCACATGTGATTTTATGTATAATCATATGTGGTTATGATAATAATCTAAAATTGGTACACGATTATTCATCAATGGTTTGTTAACTCACACGTGATTACAACTTAATGTTCATTCACATAAATAACTATAAATAAGATTTTAAAAATTGCATTCATTTAGAGTCGAATCACATGTGAATACCGACTTGAGGTTTAATAATATGTGTTTTCTAGTTGAAGTATATGATAATAATTTCTAATTCACATATGATTTCGTCTTTATATTCATTTAAATAAATAATTATAGTTAATTATTTGAAATTTGTATTTGATTATTCTTTAATCAGTTGTGATTATACTTTAATGTTTAATCAAAAGTGATTATAACTTAACTTTTTTATGTAAATTTATTGAATTACCAAATAAAATTATTTTCATTTGACTTTTAAACTTATAATTTGTAAATTTGATTATTTACATATAATTATAGCTAGTTATTTAAATTTTAAAAATCTAATTGTGAATATCATCACGTGTAATTGTTAATCAATGTGATGTAACTATGAATTTAAAACCCCCATTAAAAAACGAAAAAAAAGTTCATTGAAAGTATGTTATGTGATATTTCTAATTAAAGATAAAAAAATGTTAATTTTAATGGTGTAATTTTTATAATGTTTAAACATACGATTTATAAATATTTAGTTTTAAAGAAAAAGATGAATGTAGATATTTGAAACGGAACAATCTTATTAATTCTTTTATCGTTTAACTTTTAACATTTATCATTAAATTTTCTCTACTGTCAAAATACTACACGTAGCATAATTTAGAATACTATTTTACTCGATGTAATAAGGGTCATATTTAATCTACTATGTATGAAAGTATGAAACGATATGTACATACATATTGTAGTGAAGATGATGGATGATATTTTATTCCATAGGGAATGATTAATATGGGTAAAGATTAAAGTATACCCACGGATCCGACACTCTCATGATTATTCATTTTATATTCAAACATGCAATGAGTACTCCGAATTTTACAACTTATTGAAACAATAGTTTTGTGCGCCAGTCTTCAAAAGGAGACTCTTAATTTGATGTTATAAGAATGCCTTTGAGATATATAAAAATGGGTTTGAGGTATCGTGTCTGAAAGAGTTAAATAAGGTTCTAGAGAGAGATTATTCTTGAAGGAGAGGGATATGTGCTTGAGAGAGATGGGTTGGAAAGAGATAGAGAGAGTAAAGGTGTGATGAATTCCATGCAGTAATGATGAGAGATGTTTATCTCAATCAATGTCAAAAGTCTACAAACAAATTTTAACCAAATGATATGAGAGAGAGGGTGGGGAACATATGGAGCCTAGACTTGTGAAGGAGTCTTCCATCTTCTTGTTACCTTGGAGCCTTGGGTGGTATGTTCATCAGCCTTGGACTGAGGCTAGCTAGCTAGCTATATAGTTGATCTGTTTTTCTAAGAGATATCGAATGAAGATTTGTATCTATTGCACGTACATATATCATATTATTTGAGATTCATTGAATTTAATAAATTTTAATTTTATTATTATTGTATGTATTTTAATAATACATCAACTTTTAAGAATAATACATATCACCTTTTATAAATAATGGGCAAGTAAAAGTATCATATATTATGTATAACAACAATAAATATCATCTACATTACACAAAATGAAACAAGAATAACTTGTTAAGCAGTATGAATATCGTACCTAAATTTTATTCATCTTGGTATATTTAACTCTTTTTATAAGTAGCGTTGTCAGTGTATAGTACTAAAATTTTTAACTGGTTATTGATATTGTAACTCATGCTACTTTAAAGATCACTAGAAAATATAAAAGCGAGAATACTTTAACTTAAAAAGAGTAGGAAAAGTACAACTCTTGTAAATGATGTACAACTTATCCATTTCTTTGGATTAACAATAGATGTCGGGATGTAATTTTAAATTAGATATACTAGACTTGCAACTCAAATACATCTCTATCTTCTTTTTTGTAATTTTCTTATTTCTCTGACTTTTTCTAGTAGTTAATAATAATCGTCGTTTAAAAATTAAGTCCTTACGTTTTGTGCTTTCTGCATCTCAAATTTATCATCTATAGATGAAGAATACTTAGTTTAAAAAAATATAATCATTACATAATATTACATTTTTTCAAGATGACAGTTTAACTTTACTTTTCATCAACTTTTTATAGTATACAACTATACATATACATTACGGGTAGTAATGAAACTTTAATTAATTATAACTATCTATTTCTGGAAGTAGAGAATAATATTAGGGCATTCAAAAACCGAAAACATAGATTATAAATTGAGATAAAACTAATAGTATTTTAATGTAAAAGGAATGCTTACAAAAAAAAAAATCAATATATCTATAAAACTTTTACAGTAAAATGATCAAGACATTCACATTTGAAGGGTTAAAATGAACTAAAACTACAAAACATATATTAGAAGAGTCGAAATGAAATACATGAATGGTTGATATAAAAACATAGTGACGTAATGTGATGAGGAGTGTTACCTCAATGTGATGTAAAATGGTGTTGTAGGTAATATTACGTAAAAAAGTTTCACCAAGTAAAGATATCTTTCTTTACATTTTACCTTATTAAATTCGAAGATGCTTAATACACCGAACTACAAGGAAATGTCAACGTACAATTAATGAAACTTCTAATAAAAATGATAACACGACCCTTAAACCTGTCATTAAGGTTTTCAAACGTGCATAAATACTTATATTAATATCACAATAAATCTAATGTCTCTCTCTAAATATTGATTGAATTTTTGAATATCGGTTAAAAAGTACAATAACATATGAATATGCAATATATTAAGAGTTGTTGTTAGCGAAACTCAAATTTAAAAGTATGATTTGGACATCTTATTACTACTTTTAAGCTTTTACTAACTAAACAGATATGATCAAAAAGTATTATATATATATAGAGGGGAGTGATCAATAGAGAATGGGTAATCTTGAGGGAAGGGGGAAGTAAATCTGGACCGTCATTAACATTCTCTAGGAGGATTTAACACATTAACATCCCAGAAGCTTTAAAATTTTGATTAAAAGATGGACTTTTCTATTAGAAAGTTAAAAAAATATCCAAGAATATGGTTATGTACTTGTGTTCCTTTGGATTTTTAATGAGATATGATGATACGTGCTGAATCTTCCGTTGCCACCCTCTACGTTTTAAGGCTTTGATTAGATGGTATGGGCTGCATATACAGGGATGTTTTCACGTGGATCCTAGAACTGATTTGACAATAATTTTAAGAAAAAAATGTCAAAATATTTTAAAGACGTGTAATTATACTTTTTCTTGTGAAAGTATATGAGTTTTAAGCATCGTTGAAAATGCATCACTAGTAAAGTTTATTCAACATATGGAGTGAACATTTAAATTGCGTTATATAGCAATAATATTACAACGTTAGTTAGCTGCAACTATCAGGCTAGCCCTCAAGCGTGTAACCCATTTGATTTCGGAGTAGAAACATTCATGAAAAATGATCGAGGTTTTCTCAAAATGGGTGACACTATCCTTAACAGACCGCTGTAACGACTTTATCACATGATAGTAATAATAGTAATACGTTGCTTATAAGTAAACACATTTATTTGTTCAAAACAATAAACACAGATATGTACTATGAAAATGTGACAAATTCTCAATCTAAAAAGATTTTACCACAATTATATTGGATTAAAAACTAAAGCCAGATATGTCTAAGCGTTTGGGCTAAAAAGAGACATTAAATAAAAGTTTTATGGTATGACTGTCCAATGGGCCCATTAGCATAATACTAATTTATTCAAGGTTATGAGTTTTGACTTGAATTCGACACTCTCTCCACTGTTATTTGTTCTATATATTTTATAAATTTGAGATACATATAATATGCCCAACTTATTATAAAAAACCCTACATTACTCAATAATGTTATAAATTATACGTTGTACATCGGGGTTTTCTCTTTTTCTTTCAAGTTCCATAGCCAAAAACTAGTAGAACAAGATATATGGTGTTTAAATAACCAAAGCGATCTAGGATCTTAAGCCTAAACTCTTTTATCAGAGACAAATTAATGCTAGACGTACATTTAAAAATAAATAAAGAAAGCTGTCATATATAAAATGATGTGTACATATATTATCTAAGCAAACAGATAAGAAACAAAATAATAGGATTGATACACAAACATGTATTAATCATTTTTATACAATTTTTTTGTGACACCTTTAAAACTAGCATTTCTCCTTAATGTATAGGTGTGACGTCATTTAGGCAACAGAGGGGCATCAGCACCCCCACCCGTCATTTGATATAATTAGAGAGTATATTGCCATTGCATTCTATATTTCTACGTATTTATAGAGTTACATCTTATTTTTGTTCACAGTTATTCGAGTTTCGATACTTCTGTTGGATGTTTGCTAACAGCTTTAGAAATATCCTCAACCGGGGTTCATAGTTTAAGTATAGTACGTCACGTCTGTATCCAAGATAGGCAGGTTAATGATCAAATTTATATTAGTTGATGATACTATTATCATATCACATTTAAAAAATATAAAAGATAATTGATTTAAGCATTGTTTTTAAGTACATTCACTGTTAGTAATTACTCTCTATTAAGATGTTTTAGTTTATGCTGATAATATTTAGTACACTATATTTAGAAAAATCGTTTAGTAGACCCAAAATACAAATTTAAATTTAGGCTTAAAAATGTGATCGGTTAAAGTGAAAAATAATAATTAGTGAATATAAAAAAGAGAATTAATGGATAAAATGTATTATTAATTATATAAATTAATTCCAGATTTAAATATATATATATATATATATTATACCTTTTTAGCAAAATTCGTATATTTAAATTAAATGACAGCAATCACCATGAATTAAAATTGGACAACTAAAAAGGTGGTAGGTGGAGGAAGAAAAATGCAAAATCATGTGATGCAACTTTCAATTTAAAGAGATGTTGTAAATACTTAAGTACTTGAGGGGTCAATCGACTTGCAGAAGGATATTTTTTATATTGAATTTTAGTATAGTGTCACTGCTAATTTATATAGTTTCTTTTACATACCTGTTACTTTTATATATATTTAGTTATATTAAACCTATATATACACATCTACTATTTCAGAAAATGATTAAAAAAATGAAAAATTGATCATTATATTTTATATTATATTAATTATTAAAACTTTTAAACTTTTGCTACTCATTTAATTTTGTCAAAAATCTTAAATTTTTCATCATTATAAACAAACGGTTTTTTTCTTCTCGTACTATAGAAACTAAAAATCACACAACACATTTAGTAGACACTTTCAAATACATACTCGAATACTTTTATCTTTATTAAACAAGTTTATTATCACGGCAATCACCTCTCACTAACATTACGTTACATTGCGCAAGTATAAAAACTCGTAAAGTGGTAATGTTAAAATTTAGAGTTTTTTTTTTTAACTTTTTGTTAATAGTTTTATTTTTAAGTGACAAAATTGACGGAAAAAGAAGAAAAAGAAAGTATATTGTTAATAATAATTAGAATTTATAAGTAAAAACTCTAACTTGATATCTAAGATGTATCTTAAAAATCAACGAATAACTTTAAAATGTTTCTAATATTCATAATTGGTTAGGTTATTGATTTATTCATCTAAACAATTTATATCATTTTCATTAATATAAGTAATTTCATCTATATTCTTAATTATTTATTTGGATATTTATGTAATTTCGAAATTTATGACGGTATACTATTATAATGTTTACGTTATGTAAGGATTTAGATGAAGTTATCCTTGATTAATTGACATTAAATCTACTTCATTTAGTCCAGAAAATATGTTAAATGACAATTCTTGTACAAAATCTTACTTTTTTTCTTCGCAATAATTACACAAATTTAAATGATTTTAATTTAGGATTCCTTTAAGTTAAAGTTCTAATTCTAAATGAATTGTAACATTGTAGATTTCCTTTTTGTTGAAGTTTTATTTTTAACTTAGACATCACAAAATAAAATCGATTGCGAATGCGAAGTGTTACGAATCTATTTAACCGATGTTTCAAAACCAGATTGAATCGAGAATTTGACTAGCGACCAGTTTGATTTAGACAGATTTGATTATGTTTTTTGAATTGATATGAGTTTATTGGTTTTTCGAATGAAACTGGTAGAAAAACAAATTTTGATTTATTGTTTTATTTTTATAATTGTAAATGTGACATTTTTTTAGTGTTCGATTTTTAAGAACTTAAGCTTTTAATTATGATTAAAAGACTTTTTAGAAAACAACCTCTTATTTGACATGTATTAGCTATAACTTTAGAATTCAATGAAAAGCTTAAAAATTTCAAAGCTTTTTAAAAGTAACTTTCAATAAATTGAAGAGCTTAAGAATCGTACAACTATAACTTACGGCTTATAACTTACAACTACAGCTACAACCTATAACTACAATTAAAGCCTACGACTACTTTACTAAACAATATTTTCGAGAGTAACTTATTTAATTTTATTTTGTAGTTTTTTATTATTTTTTAACGTTTTATTTATTTTTAAAATATTGAATTGCCATTTGATTTAACCGGTTCAATCAATCGGTTGAACCTGAACTCTAATCAGTTAAATGCTAAAACGGTTTTTGATTTCAACTCGTTCCCGATTTCTAGAACTATCGTCTAAATACAAAGCCTAATTGGGCCAAAACCGTAAAAACCCACATAAAAGAATATGCCTAGAATTTAGGGTTAGGGTTTTATAATTTGACCCGTCTTGGACCACTCGGATGGTATAAAATCTTCTTTTTCTCTACGAACCACCATCGTATACCTTTCATCCCTGTCAATTTCCCAAAAAATAATCTTTTCAACACTCAAAGATGGAGCAAACCTTTATCATGATTAAGCCTGATGGTGTTCAAAGAGGACTTGTAAGTCTTCTATTTTTCACTTTATTATTTTTCTTGTGTTTTAGGTAGATTTTGTTCTTAGTAACTGTTCTATTCGAATCTGTTTTGGTTTTTGATGGATCTTTTTTGTGGGTTCTAAAAAAGTTAATCTTTTTATGGCTGTTAGGGTTAAAATCCCCAAAACCATACTTTGTTTTGTTAAATTTTTTGTTTTCTAAATTGTATTTTGGTTCTTATAGTTACAAATCTGATATTGGGTTTTGATGAATATAATTAAGTAGAATAGAGTTTGAATTTTTATTTATGGGTATGGGTTTTCTTGAAATTTGCGTGATTTAAGAACAAAATTGATGCTGCCCTTTTCACAGGCATAAATTAGAAGTTTTGGTTGATGGGTACAAGTTTTTACTGCATGATGTTGAAGTTAGAATCGGATAGTTATTTAAGAGTTGTTAAATTTGGCTGTTTTTTTGTTCTATCACTAGGATAATGATCGTGTATTTCAAGTTTGTAATTGGTGTGATTTTGTATATAGGTTGGTGAAATCATTGGTAGATTCGAGAAGAAGGGTTTCTCATTGAAAGGTACAGTTTTTACTTGATTAATTGGTCAAGCTATTATTTCACACATTTACATAAAGATTAAAGATAGTTAGGGACTAATGGGCCCTTCGAATTATGATATAATGTTTGATTGTGTTGATCTTATGTGTTGAACAACTTATTATTATATGATCATTTAAAATTGAAGAGGAAGTATGCAAATGGGGAGGTTGAACTATCAGTTGTTTGGATGTGTATTTTAATAGTGATAATTGAGAAGTAAAAATTATTATTATAAGCCATAAAGTTAAAGTTAGGATGGTAAGATTTACATATGTCATTAAAAGCCTGTGCTGTTCTATCAACTTTTATTATTATTTAAATTCTTTTATATCAGTTTGAACTAATGATGCATATTTTATAACACCCCTTAGAAAAGATTTATTTGAAGCTTGAAGTTAAAGAGCATTCCAGTATTGCCATTGAAATGTATTGATGACTTTTAGTTTGGTTACTTAATGATTTTGTTGTCATGTTAATTGGAATCATAAACACATTATATTGATGTCTTTTAGTTTGGTTAATTATTCATTTGGTTGTACTGTTAATTGGAGTCAGAAACACATCTTATTGTCAAACTGTTCTAGGGAAAGACTTAATTGCCTAGTTATCTATGATTACTATATATTATGGTTATTTATACTTTATTATTTGTGTTGTACTTGTTGCCTACTTGGTATTAAACAATTACTAGTTGAAGTTTTTGGTTTACAATCAATTTTTGGCAACACAAGTTCCTTGTAATGATGACAATGTTTGTTTTAAGTATTCTTTGGCAATTGATTATTGATTATGTTATCAAACAGGTCTATATCGTAAATTTTTTTTATGCTCCTAACATGTCATCTTATTACATAGCCAAATGTTAACGAGAAGCTTTATGTATCAACTATCAAAAATCACGAACCTTGACTTTGTTTTTGTCAATTTAGGATTGAAGTTTTTGACCGTTGACCAAGCTTTTGCCGAGAAGCATTATGCTGATTTGTCCTCAAAGCCTTTCTTCAATGGGCTAGTTGAGTACATTATCTCTGGACCTGTTGTTGCCATGGTTTGGGAGGGCAAGAATGTCGTCACCACTGGCCGCAAGATCATTGGTGCTACCAACCCCGCTGAATCTGCCCCTGGCACCATCCGTGGTGATTTTGCCATCGACATTGGCAGGTATGATTAATTGTCAAATTTGACCACCACTTTTGACTAAGAGTATCCTTAATTGACTTTGATGGTCAATTGTAAAATCTTCAAGTTTTACTAGTCATGTTTTTGACGTTATTAGAGCAGTATGTTAACCTCTTTTACACATGCTAATAGTTATCTTATTCTCTGTTTGAATGTGTAGAAATGTGATTCACGGTAGTGATGCTGTTGAGAGTGCAAGGAAGGAGATTTCTTTGTGGTTTCCCGAGGGTACTGCCAGCTGGTCAAGCTGCGTCCACCCATGGATCTACGAATAAGTGTGATATTAAGCTTATGAAACAACCACCCTTTTGCTAGTTTACTATGAGGGTGTAATCTATTATGAACTGGTTTTGCGTTTTTATGGTTTTTTGACGTTGCGTGATGAAGTTTTTCACATGTTAATCTAGTTACTATCATTGCAAGTGTTCTGATATAATGTGTATGTGACATTGGTTGTTTCTGGATTTTGTGTCTTCTGGTATTGTTGTTACCGTCTGCGAGTTTAGAGCCTAAATGGATGATTAAGCCATAAGGGAGTGCAAATGATTTAATTATAATGAATGAGTGATGCTAGATGTGTTTTCTAATTAATGTTTAATACATTCCTCCCCTTTTCATCTTTAACTTTTATCATCAGTTTTATGATTGTAATAATTAAAAAGATTTCGCATTTTCACATGGTTAGGGAGTTAGAGAGTTATCATCAAAACCAAACTAATTGTTCTAACATTGAATGTGACGGGTACTAGTCAGACTGACTCGTCTTCTAAAGACCTTTGAATAAGAGTTTAAATCTACATGATGTTTACTTAATTTTGTTAGGTATATACGTCAATGTCATATAATTAAAAAGTTTTATTAGTTGTGATATCAACGAGATTAAAGTTTTTGCCTTTCAAGTTTCAATCCCCTTTGTCATTCCCATCATGGTCTTGCTTGTTCTGTGAGTAATACAAACACTTTTATCGGTTTATGATTAGTAGAAATGAATACAAAATCGAGAAATTTGTAAATTCATCGGTTCACTTGTGGTATATCATATCTGGTTAAGTGGTTAGCTAGAAATGATTGACGTTTTCAACATCTACAGCAACAGGTGCCAAAGGTACTTCAAGTGTTTCTAGTTGTAATCACATTCATAGTGTTTCAACTTTCAAGCAAGTAGCATATCTGCTATCAGGCAAGTTTTAGTGTTAGTTTTTAGTACTTGTTGACACCATCTTCTGTATCTAAACTTTTACAATGCGCTTCTAACTTTGTTGAAAGATCTATATATTGTACATTTAATTTTGCAAAAAATATATAAAAAAAGAAGAAGAAGATGAGGGTCAATTGCCTTTAATTGACATTTGATCTTACAAAAACACATGAAAGTAGTTAAAGAAAAAAGGTTCAACTGCAAACACATGAATATAATGGTCCCAAATGAAGAAAAGCAACTACTCATGACTTTTCATGACTTTGTGTTTGGGCCAGTACTTTTGAGCCCCATGTTTGTAGGTCATGTAATTATTCATGTTTTTAAAAATCTTAAAAATAAATCTTATACTTATAAATATACTACTGTTCAAGTTTTGCCAAGCATGATAGTTACTTCTAAAAGATAAACATTTTGTACTGTTATAAATACTACACTAAAGGTTTAAGGTGCAAGGATGAATTCTAACCGCAAAATGTCAAAGTAATTGATAAATAGAAGAATTTAATTATGGCAAACCACTTACGATGTTGGTCTTGTTTAAGCAACATTCTTTTTATTTTGTAATACTAAAAAGTACATAAGACTTTACTACTAAGCGGTTGCTTTATTAAATCTCGAGTAAATTTCATAAATAGTTTACGTGGTTTATACAGATTTATAAAAATCATCCCTATGTTTTTCTTTTTTACTTTTTCTGTCCAATAAATTTACATTTTTTTTAGAAAAATGATTAATTATCACTTAAAATGAGTAAAGTACCTTTCAGCCGTTTAAATTCTGACTATTCGAAAATGACAAAAGAAAAGGTATTTTAATCATTTTAAGTCGAGAACAACGATTTGAACAATAGCTTGAGAGCAGTCGAGGTAGTGAATTACCACCCGGTTAATTTAGAATTGATGATTAAGATGTTGAAGAATCCGTAGAAATCCTCACTTACCTTATAGTAAAATATCTGACAACTGATGTAGATTACGTAGTAAATGCCTATTTACCTTTTTTTTAAGGAATAAAAATCGAACTTCTTTCCTAATAATTTCTCATTCATCAGCAAGGATTGATGATTTTCTTTTTGTTTCAAAATCTCCTCACTATATAAATACTCCCAGGTGGGAATGAGGGGGAAAGCATGAGAGTATTAATGCCTCAAATATTCCCATGCAACTAACTCCGGCTATTCATCATTTTTTTTTTTTTTTCTCATTTCTTTATATGTTCATGAAAGTCATGACGAAATGTACAAGTCAAAATGGAGAAAAAATGAAAAAATGAATAAGAACAATAAAAATGGTAATTATAATCACCGTATAAAAGTTTAATAATCTATTCTAAATAACATATATATATATATATATATATATTACTATGATCTAAAAAGAAGAAAATTGTGAAAAGGTAAAAAGAAAAATATATATTTAAAACTATAGTTCAGCAAAAAACAAGTATGATTCAATAAAAAGTAAATATGATTTCAAACTGAATCAAAGAGTTATTTTACTGAATCAAAGAGTTAAAAAATCCTTCTCCACTAATTTTTTTCTTTTCTTTTGAATTCACTCGTGTATATATATATATATATATTTCTTGTTTTCTTCATTCTTGTACACTCCTGTTTTTAACATCTTTTGTAGTAAGTTATCAGAAATAGAGGAATGGAAAAGCAAATATAAACAGTAAAGTAAACCGCCCACAATGAAATTGGTAGAATTATTATGTTAAAAAAAGTTAATCATTTGTTAAAAATATTATTTTCTTGTTTTATACATTCTTATACACTTCTATTCATAATGATACTAGTATTGTTTTCATCTTGACTTAAACACGTTTAGTGGTATAGTTAACGGAAAGAAATATATAATAGAGCTTGCATAAGAATTTTGAGATGTGCCAAAAGAGACCACCATCTATCTATACTACTTCTCATACAAAATAAGATATTTATATGAGGTCTTTCTCGAATATAAAACTATGGGGAGAATGTTAGAGATATTTTACAAAAAATTTTAGTCTTCAAAACTAATATTTATACAGAGGACGGATCTAAAAAGAAACAATTTCTTAGAAGAAGTAGGAAAACGATTAACATTTATCACGTGTTGTAAACTTGTATCATTGGCGCGACGACTCAATCCACAACTCGGAGCCGCATTGATGACATGTGTGGTGAGCACCACAACACACCCACCACTTAAAACATTGTGAATGCTCTAATTTAAGAAATAAATGTATGAGATTACTTATATAAAAAGGATAAATCTTTACAGATAGATCTTGCTAGATTATGGTTTTATAGAAATAGGATAGGATGTAATAGATAACGTTCGAATGTAGTTATGTACGTATGTTGTATGAAAAAAACACTTGGACGAACAAAGAAAGATCCAAGTAATTCTGAATGTTTAATGCAGTTTGATTTTCAAATAAATCTTTTGCTTATCTTCCACTTCTATTGAATTGAGAGAATAAATATTTATTTTTTAGATTAACCAAGAAAAGCATGGACGAAATCTTTTATATCAAAGTGTTATTTTAACATACGAAGAAGGGATGTATAATATGTCAACATGCGTGTTGCTTGATATAAGAAAAAATCCAAAATATATGTGCATGTGATATGTGCATGTGATAGGAAATATATATCTATCTATATATTTTTTAAAGAAGAATAATAAATTGCTTCATATTTTGTCACATAAGTAAAATAATACGGGGTGGTCTTTTATAATTTAAAAATAATTAATTATTTAAATTTAAAAGATTGACTAAAAAATAAATTTAGATAGAATTAGATAATATTTAAATATAATAATAATTAATTAAAAAATATATGAATCCTAGTCAAACACAATTGAAAAATAATATTAAACTATTAAACATATAAAAATTATGAATATAAAAATTATTTAACTTAAATTGTCATGCATTGCACGATTTAAATCTAATATATATATATATATATATATATAAATATGCTGACAGATATATAAACAATAACACGACACATAGTATCCTTGACCCTGTAGAGTTATAATTGGAGTCAACATTAGGTTTTACTTTGCTCAATGATGGACTTACAAAGAACATGCAAAATGATTCATAGTGATATACCTTTTTGCTTAATTATTATTTAATGTATATAACAACGATTTTTTTATTGATGTTGGATATAAAAGATTTTGTCCATACTTTTCTTGGTTATCTAGCTAGTTAGCATATATATGTAAGTTATTTTATGTCCAAAGGGAATTAAATTTTGTTGTTGTAGGATACACTAAGGGAATTGTGGAGAGCTTCCTTTGAGGAAGAGGAACTTCAAGATATGATTTGCGAGCGGTGGAAGAAAATGTGTTGGCAACAGAAGGATCCTTCGACAGAATCAAAGTAAAAAATATTCAGTTTCTTCTTAAAATATGTCACTTCTAGGGGCAGAACCAGGATCAAATGTCACGGGTTGCACAAATTTTTATGTAATATTAATTAAAATAAAACATTAAAAGAAATTTGAGCCTATTAAATTATAATATTTTGAAAACTGGACCGGTTGTACTATAAATTTAAAAGTAATTTCGCATCTAGTATAGCAAATTATATTAGAAAAAAGATTACATTATTTCTAGTAGTACTTTTACATCTGCTATAAATTTTATAGTAGTTTCATATCTAGTACAAAAAATTACACCTTATAGTTGTCCTCGACATTCACTTAGAAGATGGAAACGATTAATTGTATAACCTCGTTAGAAACATCATACTCCAAATATAACTTCATTTTCTTTCCCTCCACATTTTGAACAAGATTTCGACTACTCATAGATACACAATCCTCATTGGGATAGAGGAATTCAGAATTCGAATATAAGGAATATAGTTCAAAATCCTGAATCTGACCCAGGGTCGCACCTTCTTCTTCATTCGCCCAGTTTTGTACAATTGGGTCATTCCAGGATACACTAAGGGAATTGTGGAGAGCTTCCTTTCGGGAAGAGGAACTTGAAGATATGATTTGCGAGCAGTGGAAGAAAATGTGTTGGCAACAGAAGGATCCTTCGACAGAATGAAGGTAAAAATATATTCAGTTTCTCCTTTAAATATGTCATTTCTAGGGGCGGAACCAAGATCAAATGTCACGGTTGCACAAATTTATATGTAATATTAATTAAAAATAAAATATTAAAAGAAATTTAAGGTTATTAAATTATAATATTTTGAAAACTGGACCGGTTGTACTATTAATTTGTTAGTAATTTCACATCTAGTATATCAAATAATATTAGAAATACTTTTTTTGAACATACAGAAGAGGAGTCTGCTTTTGAATACCTTTATTACATTTCGTTCGCACTCATGGACACTAAATGGCTCGCCATGCACACTCCTGCTTCTGATGTGGATTTGGATGTATGTTATTTCGTTAGTTGCATTTTCCTGGAAGTGCATATCTTCTTTTTGTAAAATACCTAAAGCTATTTTACATATGATACAGGCTGTGACGGAATGCATGTTGTGAGCTGGAAACAAAGCTGTTACAACATGATGAGCTCAAGGAACTACCAAGCTTCAGTCTTCTTCTTGACGACTATAGGTGCTAAGTAATGGAGTCCATTTATTGTAATTGTTGTGGCATGATTATGCAAAGCTAGTGCACTGAAAATTTGTATGCATGATAAGGCAAAGTTAGTGCAATTCAGAATTTGTATGCATGATTATGCAAAACCAGTGCAAGTCAAAATTTGTAAGAATATGTTCTGTGTGCAGAAAAAGCTAGACTCAACTCTTATATTTCTACCTATTTTACAATGATATGCATTACTTTAAATTTTGACCTGACCATGAAAAGAAAATATGTTCAATTGCAATTTGGCTTTTTGATTGGCTTATTGCTTTCGTGCTACTATACTTCTTTGAATGTTGATTAAGATTGAGGTAGTGTTTGCATTTGGTATAGTTAGTGTATTTCAGGAGTACAATGAAGCTTAATGATTCTTATGAAAATGAAATGATTTGAATCGGTTATGTCTAATTGGTTAAAGTTTGAAATGTTACTTATATGTTAAAATGTGCTTTTCTGTTGAAGAGGAATTTGAAACAGACAGTGAGACCACTCCCTATGGTGACTGAACAAGACTGCAAGACTGACCTTCACGTCAGCGCTAAGACTGAGGACTAACCCAAGACTAAACGCTGCCTATGGTGACTGGAAGACTGAACTTTTCGGTGCCACGTCAGCACCACGTCATTTCTTAAATATCAATACAAATACATTTTTAATAAATAATTAAACCTATAATAATTAAAAAAATAATTTATATTAATAATAAAAATTACAATAATTTAAAAAGTACGTTACATTAATAATTAAAATTACAATAATTAAAAATCGATAAACTAATAATAATTAAAAAGCAATACAATTAATCCTCGTCGTTGTCTTCGTTCTCGTTCGTATGTTGGGTAGGCGCTACACAATCGCGTTTAACTTCTTCTCGAAAAGAACGGAGAAATTCTTGTTCATCGGGTGGCAAGTTTGGATTGATCAGGTTGTTGAGAACCTTGAACGCCCTAAACATTGATTTCTTTCTTGCAATCTCTGCTAATGTTTCCATTGTTTTTTGTTGAGCTAGTGCGGTTTTCAAAAGTTAGGGGCGAACCTTGTCGGCCGAAACACGTGAGGAAGTAGCATCCGAAGAACCCGAACTTTTTTGGCTTTTTCGACTTTGTGCCCGACCAGGTGGACGACGAATCGTATCGTCGGTGAATAAATTTTCGAAGTTCGGTGTCTTCGCTTGGTGTTGATCATTGGTGTCTTCCTCGTCAAGATTGACCGCCTCATAATCGTTGTCTTCCATAGGTCGTTTGTTGTTCATAACACCTTCCGGAAAAAAAAACTTGGGGACTTCTTTTAAAACATGTCATGCCGACTCGAAAAGAAAGTTCCGGTTTGTTCGATCCTTGAATCCTTCACGGGCCGCCAACATAATGTCGCCATACCACTTTGCCACTCGTTTTGATATTTTTGGTAGATGCTTTGAAAAACCTTGACATCTCGTTGGAGTTTTGTCCATTGGTCCGTTATTTGGTCAAGATTGCGTTTCCTATCCGCACAACGGTTGTAACTTTCTTGTACAACTTTCCAAAAAGAGTCACCCGTTTGTGAATTCCCGATCGCTCCATTTTGAGAAGTGTCAACCCACCGTTCCGCCAATATCTTGTTTTCTTCGGCGGTCCACGGCATTCTTTGGCCTTTTGGTCGTTCGCTTTATTCAATAACTTGTTTACCTTTTCCTAAATATAAATACAAACACATTTATATAATTAATAATAGTACATTACAAACACAATCTATATAATTAATAATAAAGCTATATAATTAAAATAATACGTTACAACTATAACTATAATTAAAATAATACGTTACATTTATATAATTAACAAGTACGTTATAATAAAAGTTACCTTTTCCTTTTCTATTCCTTTTGACGGATTCGGCTTCGGGTACGATTTCGGCTTCCTCTTCGGGCCGTGTGTGAACGTTTTCGAATTGATTTCCCGATAGTGGTTGTTGTGAGAATTGTTGTTGTGTATATTGTTGTTGTTGTGTGTATTGTTGTGATTGATGATACATATTTAGATAAAGTTAGGATCGTGGGTCGTCGGTTGGTATTGAAAATGGATTGATGAGAGGTACGTATATAGCAAAACCCGTTTGACTAGAGCTCGAATGTTGTGCAGAAGACGAACCCGTAGGTGAACTCATACCCGGAATTGGGTTGTTAAGTAGGTTATTTAAAAAATCGTTGGATGGTGATTGAGATTGAGATTTTTTATTTTGTTTTTTAGACATTCAGTAGATGTGAAAATAATGGGTAATTAGATAAAGATTGAAGGAATTGGATGTGAATTGAATTGTATATGAAATAGATAAAGATTGAGAGAATTGTGTGTGAAAAGTTAGTTATTGTACGTCTATTTATAGTGTTTAATATTTATTTATTTATTTTTTTTTTTTTTGATATACCCGTAAACTAGCCGTCGGGCCTGACTTGCACGCTCCTTCCATCATTCTCCTCGTCCTGGCTTCGTTCTCGGCAAGACGAAACTGCCACAGGACGGTCCCAAGACGGGACCGTCCCTATGGCGACGATGCACAAGACGGGAAACGTGGCAGCCACCTAGGACGAAGACGGGGACGAGATGTGCCATAGGCACTGGTCTGAGGAGTCTGATGTTAGTGGTTCTGATGAGGATGATACTTCTTGGATTTCGTGGTTCTGCAGTTTATGAGGAAATGAATTTTTCTGTGAACTATGATTATGCACTAGATCTCATTCTAGATGTGGAGTCATCCCATGGTAAGATATGCACATGAGTTAACGATATCAGTTCTTAACTTTGCATATTGTGGTAACTTCTTTATGTTATTGTGGCTGTAGTTGTTGATTGGTGACCTGAAATTCTTAACTTTCAACTTATGACTAGACAAATTTCTGTAGCAGCAGGTTATAAATTTTCTTTCAATACACTTGTAAAGACAAAACAATTAATGGAGTTCGACTCATGATCACTTCATTTGAACTCCTTTTAGCTAAGTTCATTTTTTGACCTATTTTGAGATAAAACACAACCCAAATGGACCTATTTATAATGAATTGGGTCGAAATTGCCAGTTGACGATAATCCTGTACCTTAACTTTGTCAGGGTATATCTTAGGAGCAACGACCTTTCTTTGGTTGGCCCAGTAATGACGACTAGATGAAAAAATGCCTTGACCTAACTGTGGAACCTTGTCCTTTTAGACAAATGAAGGTTTTCCAAGGTCCAAAGAGGTATAACGGCTCACTTCCTTCACTAGTTCTGGATCTGTTATGCATAAGAAGACTATAGTCCCAGTTGAATACATGAATGTCTTTCCTAAAAACCACCGGACTAGATTCTAATTGCAGTTAGTTGCCAGCCTGGCACCGTATTATGTCATTGCGTAACCCTATTGGATAGTCACTACTCACATATGACAAGACTTATCATATTTTATTTTTTTATATTGGAAATTTATATGGAAATTCACTTGGCCTTGTAGTAGCTGTTAGTTTTGTTCCTGGCTTGTTGACTTTGAAGAACATGGTCAAACGCAACCACGATATTTTTAGTTATAAACTTGGGAGCTAATTCTGTAATTAGTAGATGAACTGTTTTATTATTTGTTTGCTTGATAATATTTCATCCATAGTTATTCTATACTTGCATTTTTCTTAGGTTTCTAGAATCACAACTGCAAAATTATGTTTTAACCCAACCTGATTCTTTATACTGGTCTTGAAAGTTTACCCGTTGCAACCAGAACCCCTTACCAATCCGCCAGACCTGCCTCTGTTGCCATGTCTAGTTAACTGCAAATATTACTTGTTTAAACTTAACAATACTATCTGCTAAGTTCTGAAGCTCATGATAGAGGTTTCTATCGAGTACTTGCCAGTGTTTCTTTACTTGAATTTGTGCTAACTGTGTATTGTTGTTGTTGATGAATGATAACACCTTTTAAAAAGTTTAGTTGACCTGGAAAGTTGCTCACGTTCACTAAAGTACCTTCTTTTGCAAAATGACCTGAAAGCTTTATTGTTAAATAGCTTTTATCATCTGAAACTATGATGGAAAACCTAAGCCGTGTATTAGGTTTTGCCACATGGTACACCAATTACTTTGCGTAAGTGGGTTTTAAGTGAACTAGTGAAGGCACAAGCCTGGTGGTGAAGCTTTTGACCGTGGACCAAGCTTTTGCCGAGAAGCATTAAGCTTATTTGTCCTCAAAGCCTTTCTTCAATGGGCTAGTTGAGTACATTGTCTCTGGACCTGTTGTCGACATGGTTTGGGAGAGCAAGAATATTGTCACCACTGACCACAAGATCATTGGTGCTACCAACCCCGCTGAGTGCCCCTGGCACCATCCATGGTGATTTTTCCATTGACATCTGCAGGTGTGATTATGGGTCGAATTTGAGCACCATTTTGACTAGTAGTACCCTAGATTGACTTTGATGGTCAATGGTCAAAGGTCAAATTTCAACGCTTTGGATGTTTTAAGTTTGACTGTATGTCATCATGTTAATTTTTGACCCGCCACTTTATGAAAGTTATTATTAGATTATCCTGTTCTACGTATGTTAATGGTTACATATTATCTGTTTGGATGTGCAGAAATGTGATTCACGGTAGTGACGTTGTTGAGAACACATGGAAGGAGATTGCTTTGTGGTTTCTCGAGGGTGTTGCTAACTGGTCAAGTAGCCTTCACCCATGGATCTAAGAATAAGCGTGATTTTAAGCTTATTTAAAAACCACCCTTTAGTATGAGGGGTTAATCTATTGTGAAGTGGTTTTGTTTATGGATTTTTGACATTGTGTGAGGAAGCTTTTGGCATGTTAAGTCAGTTACTAGTACTAGAATTGTTCTGATATCATGTGTAGGCCTCGTTAGTTATTGTCAGATTTTGTGTCTTTCTGTAAAAGATGCACGTGTGATGTATTGCTTTTAACGTCTGTGTGTTTAGAGCCTATATGGATGATTAAGCCAGAAGAAAGTGAGAATGAGTAATTATAACGAATGACTAATAATAAATATGTTCATTTTAAAAATGTCACATTGTTAGGGAGTTAACAAGCACCATCAAACCAAACTAATTGTTCTAATGATAACATGATGTGAAAATAACAGACTGACCTGTTTTCTATATACCTTCATATGAGTTTGCATTTACTATGATGTTTTCTTGGTTCTTAGGTGTATATGTCGACTGTCAGATAATTAAAAGAATGTTTTTAAGTTTTATTAATTGTGATATCAACGAGATTAAAGTTTTTGCCATTTTATTCGCTAAATCATTCCCACTGTAGTTTTGTTGGTTCAGTGGGTAATACAAACACTTTAAATCACTTTATGATTATAGGGATGACTGAATAATTAGTATTCATCGAGAACTTTGGAAGCTCATCGGTTCACTTGTGGTATATCATATCTGGTCAGCTAGAAACGATGTCGTTTTCAACAACTAAAACAAGAGGTGGTACAAGGTGACGAGATGCAGTTACACTTAAGTGTTTCTAATTCTGATCACATTCAAAAACTTTCAAGCAAGTAGTAGATCTTTTATCAAGCAAGTTTTAGTGGTAGTTGTTAGAAGTACTTCTGTACTTGTTACTCGACATCAGGTTCTGTATCCAAACTTATAAATGCGCTTCTAACTTTAATGAAAGATTTATAAGCTTTCTTTTTGTAACGGAGATAACAGGTATAAATTTATGGATTAATTGTTTCGTTATGCGCTAAAATTTAACCTTTTACTATTATATGTTCTTAACTTTAAGTGAAAATTTTGAAGGGTTAAAATGGTACATTTTTTTATTATTTTTCGTCTTTGCTACACCATATCTTATGTGATATTAACATGATTTTTGTCATCTTAAAAGAAAACAATAATAAATAAATAAATAAATAAATAAATAAATAGATAAAATAAAACTGAAGTAGAAAATAAAAAAAGAGAAGGATCAATACCGTTTTATTGAACTTCTCTTAAAGAACTATTTCCTATCTTACAAAAGCACATGGAAGTAGTTAAAGAAAAGAGGTTGAACTAGATTGCAAACACATGAATAAAATGGTCCCAAAGTTAGGAAATCAACGACTCATCACTTGGGCCATTACTCCCCATGCTTGTAGGCCATTATGTGATGATTCATGTTTTTATAAACATATTAAAAAAAATATAAAGTCTTATACTTATAAACATACTTCTGTTCAAGTTTTGTCAAGTATGTTACTTACTTTTAAAAGATACAAATCACATATGCTTGTTATAAATATTACAGTAAAGGTTTAATTAAGAGTGCAAGGCATTATCTAAAATCTTACTATTGTCTAGGATGAATTCTAGCTACAAAATGTCAAATTTAATGATGGCAAACCACTAATGATGTTGCGTCGTTTAAGCAACATTCTTTTCATTTTAACGACAAAAAGTACACGAGACTTTACTAGTAAACGGTCGATCTGAGATATTATCTATCAATGTGCTTTTAAAACAAAAAGAGTGTCCTTTATATATCCCAAAATAAACATAGCAATTGCATACCTATTTTACAAGTAATGTCCCATGTACCATTTTATTGATATGTACATATGAATATATGATACACCTTGAATATCATAAACCGAAACATATATTGGTGAATGGTTGTTTTCTTCCATGACTTATACTTTAAATTGTTACTATTTTGTTTAACTTTTTTTTTTGAATGGCAAAGAGAATATATATATATATAAGCTGTTACTAACAAGGCGCTAGAAGCAAAAACAATTATAAACTACAAAGACTCGAATTATAAATCCTAGAATCTACCTGAGACTATTTTGTTTTAACTTAATTCTACAATTATTGTTACACATTGTTTTCTACTATCCTACTTATATAAAATGCTTTTATTTTCCCTAAAAAATGTTACTTCTATTTTGATCCTTCTCCATACGAAGTTACATATACTTTTTGACAATTTACCCGTAAATCATTTTATATTAGTAGGATAGTAGAGCAGGTTGTTCGGTTATTCACTTGTTTACGTTATTTTGAGTAATCGAAACTCTTTTTATATGATGTGAAAGCGTAAAAAAGTATCACTCTAAAAATCGAGATAATGGTTATAACACACGGAAGGAAAAGTTGGTACCCATTATGGTATTCGTCCTCATTTCCAACATTACCATGTGACCTAGTTTCATACATGTTTCTGCTTTTTGCAAATGGTGGTAAATTATGTCACCACACATTCAAATTAATTTATAAACAATTAAAAGAAAAGATTTTACAAATACTTTGTGGTGTATGAGATTTTCTTAGTCTTCTTATTTAATAAGGAAGAGTATGTTCTACAAAGAATTTCTTAATACTATATTATGATTTTTGTAGAAGAGTAAAATGCTGGAAAAGGTAAGATATTTATTAATTTTTATTATTTTGGAATGTTCGTTTTTAACTATTACATTAAAATGATTATATTTTTTAATTTGGTATTATGAGGGGTGTGAGTTCTGTCTGTTTAAACTTTTCACCTAGCTGGAACTTAGTTGAAATGTCACTTGCATTTTTTAAAGAACTTAAACAATTATGTGGCATATTTAATACATATATGTATGACAAATTAGGTCTGGGAAACATGTTTTTCCTTTCGTTTTTCCCCTCTTCCCCAAATATGATTATGGATGTGATTCCAATTGAAGGTCGTAGAAGATGTTGGATCTAAGAATTGACAAAAGCATCATCTCCCTGTTTAAGAAACCAGCATTATGGATGCAATCCAATTGAAGAAATTACACCAACATTTCTCTGCCCAAGACACCGATGTTCTTGTCAATTCTTCGCACCAACATCTTCTCCGACCTTTAATTGAAATTTCATCAATAATCATGTTTTTTTTTTTCTTTCGGGGGGGGTGGGGGTGGGGGGTGGTGGGGGGGAGGAGGAGGATGAGAGATAAAAACAACAGGATTTTGAGCCTTAATTTGGTGGGAGAATCATGTATGTATTAAATGTGCCACATATTCGTTTAAGTTTAAAAATTTACACGTGTCATGCCAACCAAGCTCCAGCTGGACGAAAAGTTTGAACAGATGGACCCACATCCCTCATAATATCAAATTAAAAGATACAATACTTTTAATGTAACTATTGAAAATCGACACCCAAAATGACAAATATTGACAAATTTGTTATTTTTTGACATTTTACCTTTTGTAGAAACATGATATAAATGAAAACAATGTTAAAATACTTTTGTTTGACCAAATGTTTATATATAATGATGATAACAGATACGAGGTTGAAATTGATCCGTAATATGAACCTTTTCTTTTTTTGTAAAATTAAGTATTTTTTAAATATACTATGCAATAAAAATGGATTGATAAGTAAGTAAATAACAAGTTTCTTCGTAATACAATCTTTCGTGTCTTAACTTATTTTGATGTAAGATAATATACAAATCTTATCTTATCTGATTATTATTTGAAAGTATAAAACATACAATTTTTTTTAGAATCAATATCTCAATTTGTTTCATGCACTATTGATTTTCATTTTGAATATTTTATAGGGAATCGACTTGCATTATCGGTTGTTAATATTTTACGAATCAAAAGAAAATATTGCATTGCAATAAAAATAAAATTCTATTTATAAAATAAAATAAAAAATGTTTTTGAATCGAGTAAGCGACAGAGTGACGACAAAGAGTCAGCAGTCGACTACAGGTAGTCAAAATTAAGTTGACCTCTCAATCACTATCTCTCAAATCCTCATTATAAATACATCCTTATCAATTAATTTCAGTTTCGATTTCTTAAAGCCATTTTCTAATTTTCAAATTCAATATCCGCTGCGCCGATAAATCATTTCTCAGTAATGATAGAAGGAAACCTCAATTAATTAGTGTGTGTATTATTTAATGTTGTAATGGAAGACGACGGTGGATCATTTGTTGCAGTTCGAAGGATTTCTCAAAATCTCGATCGAAACAATACTTGTCATACATCTTCAGGTATTGAATAAATTTAAATTCAAAATCTGTATCTAAATAGATTACTTTTGTTACACATACATCGATGTTTTGTTGTAAGTATATAGAAGATTGGATCTGTATTGATTGAATTGATTAATTGAAGTTAAGTTTTTGCCCTAGGTTATGTCTAGGGTTTATAGATCCTGTTTCATTATTTTGGAGCATAATATAATGATATATATCTATTAGCCTAGTTAATAGTTGGTAAATTAGTATGTTTAGTTAACAATTGAAGTGAAAGTCATTAATGTTTCTATTTCTGTAAGAAGATAGTATTTTTCAGTTGTTTGTTTGTAAGTTATTGATGTTATCTATTAGTCTAGCTAATATTTGCTAATTTAAAGACTATTTGCTCTGTTAATAGATGAGGTTGTTGCGGGCTCAACAGCATGGCTTGGTAGAAGTCTTTCGTGTGTTTGTGTGCAGAGAAAAGAAGGTGACTCTCGTCCGTCGTTTGATTTGACACCTGCGCAGGTATATGCTAAACTACATATTAATGGTAGTAGATAGTAGATAGTAGATATTGGGCTTTCCTCTATGCGTTTTGTTATTTAGATCAGATTGTGTTCAAATATCCTAATGCAGTATGGATGTAGGCTTATGATTCATTTTTCTTTGGTGTTGGTCAGGAGGATTGCCTACAAAGGCTACAAAATCGTTTAGATATCGCCTATGATGGTTCGATTCCAGAGCATCAGGTACTCTTCTTAGTGTATGTCTATGTATATGATATGCATGCATGTATCAGTTATCCACACATATCCTAGTGATGGTCTAGCATGTTATCATACACAAGAAATCTTTTTGTCTAAGAAAGGAAATGATGGTCTTTGATGGTTTCCAATTTGTTATTGTAGGAAGCATTAAAAGCTTTGTGGAAAGCTGCCTTTCCTGAAGAAGAACTCTGTGATCTGATTTCTGAGCAGTGGAAGGAAATGGGTTGGCAAGGGAAGGATCCTTCCACAGATTTTAGGTAATAAAATATCCTGTTTCTCTTTCAAAGCTATCATTACATTACCTCTTTATAAACTCTGGAGTTCCGTGATAGGGGTGGCGGGTTCATATCGTTGGAGAACTTGCTGTATTTCGCTAAGAACTTCCCAGTATGTCCCTCTCATTCTATGTATGTGTGTGTGTACATGTTCATGTATTGCATTTGCAGATATGTGGAAAATAAATTTTAAAATCTTGAGATGTGTTTAAGTAAGATAGGACAATATATTGTCTTCCCAACTATAAAGTAGTTCCCACTGAACCAACATGATATGTTCATTTATGCAGTTATGCTAGCTTGAACAAACAAGTTGAAATAAACGAGTCTATGACATATCCAAAAGTAATGGTTTAATTGAAACCTACATAGTACGTTTTAAAAAGATGAAGTTGCATGAAATTTCAAGATTTGTTACACACATGTGAAAAGATATCAAGCTTTCTGGTGGTGTGTGTGGAAATACCACCATAAGTAGAACATATAACATATAGAATGTCCGTATGCATTACTTGAAACTTGTACCGAGGCCCTCAAGATACTATTTTTTATGCAGAAATCATTTCAAGGTCTTCTACGTAAGCAGGAGGGTGAGAGGGCCATATGGGAATATCCTTTTGCTGTAGCTGGTGTCAACATCACATTCATGCTTATTCAGATGCTTGACCTTGAAGCAGGTTCAATAATATTAGATACTTCATTTCTTAGCTTTTCAAATGGATAGTCGATCAATAATGTTTATTAACAATTGGACAATATTACATATGCAAAGTCTTGTTTATGTTCCTTCCATGCTTTCTGTGCAGCTTGTCATGAAACTTGTAGATTCTGGTTTCCGATCATCTTTTTGGGTTATGTTATGTAGGGCTAGTTGATTTGGTTTATGTTTTATCTCTGATGGGTCACACACGTAAATCTGTACAAGTTAACTTTTAAGGAAACATGTCAAATAGGTTGAAAGCCGTTCAAAGTCTAGATAAATCCGTAAAACCTCTCAAATCATTGAAATAATATATATATTTTTTATCATATTTGATATAATGCGTGTATAATAATTAAATTATTTGGACATAAAGTGTCTCTGACTCGTTTCCACCAAACAATTACCCAATTTGACTCATTACCCAATGTCCCAACCAGCCCAGATAATAGGTTAGTGATGGTTTAGTTACTTGCAGTCATAAAATTGTGTAGTTTCTTGTCTTTTCCTATGCATCCCCTTTGGATCAAAAAAGAAATAGGTAAATTAATGAATTATATCATTGTTCCATCAAATTTTGAGTAAAGTTCCATCATCATATTTTCAAAAGTTTTTTTGTTCGCTATTTTGCTAAATTGAATTTCAGAAGAGATGAATTTTGAATTTTAATCACTTTGCAGTTTTGACCACTAACAGTGTTTCAACTGTGCAGTAAAACCACGAACTTTTGTCGGAGCAACCTTTCTGAAATTTCTTTCAGGTATAGACAGCAGTCTTCTCATGTTAAGTGTCACATAATAATAGTTAGAAATCAATGTCTTTTTTATTCTTTTATTCCGATAATTCCTTCTGAACAATTAAATGCGATAAATGAACATCAATAAGTTAATTCTTAGTATAAGTAAATAAACATTATACTGCTGAAATTCGACACACTTTAGTAGTTTGTGTATTTATTTATTATTCTATTGAGCTATTGTAGTTGCTAACATAATTGCATTTTATTTACTCTACTGACAGAAAATGAATCGGCATTTGACCTTCTGTATTGCATCACCTTCAAGCTAATGGATTATCAATGGCTTTCCGTGCACGCTTCTTACATGGACTTCAACGTATGTGCTTTCGGTAGTTACAGTTTGCTCAAAGTGAATATGTTTCCTTAACTACCTAAAGCATATTTCTGTATGCCCTGTAGTGAAGTCTAATGTAGGGAGCCATATACGACTTTACTACTATGCAAAATGGCAAATTTGACCCATTTACTTATAGTAGGTTCAATTTCTGCTTCTTTGGTCTTAAGCAGGTCAAATCACAAAATTTAGCTCAAAAGGGAATGGGCTCAATGGGTTAAAGTTTATCTAAACTTTGTTATTAGTGCATACAACCTCATACATCATTTTTATTCAAAGTTTTTGATTATTACTATAATCAATAAATTTGTTTTTGTTATCCTAGTTCATGGTTAATTCTCTTATAGAACATTTAAGAAGAAAGTTTTGGCAGGTCAACTTGGCCCTTACTAAAAAACATCCTTGTTGACCCGTTAGTCCGTTACATAACCTGCCGACCCCCTTATCTTGTCACCTCGACTACTATGCTTAGCTTGAAGTAAGTCGTAACTGTTGTTTCCCCCCCTGAAACAGGCTGTGATGAAATCAACACGTCGTCAGCTGGAAAGAGAGCTTTTACAAGATGATGTGACCCGTCTCGAGGAACTACCGTCCTACAGTCGTCTTATTCAATAGCATTTATTTTTGTTTGATTTAACAATTTTGACATTTATGGACATGTTGAGTGACACTGATCTATGTCAAACTCCCTTTACTACAATACAATGCTACCGACAGTTGGAAAAAGATGAGCTTTTGAGTTTCTTAGTTCCTAAAGGAGAATATCAGTTTTTCGAGTGCTTAGTTTGTTGTATGAAGTTTAAACGATGTTCACTAGGTAGCTGTTTTTGTTGTTCATTGTTTCCTATATTTTTTATGTAGGAACTGTCGCTTGGCTGCCATCCATACTTTCTGGATTCAAACTGAAAATTTTCAAACAAATCCATATTACTCTTTTCTGGCCATGTAACTGTTAGATGTTAAACTTGATATTTTATTCTTTTTGTATCTTTAACGTTTCTTAGAGATGGGATTGTAAGTGTTGAGGATGGGATGGCCCGGCGGGGAATCACCAAATTATGTATGATGATGTGAATTTTTATTTTGCGTGTGACGGGATCGTTAAATTTATACTATTATGGGTTGAATTACCTTTTGGTTGACATGATTACGTTAGGGCCTATACTTTAGCCTAACATGTCCAACATATGATTTTCACAAAGGGAGAGAACACAAAGGGGACAACACTAATAAATCGGAAAAGGGGTCAAAGGAAGGGATTTCACTGAGGCTTTATTTTAAAATTAATTGGTGATAGATATGCAGACATCTATTTCTTTTATTTTTTAACATGGGACATGAGTATTGGTTAGATTGTTTTAATGGTTGCAGGATAGATGTTAAAGCTTTATAAGTGGAGGTGGAGGTTTCCGGTCCCTCTATTGTTCTTTTTCTTTGTTATACTTTTATCTTTTAAACACTATTTAAAACTAAATTTCAATTTTTATTCTCTTTTGAATTTTATGTTAGTTTATATATTTTTATTCTTATTAATATTGGAAATTAAAAGGTTAATTAATATTATTATTAGAGCATTTTTGTTGAATACATTGAAACATAATTTTTAAACGTTGATATATTATAAATAACAAATATGAATTGAAAATACACAATAAATATTGAGTACAAGTCATACATTCTTAAACAATAACCTCTTATAAAATTCAAAGCCCAAAGCCCAATGTTCCACATATCCAACAAAATAACAACCACCGGTTCTTGAATCCAATTTCTTCTCAAATCTCAAGTGACATGCAAGCCCTTGCCTCAGTTAGACACACTTACAAGTGCTTGAACTTGGTTTCTTGCCCGTTTATAACTCGTAAGGGGTTTCAATAACTTATTGTACTTATTTTGATAGAACTCGATCATTGCAGTCCTTAAATTTGTCAAGTGATCTAGACTTCTCACGTATCAAGTATGAGTATCCATGTTTAGAGTAGTCATGCATCTATAAATGTGATAAAATACTATTGTCCATTCCATGAAGTCAAAAAGAATGATCCACATAAACCACTATAAATCAGTTCTGAAAAAAGTAACTTTTTAAAAATATATTTTAGAGAATCTAATGGGTCAAAAAAGTTAAACGCTGCCTAAAACCTACCTCATAACACAATTACCTTCAAACTTTCTACGTGACATTTGATCTTACGAGTAGAATGATAAAGAAAGAATGATTAACCCACTCATTTGAAATAATAATATTTCTTGAACTCTCTACATAACTGGAAAATTAACATTACTCGTCACAAGTTATAATATTTACACTAACTATCATGATTTATCTCGATAAGTTTA
The DNA here is from genome assembly GCA_963921325.1 of Logfia minima. Classification (NCBI taxonomy): domain Eukaryota; kingdom Viridiplantae; phylum Streptophyta; class Magnoliopsida; order Asterales; family Asteraceae; genus Logfia; species Logfia minima. The sequence continues at coordinate 4,621,320 of OY992776.1, forward strand.
GAGTGCAATATATATATATATATATATATTTTTTTTTAAAACAGTAAATCTATAACCTATTTCACATTTATATGCAACCATAAATATTCATACTCATCGCCTCAAATGAACCTCCGACCTCTAAGTTGAAGGGTCTCTCCTATACCGTTAAACCAGAAGCGCTTTGGTTAGAGGGCAACATTCATTTATAAAACTTTCTCATACAAATAAGATACTTATATGAAGTATTCCACACTCATCTAGACATAAAATAATGGGGAGGATGTTAAGTGATCTTTCTGAAGTTTCTTGAATCTCCAAAACTAATATAAATTGCCTCTAGAATCTCAAGAAGGGGGACCTAATTAATTGAAGAGTAATTAGTCATGACATAGTGCACTCGTCAATAACCTTTAGCAAAATATATGGTTTTCCTACTCAAATATTTTTTCTAAAATAACTTCCTATCAAAGCTTATAGTTTTCTACTTTCTACTTACCTTGAATCTAATTGCGTTCATTGGGCATCAATACTCAATAGTCGCTTCACATTTAGTTTTTCATTGAAAAAGCTTCAAGTCGATCGTGTATAAAGAATCTAATAGCAATGAAATGTAACATGATTTATCATGTACGTACGCTGAATTAGTAGCATATATACAAGTATAGAATTGTTTAAGCATTTTTAGTGAGTAAGAGGAAAAAATTTCGTGATTGAATTTAAATGTATAGATTGCAGCCAGGCATGCTAACGATAGTTTCTATAAGGAGACTGGAAAGAATGAAGTAATGAACTACAAAAATAGCAACCTCACGAGCATCGTTTAAACCTCATACAACAAAGCACCCCAAATACTAAAACTTTACCTTCTTTCGGAATTAAGAAAAATATACTGAAAGCTCATCTTTTTCCAACTATTGATGGCATTGTCTTGTTGTAATGGAAAATTTGCCATAGATAAGTGTCACTCAGTATATCCGTATATGGGAGATTTCTTAAATGAAACAAAACTAAATGCTATTGTATCAAATGTTCCTCGAGCCGGGCCACATCATCCTGTATAAAAGCTCTCTTTCCAGAATTCCAGCTAATGGCATATGATTTCATCACAGCCTGTTTCATTGGGGGAAAACAACAATTACAACTTACTTCAAGCTAAGCGTAGTAGTGGAGGTGGTAAGATAAGCGAGTCGACAAGGTGGGTACTAACGGGTGAAATAAGGTGACTGTCTTTCAATTTTTAGACATGAAGGTACTTTCGTATATGCAAATATGCTAAACCATCTTTAGGATATGTGTGGATAACCAATACGTAGGAATACTTATGCATAGACATACACCAAGAAATGTAACCGATAAAAGAAAAAATGGTCATAATTAAGTCTACATCTATACTACACTAGAGGTATTTGCACACATGGGCTCTAAAAGGCAAAATGCATAGGGATCGTCTTCCTACTCGATGATGGAATCTCAGCAGGAAAGGTGTTGAGATTAATTATTTGCTTTGCCCCATATGTTCAAAAGTTCCGGAAACTGTCGACCATTCCCTCTTGTCTTGCGATGTTGTAGCGTCAGTGTGGCTTAAAGTTTTCAAATGGGTTTTTAGCTTCCCCGGATAAAGATAACATTCTCGATGTTTTTGGGTGGATGGATGCTCTCCGAATTAAATCAACTTTCAAAATGGTCTTGGAGTCTATAATGGGCGTGGTGTTATGGACCTTGTGGAGATTCCGTCATGCGATCATCTTCGGCGACAAAGTTCTATTACGTGAAGTCTTATTTGAAAACATAGTTGATTACTCGTTTATAGGGACAATAAGGTTAAAGTCTCTTGGAGCAATTGGCTTCAAAACCCTTTTTTATCTACTACCATGTAATTGTTCTTTGCTAGTTTTTTGCTAGCTCTCTAATTTAATTTCAGCCGTTCGAAAAAAAAAACTCAATGCATCTGGTAAGTAGACAAAGTGGTATTCATGTGTACTAGGCGACTAATTTGAGTTTGAGATACTTGAATGGTTTGATCTTGGCGTTTGTGCTCTGTCTTAACCGAGTTTTTAAAATTGGAAGCTTAAACAATGTACTTATGTGTATGATAACTGTTGCGAATAAATCGTTGGAAGCAATAGAAAGGCTAGCTATCTGAAAAATGAAATCCACAAACCTTGACATTAAGATAATCATGGATGGTATCTAGTATGAAATCAGTTTCATCCTCACGAGGTTCTGATAGCATGGTAATGCTTGTGTTGGAGTCGGTTGTGCCCGCAGCTATCCAAACTTACGCTTTCTTACATAGTCACACGTCTTTCATTTTAGGAGCAATCAAACGAATTCCCTCCGAGTAATATTCGGTGGCACAACACGTAAGACACATATTATCAATTAATAGCTACTTAACATGAAGCAGCAACAACAGATAACACACAAAAGTGTAAGAACCAACTACAACACAAGAGGGATACGAGGTCACTACTAGAATCGTCCTCATTAGCGACGACAAAAATCGTCCCTAAAACCCCAAAAATCGTCCCTAAAAGTCTTTAGCGAGGATAAATCGTCGCTAACATATCGTCGCTAAAAGCTTGCATCTAAAACTCTTTAGCGACGATTATCTTTTTCAGCGGCGACCATGTGGGCCCAAGTTAGGACTGGTCAAAGGACCATTTAGCGACGATTATATATTGTCGCTAAAGGCATTTTATTATTAGTTTTTATTTTTTTAATAAAAACCTTTAGGGACGAAAAAACACTTTTAGGGACGATAGAATCGTTGCTAAAAGTATTTATTATTTGTTTTTTATTTTTTAAAAAATACCCTTAGTGACGGAAAAACACTTTTAGGGACGATAATGGTCCTGTCAATTTGGACAGAAACCTGCTGTTTTTACAAAAATCCTAGGTTTTTTCCTGTTTAAAATCGCATATTTCTAGCACCTATATAATCAAATTTCCGCAGTTTTTCCAATCAAAACATAATTATATAAACATACTACGATGTTCAAAAAGTTTAACGAGTAAATGTAATATACTAAATAACTACACAAACATACTACAATAATTGTCTCCACAAAACCTAATAAATGACTAGCCAATCAAGTTACTCATCATCATCCTCCCCCTCCTCCTCATCATCTTCTTTGTTTTCATCTTCGTCTTCTTCTTCATCGTCATCACCAAAGTCTTGCCAATGACCGCTAGCGGGATCACAATCATCACGCCTACATAATAACACTTACAATTGAATAATCATATAACCAACACAAATTAACCAACAACTCAATAACAATTAATCACTAAATCACCTACAATTCAATTAACCTACACTTTAATTCTATATACTTAACAAAATCATACACTTTAACAATAACTAAATTCAATAACCATACATATATACAAGACTTTGATTCCACAAATGTGACCTACACTTTAATTCTGTATACTTAACAAATACATACACTTTAACAATAACTAAATTCAATAACCATACATATATACAAGACTTTGATTCCACAAATGTGACCTACACTTTAATTCTGTATACTTAACAAATACATACACTTTAACAATAACTAAATTCAATAACCATACATATATACAAGACTTTAATTCCACAAATGTGACCTACACTTTAATATTATATACTTAACAAATACATACACTTTAACAATAACTAAATTCAATAACCATATATATATACAAGACTTTAACAAAATACATGCCCTCATCAACTTTCTTTAACCTCTCAAAATACATATTTTCCATCAATTTAACTAACAAACTACAACAAAAAATTCAAGGAATCAAGTCAAAATCTAAACACTTAAACATATACATAAACTTTAACAAAATACATACACTAATCAATTTTCTTTAACCTTAAAAAATACATACTTTGCATCAATTTAACTAAAAAATTCAAGGAATCATTCAAAATCTATACACTTAAACATATACATAAACTTTAACAAAATACATACATTCAATTTTCTTTAACCTTAAAAAATACACATTTGCATCAATTTAACTAACAAATTCAACGAATCATTCAAAATCTATACACTTAAACATATACATAAACTTTAACAAAATAACATAAAAATTAACAACAAGTTCAAGGAATCATTCATACATACACTCAATTATCAAATAACACAATTAACATAAAAAACAAAATTAACAAGTTAGAAAGACCTTAAATGTTGGTGATGGTAAACAAGGTGTAGTGGGCGGAGGTGGTGAAGATGATGGGTTTTTATGGTGAAATAAGGTGTAGTGGTGAAAGTGGTGGTAAATTGGTGGTGAAGATGTGGTTTTTATTTTTTATAGTTACTAATTACATAATTTATCATTTTAAAATTTATATGTCGTATTGTAAATCAAAACGACATAATCATAACACTAACCCCTAAACAATAAACAATTTATAACTATAATTTACTTCTATATATATTTTAATTTATTATATAAAAAGTATTTCGTGTTAATGTTTATTTCTATAAATAAGACGAGAACAAAGTATTTAGGATTGCATGGTAAATTTTGATTTTGGACCAAAATATAAAGGAAAATCAATAAAAATACCTTTAGGGACGACAAATCGTCGCTAAAAGTGGGTGGGAAAATGAACTATGTTAGAGTCAAAAATTAAAAAGAAAAATTAATTAAAATACCTTTAGGGACGATAAAATCGTTGCTAAAAGTCGGGCGGGAAAACGTAATGTTTTAGAGTAAAAAATTAAAAAGAATACCTTTAGCGACAATTAAATCGTCGCTAAAGGTTTAGTCAAATGTTTGACCTGTCCTTGGTCAACATGAGCAAAATTTTGTCATTTAGTGGGTTTTAGTGACGATTTTTATCGTCGCTAAAAGTCCCCCTTCTTTTTTCCTCATTTTTCTTGTAGTGGGTGTTACAAAATACTTCACGTTCGGCTAGCCAAGAGTGAATTAATAACAGCTAGGGGTGTTTGGTAAAGTAATTGTAGGCTGTAGCTATAGTTGTAGGCTATAACTGTAGGTCGTAGGCTGTAAGCTGTAGCTGTAGGTTGTAACTGTAGGATGTAGCTTTGTTTGTATGGAATTGTTTGGCAAACTAGCTGTAGTTGTAGTTTTGAAGTATAAAAAGACATAAAAGGACATTAATATAATAATAAATGGATACTATCTGACTATAGAAGTGCATCTAGGTAATTTTCTTTTCTAAAAGCTCCTCAATTTTATGGAAAGCTACTTCTAAGAGTTTTTTGATTTTGAACTTTTCATTGGATTCTAAAGCTACAACTTGTACATGCAAAACAAGACTTTTATTTATACGAAGTTTTTAATCAAATATAAAAGCTTAAAGCTCCTAAAAGCTCTTAAAAGCTCCACGCCAAACAAGCCCTAGATAGAATCTCTGGAACAACCAAGAAATGTCACAACCTAGGGTTTCAAGAGAAAACCCTAAATCGCCCAATGAGCCCTCGATCCAAGTCCCACAGATGACAACCGAATCCAATAGACTAGTAATATGACAAGAACACCACCACATCTGTGACTTTAAAAATTGTGGGTATTATGGTTAAATAGGTAGGGGATTAATGGAAGAGAGAGACAATTATAAGGTAATCAATTTGACTTTTTAAATCAATGGTTAAATTATTATAGATTGGATTGTATTTATTGGTCCATATTCAATTATAAAAAAAAAGTCTAAATGATTACCTATTTTTGTTTTTCTTTTTATAGTAGAAAGAGAAAGAGATTTAATAAAAATTAATACTTTAACAATAAAAGCTAAAATTATTTAACGCGACTAAAGCAAAAATTTAAATTATTTGATGCGACTAAGGAAAAGCTTAAATTATTTGACGCGACTAAAGAAAAAACATAAATTATTTGACGCAACTAAATAAAAAGCTTAAATTATTTGATGCGACTAAAGTGAACAAATAAATTCCTATATAAATGAACCTATATCGAATCATTTTTTTTCATAACATTCAAAACTTATATCGATTCATAACCTTATAAACAATATCGTACTTTTCAATTCTTATAGAAAATATGTCAAGTGTGTCAGATTTTCCCACTGATAAAGTATAATATTTCATACAATAGTACCCTAAAGCATATTACATTATCATATTTTGACTAAATAACTTCTCAATTTCAGGTGTTCAATAATCGTGAAAAATTAATGGAATGGGTGAAAAATGAGGCACTTTCTCATAGACAAGTTATTGTCATCAAAAGATCAAAAACAAAAAATAGTTACTTGGCCAAGATTATATTTATGTGTGAGCGTGGCGGTGTATCCAGAAGTAAATCAACCCCCCTAAAAAAATACTCCATGTAAATAAATTGAGTGTAAATTTGAAATGGTAGCAAAATTTTCAAAGACAAAAGGTGTTTGGTCGATAACGATGATACGTACAACACACAATCATCAAAGTATAATGTATGTGGAAGGTCATGCATATGCTATGCGATTGGCTGATAATGAATTTCGTTTAGTTGCGAATTTGTCAAGAAATAATGTAAAGCCTCGTGAAATTCTTGCGACATTGAAGGAGCGGAATCCAGAAAATGTTTCAGCAAACACAACGATATACAATGCAAAAGCAAAACTTCGCCCAATTTGCCAAGCAATTTTGACTCCTATACAGGTTATAATGTCATTTTTGAAGGTAAAAGGATATGTCTTTCGATATCGTACAAATGAATCTACTAATCAATTAGAAGAATTATTCTGGATCCATCCAGTTTCATACGAAATATTGCGTGCATTTCCGCATATTTTGATGATGGATGCGACGTACAATACGAATATTTATAAATTGCTGTTGGGAATAAATCAGTTTGTGCTGCTCGCAAAATTTAGTATTGTGTTTAGTGTTTCTGTTGATTGAAGACTTTGTACTGCTTCAACGTTTCTACTGTCTACAAGAGTTTCTACTGTTATCAGAGTTAGTACTGCAATGGAGAGTTAATGTTGTAGAGCTTCAAAGTTAAGACTGTTACATTATTAGTACTGTTTACGTATATTGTAATTATGGTAACAGATAAAGTTGTTAGTTTGATTGTTTCCTAGTTTAAAGGAAATCTTGTTCAGGACTCTATACTCATATAAATAGAGATACGTACGTAGCTTCAAGGTGTAAACCCTAATACAATTGTGTATTCGTTGTAGGTCCCGTAATAATTGAACTTTAACACAAATCAATATTCAATAACTAATGAGCAAAAATCAATAGCTATTCAAAGTACGTTATCAATAAAACTAATCACACAATCACATATATTTTGCATTAATCAAAGCATAAAGTGTGGGTTACAAATACTGACCAGGGAATAACAAAAGCTGTGCTCCAATTCGTATCTCTCCCAAAAGTCGCGTAACTCAAACACTAATTAGGTATTTATACTATTACCTAATCAGATAGGCGATATTGATGATATCGCCTATGCGATATTGCCAATATCGCAATAGCGATATTGCCAATGTCGCTAGTTACATCAGAAATAGGCTAAGTAATTACAACTCAAAACTTAGACCAAGTGACAGACACACTAATGTACCAACAAACTCCCCCGTGTCTTCAGCTTGGTCTTCAAAAATAATCTTCAGTCAAATCTTCGATTAAACCCATCCAGCAGGAAACTTACCACCCGCATGGATTCCATGGGTTACACAAATATCCACAATTCTTTGAAATTGTTGAGCAAGCTTTTTATTTTTCAGATTTCCCCAATAATATCTTATACGATTATCAAACAACTTCCTCATATCTTCCTTTGATAGATTTATCAAACTCATAGGGTCAAACACCCTGAACTGCTCTTTCTTCAAACCATAGAGCGAGGTCTTCTCTGGCTTTTCCGAATCAGGAACAAATACCATAACCGCTTCACCTGTATGAGCATCCAGTTCCCAATAATGAAACCTTCATAGAAAGTCCAGGGGAACCGTTTCCAGAGGAATCTTCTTCAAGCAATCAGCCGGAGGATAACGCATTTTGATCAATGGCTGATTTGTGACCGGATCTAACCGTTTCTTATAGATAAGTCTTTTTCCCAATGTTGGTTTAATAAAATTGTACCTCTTAGTACGGATTTCTCTTTGCAGAGTAGTCTGAATAAAATTTGCACGGTCATCTCTTGAAGGATTTATCAAAGTGAGCTGAGCGAGACGATTAACTTCTCCTTTCCGCAAAGTGCCCAGCTTGGTGAATGATCTCTTGAAATATTGAACACCATCTAATCTCTTGATCATAAATACACCATTTGATATCTTCCAGCTTTTTATCAACCCAGTATATACTCCGCTGACTTTGTATGATTTGCAGGTTACCGGTACTTGCTTTCCATCTTTTCCATGAGGCCACCATTTTGCAAGTCTCTCGGCCTTAGGTTCAGACGTTTCATTATTTGGAATAGGAACCTCAGATGTTCCTTCGTCTTGAGTCTCAGATGTATCCTCAGCTTCATCTTCAGAAGAATCTGATTCAATTATTGGAGCATCATCATAAAACTCATCCTCATTTAGTCCTTCCTCCTCAACCTCAATATCATCATTTTCCTCAAATTCTTCATCCTCAGAATCAGAATTTACTTCGTTTACCATGCGTTGTAGATATGAGAGATCTGCATACGAATAGTCAACCGCTAGCGGTCTTGGTTGACCAGGGATGTCTTCAACAGAGAAGTAGTCCAAACGAACAGTTTCATTAATATCCACAACATTTACATTTTCTGTTTCAGGGGGAGTTACATTTGGTCTTTCACTACTTCGTATCTCCCCCGAAACGACCAACTGGGACTCAAAGATCATAACCCTAGACCTAAGCTCCTCGTTTTCCTTTTCCACAGCTACAACTCTAGTAGTTTGAACTTCGATCACAGCAGCTTGAGAGTCCAATGTGTGTTGCATCACATCCAGCCTCTTGATCAACTCCTATATAACAGAGGGATGAGGTTGAAGGGGAATATCAACCGGCGGTGCATCCTGAGGCCTAGAAGAAGTAGAAACCTGACGAGCAACCTTGGACTTCTTTGGTGGAGGAGGCACATACTCATCATCTTCAGTATCCCTAACCCGCTTGTGTTTCTGCGGTACATGCTGCTTACCTGCAGCAAGCCTCCTCTGAATCCTCAAATATCTCTGAGGATTGATTCGCCTAACACGTTCAATCTCACGTGGATGCGGGACCGAACCTTCAGAGTCACTTTCAGTAGCACCACCAGCTGGCTCAGAAGATTCAGGTCAGTTGACCCCTCAGAAGTGTCATGATGAACATGCAAAGTGTGCAAGGCACCTTGCGAAGTAACACTCATATAAATATCCTGTAAAGGATCTTCCGTAGCTTGTACGGGAACATCAGCAAGATTATCCTCTTCTAGTTCTGGCTGTCGAACTACCGGATCCAGATATCCGTCGTTTGCTGGTGGCTGGTAGTTAGGGTCAACAATGTGACCAAACAGTGGAGTATCTGGAGGAATAGGAACCCCCTTACCATCTGAACTCATAACCCCGAATATCCGATTTGACATTGGGGTTTGCCTGTAGACTCGGGTGGCATCAGTTGCCAAACCCGGTAGCTCCCTGTTGATCATCAGTTGCAGAAACCGAGGATACATATACCAAGCATTATGCCCCAACTGGGCATTATCAACCATCGACTGAAAGATGTAGCCCGAATAATTGTACGGTTTGTTGTAGACGAGGGCTAACATTGCACATACGGTCCTATGACTGGTACCGTCATACCCAACTTTTCTGTTTGAGATGCACAAAATGAATATATGCATCAACCATCTCCAAACTCTCGTAAGATGACCTTTCCGGTATTGATCTGAGTGGCTCCCAACATAACCCATACGATTCATTGCGCCGACAACGAACTCGTTCGGAAATTGAATCAACATGTCCGGTTGATCACCAAATTGAAGAACTTCGCGAATAAGCTGCTCGGAAATGATGACTTGACGTCCGTGAACCGTCGAGATCAGCCTTGTATATTCAAGATCACTATTTACAGTAACGTTTCTCCAGAACTGCCCAATATGATCCCTGTAAACCGTAGCCGATGCCGTGATCGCAGTGAAGATGCGAGATCTTCGTAGAAAAGCAATCATTGGTCTAAATGGCGCAGCTGAGTCTTTGGAATCATCCAGAAATGCGGTAATATTGTGACGAGGGTCACACTTGTTGTCAAATACCGAAAAGTCTTCCATTTCTGCAAAACAAGTCAATAAAAACACAAGACTCGAAAACAGTTATTGAAATAATTGAAAACAGGCCAAAAACACATTGGAAAGCGTAAAGTGGGCCCGTTTCACCAACAATTTGGGCCTGGCCCAATTAACTGTTTTCTGATTTAGGCGATAATGAAACTGATATCGCAAAAATTGATTTAGGCGATATTGAGTTCAATATCGCTTAAAATTGAACAAATTGATGAGGTCTGATTGAAATTTGCGATATTGGAAATTAATCCGAGTTAAGCGACATTAAAATCGCACATGATATCTCATCTAATATCGCTATTTAGAAAATTGATCACAGGATATCATCACAATATCGCTTAAATTAAAACAATATGATTAATGTCGCTTTGTTTTGGCGATTTTGGAAATTAATCCAATTCAAGCGATATTAGTTAATATCGCATGTTATATCGCACCAGATATCGCTTATATGAAGCGTTATTGCAATATCGCTTAGGCGATATTGCAATATCGCCCCACAATATCGCCAAACGAACGGCACAAAACCCTATGGTCACAAAACGCATAAGAACAAGTTCTAAAACTTAACAATCGACACACAATGCAATAGGCATTACACAGAACCTTTTTACACTAGTTTTTACTGCGTTTTGATAGGTTAGATACACAAGAAACAATTTTGCACAAAACCAAATAACCCTCCCAATAATGCGACATAAAAACTAAATAATAAGGCAATAGAAACATACCAATAGATGAAATAGATATAAACGAACACGGTGATGTGGTTTGATTGGAGTAAGGGTCGAAAACGAGAGGACAATCGAAGAAAAATGCAATATCGCCAAAATCGCTTCACAATATCGCACATAATATCGCAGAAGTGATTGAAAACGTATCGAATACTGTAACATAGGGTTGTATATATACAAGTATACAATTAGGCGATATCACCATTATCGCATTCAATATCGCATACAATATCGCAAGCATTCACATTCAAACAGTAACTTGTGACAAAACAATAAACAAATCAAAAAATAAATTAAAAGAAAAAAGATTTGAAAAGTAAAGAAAAATTAAACTTTACTTATTTTTGGTGACAAAATAGATGGTGTCGAATTAGGGATCATATTAGAAAGACAGATTCGCAAGACAATATCAAATTTTAATTCGATTATCAGTATAGTTGTCCAAATGTAAATTTAGCACGCAAAGTTAACTAGCCAAAGAGACAATCAGTAACAAGACGATTATCGGTATTGTTTGTCCACTTAAACATGTAACATAATCAACTTCAAGCTTAGCAGTTATTGTGAGAGTGAATAGGTCTCCGTGAATCCCACATAGATATACTCCTAGTATCAAGACATGCCCAAGACTTCGATTAGTTAGAGAAAGCATTTGAATTCAACATTTTTAAGAATCAAGCCAGCGGTGACAGGTCTGTATATACGTACAACAAAGCGACTTAAACTTGATTAAGGTGTAAGCAAAACCAGACTTGGTCAAACCATTTGGCGACCTTGTGAGGAATCTTTGATTTTATAAGATTTGAAAGTACTTTGACTTTTGTTTGCTTAGGTTTTGAAAGTATACTGACTGAGACCAGGTCTGTACAGACGTACAACAAAGGAAACAGACAACATAAATCCCCAAATGTTGTCATATACAAGCTCAAGTTAATAGAAGCATGGCAAGCTGATACATAAGAATTAAGACCCATTGTCATACATCATATGTTGGTTATCACAAAAGATTTAAACACAAATTAAGGTATTTCTTAGTTGCTCAAAGAAGAGTATGAAAATGCCTACCAATACATCGTGCAAGTAATAAGATGTCTGTAAGGACAAGTATAACAAATACGAGATAAACCTACTGACATCGAGGATAAAACTTAAGATTGACTTTTGAGGGGTATCTCCTAATGTACTATCATTTCCCTAGTTGTTTATAGACACAACTAAACGTCTTTAACAGATGTTGCAACGTTGCTTTTCTTTAATGCTAGTAAGCATAAAGAATGGCTATTGCTCGATTTTTTTTTTTTTAACTAAGAGACTTTCAAATAAAATAAAAGAATTAAATGTCACAACTTACTGTTTTACTTGAAAGAAACGCAACCCTATCATGTCGATAAGCTGGTTAAACCTAGTTCTAGAGAATGCCTTGGTAAACAAATCAGCATTTTGCTTATCAGTTTCTATTTGGACAAGGTCTATCAAATGCTTCTCATAGCAATCCCGTATAAAATGAAACCTAATCTCTATGTGTTTGGTCTTAGAGTGTTGTACGGAATTTTTAGTGATAGAAATAGCAGTAGTATTATCAATATATAAAGGAGTCATAGTTAAGAGTAAACCGTAGTCACGAAGTTGGTGCTGAATCCACAAGATTTGTGAACAGCAACTGGCAGCCGCAATATATTCAGCTTCTGCTGTTGAAGTAGAAACTGTCGTTTGCTTTTTGCATTGCCAAGATACTAAACGTGAACCGAGAAACTGGCATCCTCCTGACGTAGACTTCTTATCGATGCTACAGCCACCATAATCAGAATCCGAGTATGCTGTGAGAGCAAATGTCTTCTCTGTTGGATACCATAGACCTAGAGTAGGTCTATGTTTGAGATATCCAAATATCCGTTTAACCGCTTTTAAATGAGAAACCTTGGGTTGAGACTGATATCTTGAACACAACGCAACAGCAAATACTATATCAGGTCGAGAAGCTGTAAGATACATTAAAGATCCAATCATCGATCGATATAACTTTTCTTCACAATCCTCCTCATATTCAGCCGGTCCAAGATTGTGGTTTATTGGAATGGGAGTTCCATACTCTCTACAATCATGCAACTTATAGCGTGTCAACATGTCGTTAACATACTTTGATTGATGAATGTAAGTGCCCTTTGATGATTGATCAACTTGAACACCCAAAAAGAATTTTAGCTCCCCCATCGCACTCATCTCAAATTCTGATTTCATGATTTTTTCAAAATGTCGACACAGAGATTCATCAGTTGAACCAAAAATGATATCATCCACGTAGACTTGAACTAGCAGTTGACTATTTTCAGTTCGCTTGATGAAAAGAGTGCTGTCAATATGACCACATTCAAACCCATTTTTAATCAAGTGCATTGCCAACCGTTCATACCAAGCACACGGAGCTTGATGAAGACCATAAAGAGCCTTATCCAACTTGCACACATAGTCTGGATTGACCGAATCCTCAAAACCAGGAGGTTGCCTGACATAGATTTCTTTAGCAACCTTTCCGTACAAAAACACACTTTTGACATCCAGCTGATAGACACAAAACCCCTTAAATGTCGCATACGCTAAGAAGATACGAATAGATTCCATTCTTGCAACTGGCGCAAAAACTTCATCATAATCTAAACCTTCTTGTTGTGAATACCCTTGGACTACTAACCTAGCTTTATTGCGAATCACCACTCCCCTATCATCACGTTTGAATCGAAACACCCAACGAGTTCCAATTGGGTGTACACCTCTTGGAAGTGGAACTAAATCCCAGACTCTCAGCTTCACAAATTGCTGCAACTCTTCTTGCATTGCAGAAACCCAATGTGAATCCTTTAGAGCCTCATCAATCTTTGTTGGCTCAAATTGGGATAAAAAGCATTCTTCAATTGTAGCCTTTAGACATGTAAGATCATCAGGATCTTCAGAAGTTTCATCCGTATGATCATTCGTTGAAGAAGGTTTAGTTGCTTTGCTTCTAGTTAGAACACCTGCATTCACATCTCCAATAATGTTCTCAATTGAATGATTCTTATGAATACGAGAGACAGGTATTGGATCAGGTGTGAGGTTTGATTCCAAATTATTCAGCTCAACCTCTTGAGCTTGAGACTCCTCTTCATTTTCAGAGAGCATGTCTTCTACACCATCAACAGTAGCAGGAGAAGCTTCGGGCTGTTGATCTGCAGAAGAACTCTCAGGAATATCAGTAGACGAAGATGGTAGAAGATCGGTAGTAGCAGGAGTCGAAGACGGTGTGGATGAAGAATTATCCGGATTAAGATGCAAGCCATGAAGAAGCGTAACAACTTGATCCACTTCATTGAATTTCGGAAGATTGAACGAGTTAACAAGATGGTCATACTCAAACAACCATTCTGGACCTTTTCCTTTGGGAGTCTCCGTGTACTTTAAGCACTTTACCTCAAAATGCTCTTCGATCTTTCCCGTTCCTTTGTTGAACACTCTCTTGTTTTGAGAGTTAACCGAGTATCCAAGAAATAATCCATCAAATGCTTTTTCACCGAATTTAGAAACTTTATCTTTTGTTATCAAAATGGTGCAAGGACATCCGAATGGTTCCAAAAATTTCAGATTTGGCTTTCGGTTATTTAACAACTCATAGCAAGTCTTATTCTTCCTCTTGTTCATCAGAACACGGTTTAATACATAGCATGCCGTGTTGACTGCCTCTGCCCAAATAGTAATCGGCAAGTGTGAATCAGACAGCATAGTACGGGCGGTTTCAATGATTGTTCTATTCTTTCTTTCCGCTACACCATTCTGTTGCGGAGTTCTCGCTGCACTAAACTGATGAACAATTCCTTTGCGTAGACAATATAATTCAAGAATTTTGTTCTTCAATTCCGTTCCATTATCACTACGTATCTTCTTTATTTTCAAGTTGCACAGATTCTCAAGTCTATCGAACAGATAGGTCAGTATATCTGGTGTTTCATCCTTTGTATGCAAGAAGTAAACCCATGAAAAGCGAGAGTAGTCATCAGTTACTACCAAACAGTAAGATTTACCTCCAATATTCTTCGTGCTTACAGGTCCAAACAAGTCCATGTGAAGTAATTCCAATGGAGATTCAATGGAATTAACTTGCTTAGACTTGTGAAACTTCTTGTGTTGTTTTCCTTTCAAACACAAAACACAATCGTCTTCCAAAGCCAAGGATTGCTTAGGAATCCCTCCACCAAATCATGTTTCACTAGATAATTCATTTTTCGGAAATGAATATGACCCATCCTTCTGTGCCACAATAATGAATCCTTAGTAGACGCTTTGGTTAGAAGACAGGTATGTTCTTCAGTTTCCACTGTCCTCATGTCCAAAATATAAGAGTTCTTCACTCTAGGAGCTCTAATCAGAATCCATTCCTCGGGAATCACAAATCCCGGCTTCAATATCAAACACTCTAAGTCTGTAAAAGTAGCTGTGAACTTCTTATTGCAAACTTGAGAAACACTTATCAAGTTATGATTTAGCTCCTCCACAAAGTTTACATTCTCAAAGCTCACTTGACCATTAGAGAGTGTACCTTGCCCAGTTATCTTACCACCGTTATCACCATCAAAAGCAACATATCCCCCATTATATGGTTTAACATCAGAGAGAAGGGAAATATTGCCTGTCATGTGTCGTGAACAGCCATTGTCAACATACCACTTGCTATTCAGCACCTTTGATTGCCACAACACAAAGAAAAAATTGTTAGTTTGAAATGGAGACCCAAGCCTTGACAGACTTGGGTACTCTTGAGACTTCATCGATTATTACCACATCAGTTAAAACCTTGTTTTTTAGTAAATCATTATCTTTTACTGATGTGATAACTTCATATGACACATTATTCTTTACACTTCTCTTTTTCCAAACTTTCTGAGGAAAAAATGGTTGCTTATTAATAACATCAACCTTTCGAACCATTGGTTGAGTAGGTGTAATGTTATTAACTTTTGAAATTGGAACATTTCGAGATAATCCAGGTTGTTTTGACTTTTGAAAGTTTCTACTTTTAGCATGACGTGGATTATTTCGTGATACCCATTTTCTAGCAAGCACCGGACACTGATTAATGAGATGACCCTGCTTCTTACAGTAGAAACATGATCGTCTCTCTCGGAAAGTTTGATCATTACTCAATAGTGGTTTTGGCGAAAGAAGAACCCTACGAGGCTTAATTTCAGGTACATTTACTGCACATGAACACTTATGCGAACATGATGGAGTAAACATATTTACAGTTGAGGTAATCTTTGAAGAAGGATTTTTAATTGAAACTTTACTATTTTGAATATTCTCCTCTAGTTTCATTTTTAAATCCTAGATTACTGGTTTCTTTTTAGAAAACATTCCACCTCTACCCTCGTTAGTAAAGATGAAATTTTCAGGTTTGAGGTTATTCTTCTCAACTTTCTATGTAACCTCGTGAGTTACATCCTCCACCTCTACCACCTCTTTAACATTTGTTGAAAGTGCAAACATGATTGGTTCAAATTTAGGCTTAATTGGCTCAGCCTTCTTGTTATTTGAACTCAGAGCTTTAGGCAACTCAGGTCGCTTGTCATCAGCAGCTTTAACAAGCTTAGGCTGTTTAACATCTTCAACCTTGACAATCTTAGGCTGATCGAGATTTTTAACAATAACTGGTTTCACCACAGGATTTGTATCCTTCTTGAGAACAGAAGGTACATAGTCTTTAATTTCGTCCTGCGAAAGACTGGGCTGATTCAAATTTGAGGGAGGAGGTTGGTTGTGATAACCAATTCCTGCCTTACTCTTCGTATGTCCGTTGATTTTGCAGAATGTCCGAAAAGACCATAGTAGATGTGGAGATATTTGCAAGTCTTCGTTTTAAATCAACATTTTCAGATTGAGTTTCAGCAAGTTCCTTTTTAAGATGTGAAATGAGTTTTAAATAACTTTCAATCTCATCTTGTTTGTTAAAAATCATTGCCTTTAACTCTTTCTTTTCGTCAATAAGGGTTTTCTGATTTACAATAAAGACTTTTTCGTTATCTTTTAAAACTTTGTTCGCTTCAATAAGATTGGTTAGATCTGTATTCAAGCGATCATTATCTACTATGAACCTGTTGATTTTACCAGTTAGTGTGATACAGGAATTACAATTAAAAGAATCAAAGTCTACCTCATTTTGAACATCCGCCATAAGAGCTACGTTATCTTGATCGTCCATAGCAGAAAAATCATAGGCTTCTTCATCCATCAGACGAGCTGCCTTGGCGACTTCATTCTCTTTCTTGAAAGTAGAAGGTTTTGTAAATCCAGTAGACGGTTGTCTACCTTTCTCACATTCTCTAGCAAAATGTCCCAGATTTTGACACTTGTAGCATCTAATCTTGGACTTATCGAAACCCATGCTAGTTTTATCAGTGACGTCTTCAAGAGATTTCTTTCCTGTTCTCTTCAAATAGGTTTTCGTTCTTCTGGTAAGCATAGCCATGTTCCAACGAAGATCCACTCTCTCTAGTTCATCAGGATCAACTTGTGCAAAGTCTTCATCAGTAAGATCTACCGAGCTAATCCTCTTTGATAAAAAATCATCATATGATGATAAAAACGCATTGAAGATTACTGCATGCTCATTGTGTGATGCAGTAACAGAGGAAGATGGTTGAGCAGTGAAAGAAGAAAATGTTCCACCCGAATTATTATCAGACGAGTAATTAGGTTTAGATACAGCAGTAGAAGGTCCAGATAAAAGAGCTGTACTTCCATATCCAAAACTACTAGTATCAGGAAGCAAAGAACTGGATCTTGTGCTTTTCTTTTGGATATCCAAAGCACATGTTTCTAATTTTCCAATAAGTTGATCCAAAGTCATTGCCAATACGTCTGGATCATTCTCCATCATCAACACTCTAGTTTCCCAGTGAGGAGGTAGAGCATTAAGCAGTAACTTGTTAACCTCAATAGAGCTGAATTCGTATCCACCCTCAGTCAGCTCGTTCACTAGACGTGAATATCTACAGAACAAGTCCTTAACCGTCTCATTCTTCTGGATGTCAAACAGATCATACTGTTTCTTCACTAACTCCAGCTTACTTTGCTTGTATTCAGTAGTACCTCCACATCTTTCAGCTATACCATTCCACAAATCATAAGCTATGTCGTGTTGCTTGAACATCTTCATAGCATCGGCAGGTAGAGACATGGTTATAGCAGAGTGAGTTTTTCGTTCACATTCCCATGCCTTGCGTTCCTCAGCCGTCATTGAACGAATAGGTTTTGGAGGAGGTATACCCACATGTTCTCCACTTGCAACCGGTCGAACATATCGCTCGATCAAAGGTATCTCCATTTCAGGGTCAGTAAAAGCAACAAAAGATAAAAATCTACCACGCCATTCAGAATACTCGATTCCAGGTGCAAAGAATGGAGGTTTGTTTGCGCTACCAACCTCAGCGTTATGTTTTAACATAGCATTAACAGCTTGTAAAGTAGACATTTTAATATGTATTAACTAAATTTTTTTTTATAATTAAAACAGTATAGCGATATTAATGATATCGCTAGAAGCTGATGATTGAGCGATCTTGATGATATCGCTATCAATGTCGCTAATTAAAGCGCAAATCAAAATCAGACTGAAAAAGGCGATACTACAGGCGATATTGAGAGTAATATCGCTAAAATTAATTAGGCGATACTATGTAATATCGCTAGTAATAATGCTCAAATTAATGAGTACAAATCAAGTAATATCGCTGAAACCCTAGAGGCGATATTAAGACAATGTCGCTTCTAATATCGCTAAAACGGCTGTAAACCCTAAAATTACTAATATCTACGATTTAATCAAATTTAGGGTTGCCAATGACGAACACAAATCCAGAAAAACACTAAAAAGCACTGGTTAAACAGTTTTTAAGACTAATAATCAATTAACCTATATGAAAACTGGTTCCTTAGCCTTTTTAACGTACTAATATTGATTCAATAAACCACTAATCCAATGGATAAATGGCTCCGATACCAATTGTAGGTCCCGTAATAATTGAACTTTAACACAAATCAATATTCAATAACTAATGAGCGGAAATCAATAGCTATTCAAAGTACGTTATCAATAAAACTAATCACACAATCACATATATTTTGGATTAATCAAAGCATAAAGTGTGGGTTACAAGTACTGACCAGGGAATAACAAAAGCTGTGCTCCAATTCGTATCTCTCCCAAAAGTCGCGTAACTCAAACACTAATTAGGTATTTATACTATTATCTAATCAGATAGGCGATATTGATGATATCGCCTGTGCGATAT
The DNA here is from genome assembly GCA_963921325.1 of Logfia minima. NCBI lineage: Eukaryota > Viridiplantae > Streptophyta > Magnoliopsida > Asterales > Asteraceae > Logfia > Logfia minima. Next base: position 4,640,578 of record OY992776.1, read on the forward strand.
TGCCAATATCGCAATAGCGATATTGCCAATGTCGCTAGTTACATCAGAAATAGACTAAGTAATTACAACTCAAAACTTAGACCAAGTGACAGACACACTAATGTACCAACATTCGTATTATTGGTATTAATAATATTGAAGCTTTTTGATTGATATAATATTCTGTGAATTGTTCATTGACTGTCAAGTAGTATTCCGCAAGTTTCTTGATAGTTATTGAAAACTATAAGTCTTATTAAGATCAAGACTGATCATAACAATTACCTTTTCTTGATATCGTTGGTGTTACTACTACCAACAAAACATTTTCTATATCATTTTTCTTGATAGATAGAAGAAATACTAGAAACTTTTTGTGGGCATTAAAGTGTCTAAAGCAGGCCCTTGGAGAAACGTATGAACCGCGGGTTATCGTCACACATAGAGATTTGGCTCTAATAAGTGCATATGAAACAATATTTTCAGGAGCTAATACATTACTTTGTGGATGACATATCTGACAAAATATTTTAAAAAATTGCAAAAAATAATTTTAAGTCAGAAATGGAATGAAATTCTTTTCATCAATACATGGCTTTCATTAGTTAAAGCTCCTACAATGATGTTATATACGCACTTCTATAGTCGGCTTCAAGTCAAGTTGATCCATCATCCAGGTATTATTTTTTAACAATCATTTTAGGAATCATTTTAACAAATATATCACCTACATTCTAAAGAAATATGTTTTTAAATTTTTAGATATTTTGACATACCTCAATGAGGTATGGTTAAACCAATATGCCCACATTTTCGTATCGGTGGCGACTGATAAATCACTTAACTTTGGAAATTCAACCACAAACAGGGTTGAAAGTCAGCACATAAATGTGAAACTAAATTTAGGTTCCTCGCAATCAAGATAAGACACATTTGTGCCTATTATAGTTAAAGTTGTGGAGATCCAAGTTACTATAATCAAAGAAAGCTTTGAGCCAAGTAGAATTTTTTGATGACAAAAATATGACCATCCAAGTTTCCAATTATTATGGGGTTGGGTTTCTCTTTATGCTATAAAAAAAATTCACGCAGAACTTGGCCGTTCCAACGGACTTGAATTAACAAATGAGAATTATGGTTGTCAACAAAGGTCATCTTTTGGGTTACCATTTGCGCATGAACTTGCAAGTTATTTAAATGCAGATCTGCTTATTCCACTAGAGTTGATTGACATTTTCTGGAAGACGCTTGATTTTTCGCCTTATATATCGGCACAAGATGGCGATTTTCGTTGTGACACTAAGTTAGACATGCTATCTTGGATTCAAAAACCTGCCGTTCACATAAATACTCGTGGACGTCAAAGTGTGAAGGTACATAAACAAAAGGAGACTTTTTCATTTCACACCCCGCCTCACGATCCTCCAGGACATAGTTATTCCAACACGTCAAATCTTGATAAGTTTGATTTACTGGACTTGAACTAAGAACATGCCAGGCATAGTTCTTATGTTCACCGAACATTTTTCTCGCATCCATTATGGTATCAAATTCCAAAATCGGCCGTATGTAACGAACATACATAATGTAATCGGTGATGGGAATTGCAGATTTAGATCAATAGCTTCATGTCTAGGTCTTCATGGAGAATGTTGGCCGCAAATTAGAATGGAGCTACTTGATGAGATAATGTTAGGTCTCGTAGATCCCAAAACTTGATTAATAGATTAAATTGAGAGTTTAATTGTAATATTCAAGTTAATCGATATTCAAACAAGGTTTGTTCTTGGTGGAATCAAGAAAAATTGTAACAACAGTAATTGAATTGAAGGAATATGTATTATTCAATAATTCAAAGTGATTACAAAAATGATTAATTTCATCGCAATTAGCTAAATCGAATTAATCAATCACAGAAAATAGCTTAAAAGAATTTCTAAGTATAGAACGAAAATAAGCTACGTAATTAACATTTTTCTATGAACACATAATCACCTATTTATACATGTATAGGTGATTGATGTTAGTTAATGATACAACTTGATTTAAGGGAGACTAAATCAATTATCAAATTTGAATATTTGATTTGGCCGCGCATTAATTTCTAAATCTGCAACGGTTTTGACTTCCTGAGTTTGACTCTGTTAAAGTTATTTTCAGTCTGTGTGACCTGAGTCTGTCTTCTTTAGTCTGTGAAATCTTCAGCCTGTCATGGTCTTAGTAGATATTTTGTGAGTATGTGATCATCTTAGTCTGTACATCACATAGACTCAGATTATACATACTAAGAACTAAATCTTAGTAAAAATAATACAGATTTAGATTTTGACTCTTCAGATTTATAACCTAGGTTTGATCATTGTTTTTCTCAACAATCTCCCCTTATCTGATGATAACAAAATCCTTTTACAAATACTAAAAAAAATATTTAAAAATTAACAACTATAGAATATGACTTATATACACGAAAAGTCTATATTACAAATAGTATGTTATTACAAACATGATCAAAAATAAATTACACTGGATCAATCATCTTTTCTCTTGCTTCTTCTTTCCAACTGCTTTAGCATTTCTCTTTCATACTTCTTGTGTTCCTTTATGATTCTATCACACTTGCCTTTCATTTCATGTAATCTTTCTAAGTCATTTAAGTAATAGAACATTACCTTTATCAACTGTTTTCTGAATGGTAGACTTTGCTTCTCCTTGCACAAGTCTAGTAAAGCTAGCAAGTGATAGATTTATGTATTGTTCAACTCATGTACAGATTGAAAACACTCAACAACTTGACCATCAGTATACATAAATCCTTCATGTTTTCTAGTCTTGTAATATGTATTGTCTTGAAATTTGATGTCTTTCATGGGCTCTATGCGTTGTATCTTCTAACATCAGTCCAACATGTTTATTAGCCATCTTTATGTTATGAGAAACACAGAAGATGCTATAATCATGTTTATTCAATCTTCCTAAATCATGTATAGCTTCAACTAGCAAAATCAACTAAGACATAATGGCTTCCTTCAGCTCCTTATCTCTCATCTTCTTTTTGAATCTTGCAATGTACTTCCACTCAATGAACCCCAGAGTATGTAACTGATCTACATATGTGTATCTACACGATTTTTAAGTGTGTAATCGATTCTTACTTTGTTTGCTTCTCTGTGTATAGTGCAACACATTATTAGAGCTTCTTGAATCCTTCTTTCTACATAACTTTCAGTTAGGAAATATAGTTTTTCAATCCTAGCTGCAAGCTCTTAATCTCTTTTGATTTGCTCAATCTAATTCAAGATCTCTTTCTATTGAGCTATCTCAGCTTCTGAAGGTTGCTCTGTGAAATTATAAGAGTTTTTCTTTCTAAATTTCTTCTCATACCCATATATCTCTAAGCACTTTTCCTTCTTCTTTCTTTTTCTATTTGTTATCTAGTTCTTTGTCTATGATTGGCTGTTCTGACACTTCTTCTTCTTCTTTTATTTCCTCAACTACCTTCTCTTTCCAATTACTTTGATTAGAATCCTGATGTTGTGTCTCAGTCTGTGTAGTAGACTTTGACCCTCCAGACTTCCGCTTTTCACTATGTAGTCCTTGAAGTATTGTACTAATGGGTGCATCATGATCATCATCATCAAAGTTTGTTTCCTTTAGTGATTCAGAACTACAAGTAGGACTGATCAGAATGTCATCCTGCAACTCTTCGTCTTCTTCTTCCATGTCTAGTAAATCTTTAACAGTTAAGTTTTGAAGTTTCATAGCTCCTTTGGATCCATTTTCTTTAGGTCTTGTTGCTATTGTTTTAATATTTGATCAATAATACCTCAGGCTCTTCATCTTCACCTTCATCATCTCTATGCCTTTTTAAATTTTGAATTACTTGATCATAGGCTTGATCCACAAGAGTCATAGTTTGCAAGGGTGTACATGTAGTACTTCAGTCTGCTCCCCCTGAGTCTGTACATTAACAATCATCTGACTCTATGGTTCTTTATCAGTCTGAGACTCCCCTTGAGTCTATGCACCAATGTGAGTATGTGACTCCCCCTTAGTCTGTGCATCATGACTCTGTGATTTCACCTTAGCACACTCAGGTCCATCATCACCATCATTTCCTTGATCATCATCTCCTCCATCATTGTTTTCATCATCATTTATACTTTAATTATTGTTTTCATTATTAGTTGGCATGTTATCTTGTAATAATGATTTTTCTTGATTCTCATCTACCATTTTCTCTTCCAAGATCTCACCTCCACCTTCCTATGATCTATGCATCTATTCAGTTTTTGATATAGACTCCTCCATAGCTCCTACAAACTTAAACATCTCCCCCTTTTTGACATCATCCATAAAGTTTGAAAGGGTAGTCTGCAGAGCATCGAACTTGTGACTAACTGTTTTCTCTAATTGATCCATCCTTGAATTGAAAGTTGACACTAGATCCTTCATCTGTTTCAGGTCATTCAACTTATTATTTTATTCAGTCTGTACTCTTTCAGATAACAGATTGATGGCTTTAAGCACATCATCAAGGTTACTGGAAGCCACAGACTGAGATTGTGAAGTTGGATTTAAAGGTGGGAATTGTAGTTGTCCCTCATTCAACTCAGGTTGTGACTGAGAAGATTCATTGAGATCTTGTGACGAAGTTTCATATGTAGCCTCACCCTGCATCTTATGCATAGAGTAGTGATCATAAGCCACATATGGTTTAGTGGTTGTTCCCTCAGACCGTATCCTGTGATAGGAAAGGGTATCATTAGAAACATGAGTTGGTGCGGCATCAAATGTCATCAACCGTATCTTGTGCATAGAAAGGGTATCATTGGCATTTGATGTTGAAGTTGGTATACCCTCACTAACCATTGGGTTAAACAATGGTAAGTCATAAGATAAAGAAGGTTGGGAGATCTCTACCTCAGTCTGTGATATGACTGTGGCGTTGACAATATGTGTAGGGGTGTGTAAGGAGTAACTCTCCACAGTGTGTACTAGTGCAGGACTAGTGGTAAAAATGGGCCTAGTCATTGAAAGTGAGGTAATGATGGGGGTAGTTGAGTTTAGGATAGGAACATCATCTTCAATACTTATTACATGTGTATGTGTAGTGGTAGTAATGTGGGTATCCAAGATGTCTATTCTAGGTTGAAGTTGGGTTGTAGTTATAGTCATTGACACTACAGTCTCTAGCAGAGATGTAGTAGAATGAGCTATAGCACTTACATGTGTCTCTTGGACATCCTGATCCATGAATGATGATTCCATGGGTGCTGCAAAATTGTATAGGTCAGAATCTGGTGAATTCTCCAAGTTGAGTGGTGACTCAATTGGGTTGGCCTTTGACTGACACTCTTTGTGGGTGAGGATTGGTCAGAATGAGATAGGAAATACGCACTCGTGTCCTCAGAAGGTGCAGGGAACATACCTTTAGTTGCAGGAGTAGACAAGACATTAGAGTCTGTGTCTTTTGAGTATGTAGAGCCAGACTCAGATCCTGAGTATGAAGTTCCAGACTTTGTGTGAACTCCTTCTGCCACACGTTATTGTTCGATCTCATCATCATTCATACCACCACCACCACTACCTGAATCACCATCCTCATTATAAGTTAGAGCTACATAAGGATGATCAATCGAATGTTGCATAACAACTGTAATGGGGACCTCATCAGGACTAATTTCATGGTTGAAAACCTTGGAGGTAAGCATAGGAACTGACATCTCTGCATAATCATTAGTACAAACTTGATATTGTTCAACACCAAGTCTCTGTTCAAAGCACAATGAGAGAAATATGATAAAAGGAACATTAAAAATCCTAGAGGGGCATTGACTAACTGTAACAACTCCTTAAAATATAGCTCTGCATAACTAATAATGACACCAGTTATAAAAGAGCTTAAAATTTGGAGTTCAAATTCATTTGATTCCCCTGTGCTACCAGACTTACCACCTAGACTTCTAATAATTCTTGAGATCCAAAATTTCCATCTGGGGGTAAAGGCATTCATAAAAATGGTTCCTTTAGCTTTGGTGTACCCAATTTGAGAAAGAGAAACCCTTGCTACCTCTTTAGTAGAGATTGCAAAAAAAAATTGTCCGATGGGTAAGTCTAAGACAGTCCTAATCAACTCTTGATCAATGGTAATTACCTTTTTACCTTGATCAATGGTGCCAGATATTTCAGTGTTGGCATCATTTGAGATACAAGTATACCACCACTCATTTAACATCATTGGGTATGTGTGAGGCAAAGTATTGAAATATGCACCATTTAAGGGATGTGCATTTATAAAATTAATTAATTGCTCATACCCAGTGTTGTATTTGCCAGATGGAATGGAAGTGGTAGCAACTTGTTGTTAATACATACCTTAACATGCTTAACTCCATTGATCTATTATTGTTGATTTCGAAAAGAGAAATCGAAAATTTATCGCAATTCTAGGGTTTTAAAAAGCTCGTAAAGGATTTTGATCGTGTAATTTTGGAAAAGAGGGAAATCAAGGGTTTTAAATGGATTAACTTTCAAACTATGTTAGTTTAGGTGGACTACATTAAATGATTTTGTTAATAGTTAATTATAATTGTCAAAACCTAATCCCAATGTTATCTTTAAACTAACAGAGTTAAAAGTTAATATATTTAAAAAGATCCATGTGATTTAACATTTCCAATCGCAATTAAAATAAATATTTTTGGTATTTTTATGATAAGAAAAGAATAAGAATTAAAAATCTTTTTGATGTTTTTAGATTATAGAAAAGTAAAAGAAACCGTAGTTTACAAAATATACACATAACTCTAAGTCTGGTAAGATGTGAGTATGGAGACTGTGTGAGTCTATAAAACTTACACAGACTACGACCATAAAGAAAGATACAGATCGAGAGTTGAACTCTTTCATAAGAGTTACTAGGGATTTAACATTCCTAGTTAACCAAGCAGATAAAAGAATCTATCTTCATTAAGAGGTTAGTGAAAATATCTGTTAATTGGTCATTGGTTGACACATATCTGAGAATGAATTTTCCTTTTTGAACACAATCTCTGATGTAGTGATGTCCGATCTCAATGTGTTTAGTCTTGGAGTGGAAAAATGGGTTCTTAGTTATTGCAATTGCACTTTGATTGTCACACATGATGGGTGTTTTTGAAAACATCACATCACAGTCTGCGTGCAGCAACATATTCTACTTCTGCTGTGGATATAGCAACAGAGTTTTGCTTTTTTGCTTGATTAACTCACTAGTTTGCCACCTAGCAGTTGACATCCACCAGAAGTATTTTTCCTGTCCAAATTGCAACCTGCATAAACTGCATTTGTGAAACCAATTAGATCAAACCCTGAGTCTTTGGAATACCAAAGACCTTAGTTTGGAGTACCTATTAGGTACCTAAAGATCCTCTTGACAGCTTTAAGATGTGATTTTTTTTGGATTTGCTTGATATTTAGCACATAAACATGTTGAAAACATAATATCTGGTCTACTTGCAGTAAGATACAATAAAGACCCAATCATACCTCTGTATGTAGTCTGGCATACAGATGTACCAGATTCATCTTTATGTAGTTTATCTACAATACTCATATGAGTTTTCATAATAGAACAGTTATTAAATGAATATTTAGCAAGTAAATCATTGACATATTTACTTTGGTTAATAAAGATTCCATCAGATTTCTGTTGGACTTGTAACCCTAGAAAATATGTAAGTTCACCCATCATACTCATTTGATACTATTTAGACATCAAATTTGAAAACCAAGTACACATAGATTCATTTGTAGACCCAAATATTATATCATCAACATATATTTGGACTAATATGACATCACCTTTATTATTTTTAATAATTAAAGTTTTATCAATTGAACCTCTAGTAGATTTACTATCTAGAAGGAGAGTTGATAATGTGTCATACCAAGCTCTTGGAGCTTGTTTTAGTCCATATAGAGCTTTCTGCAATTTATAGACATGATTTGGAAATTTTTTGCTTTCAAAACCTGGAGGTTGTTTGACATAGACCTCCTAATGTAAATTTCCATTAAGAAATGCACTCTTTAAATCTATTTTATGTACTTTGAAGTCCTTGAATGCTGCATAAGCCAAATACTGTTTGATTGCTTCAATTCTGGCAACAGGGGCAAAGGTTTCATCATAATCTATCCCCTCTTCTTGCTTGTAACCTTGACCAACCAGTCTTGCTTTATTCCTGATGACCACTCCATCCTTGTCCATTTTATTCTTATAGACCTATTTAGTTCCAATAATGGGCTTGCCTTTGGGGGTAGGAACTAATGTCCAGACCTTGTTCCTTTAAAAATTTTTCAGTTCTTCCTTCATTGCTTTTACCCAGTCATTATCTTTTAAAGCTTCATCAACTTTCTTTGGTTCTATGATGGATAGAAAATTTGTGCAGAAGCAAAAGTTTGCAGTGGATTGGTGTGTGACTTAGGCTCTAGTCTGTACACCAACATTGTAATCTCTAACAATCTGTTCAGCAGGATGATCCTGGTGTTCTTTAATCCCTAATGATAATTCATAAGATGTTTTTGATTCATCATTATTGAGATTTGTTGTACTAAACTCTTCTTCTTCTTCCTCTAAAGTAGGCATATCTGGATCTGAGGAATATCCAGAGTAAACATTTGAGTATGATGTATATGTAGTTGAGACTTCTGGAGCAGAGAGTTCAACTATAGAACTAATTGAAGGTTGTTAGGGGGGGGGGGTTCATCATCACTTTCAAAATCTGGAGTAACAATTTCAATTTCTTCATTTGAGATCTGTGAGATCTCACAAGAGATAGTTCTTCTAGTAAATAAACATCAGATTGAGTGGGTTGTTCATTACTAGCAGTGGAATCATCAAAAGTAACATTGATGGTTTCTTCTATCTTCTTCCTTCTGTTGTTGTAGACTCTATAAGCTTTAGATATGGATGAATATCCAACAAATATACCCTCATCAGACTTAAGTTCCATCTTTGCTTACTGATCCCGTTGATTAAGGATGTAGCATTGATTTCCAAAGATGAAAATAATGAATAGTTGGAACCTTTCCATGATACAACTCATAAGTTGTCTTATCATGATTTTTGACTAAAATTGATCTATTATGTGTATAGCATGCAGTCTTAGCTACTTCTGCCCATAAATAAATTTTAATTTTAACATAACACAACATAGTCCTTGCATCTTCAATGAGTGTCCTGTTTCTCCTCTTAGCGACACCGTTTTGTTGAGGAATCTTGACAGAAGGAAAATTCTGAACTACGCCTTTGTCACACATAATTCAATGAGAGTAGAATTCTTGAATTCTATTCCATGATCTGATTGATTATCTGCTCAGGAGCATCACCTTTTGATTTGAGAAAGATAACCCATGTATACCTAGTGTATGCATCCACTACAACAATAGTATACTTCTTTCTACCCAAACTACCTATGCTCATGGGTCCAAAAAGATCCATATGAAGCATATGTAATGGTTGATCAATTATGTTTAACAATTTGGATGGAAAGTGGTTCTTGGTTTGTTTACCAAGTGTACATGCAGAGCACACTTTGTCTTTTGAATAGGTAACTTCAAGTAGACCTCTAACTAACTTTTTCTTTGATAGAAGATTGATATAAATTCAGATTAGATAATCTTCTATGCCATAGCCAGCTTAAGTCGGGTATAGATTGAGTGTAAAGACAAGTCTCTACATTCTGATATGTAGATGATAAGTCTAAGATATAAACATCTCTTTCTCTTTTAGCTAGTAAGAGTGGCTTGCCTTTCGGATCATAGTTGACAGTAACTTTCTTTCTAATTTTGATCTCAATTTCATCATCACATATATGACTTGCACTTAAGAGGTTGTACGTTAATCCCACTACATAGGAAACTTTAGTAATCTTGATGTTACCAGTTTTCACACTTCCATAACCCTGAGTTTTGGCAACAAAATTGTCACCATATTTCACTGAGGGTCCTTCTTCTTCAACAAAATCTGACAGGTTTGATAAACTTTCTGTCATATGTCTTGAGCAGCCACTATCTAGATACCACTTCTTATTACCCTGCACAAGACAAACACAACCAATTAAATGCTTTTGGGAACCCATTTTAGAATGGGTTATTTTGGTTGATTAATAGTCTTCCCTTTAACTATCCATTTGTAGATAAGTTTTATATGATGACTTGTAGTTCTTTTTTGTTGAACTTTGTTCTTTTGAACATACACATATTTCTTTTCAACAAATTTTTGAGGTGTCCTGTAATGTGAGTCTGTGCAAGTAATACCCTCATGACTAAACTTACCACAACTGTAACATTTTCTGTTCAACTTTGAAGTAGTTTTGGGTTTTAGGTTGTTGTTGCCTATTTTCACATTTGCAGGTACCTTCTTTGACCTAATATATGTTTTGAGTTCTTTGGATAACTCTTTCAATTGATTTCTTAGTCTATTAATGACCTTAGTCCAATCTTTCAAAATGTTCTGTTTAGGAGTTACCTTTCACAGAATTAGAATTTTTACATCAAGGGTTTGAATTTTTCTTTAATAGACCAAGCTCTAGATGTTTTAGATAATGAACTATCTCTCATAACAAGAGGTCTAACATGCTTATTAATAGTCTGTTGTGTGCTTTTTGATAAAACTTGAAGCACTTTCTTGGTGCTTCTGTCTACAAACTGAAGTGTCGTAATAGCAGATTTGCAATTCTTATCTATAAGTTTTCCCTGTTTGTCCAAAACTTTAGTTTTTAGTTTTTACCGTAGAAGATTTAGAATGAATCTTTTGTTTTAAGCTCTAGGATTCATAATTTCATTTGTAATGATCAGTTCTTTAGATTCAGGGAGTTGGGAGTTTACAGACTTGTTCACAGTCTGTGTCCTCTGAGTCTGACTCAGTTTCATACACAAGTTCAACTTCTGAATCCTGTTTTGGATTATCAAATGCATTAGTTAAAAACATTTTACTTCCTACAATATAACCAAAAGTGTTAGGCGGTACCTCAGGAACAAGTGGTTTAGGTTTCAAGTGATTTTTGAGATCAAATTTCTCAACTAATACAGCTTGAACTTGACTTGGAATTTGTTTTGATAAACAATCCTCATTTTTTAAAGATGAGACACACCATGGGCTAGTTAAGACATCTAGGCTAGCTATTGGACAAATTAATGGGCCTAAGCAATAGCCAGCCCGTGTGACTTCGTTTTGTAATTTCAAAGTTATATAATGTAACTCAATAATCGAGAATGTTAAGATATGTGGTTGTAGTGGATGTGGTGGGAGAATGTTAATAGTTTTATGTAATTGGTTTAAAGAAACGTACACTAGTTCTGCAATAATCAGAAGCTTAAGTATTCCAGGTTTGGGCAAACGCCATTGCAAATAGAAGCTTATTTAGACAAATGCTACAACAAAATCATGTTGAAACAGAATGTCACTGCAAGAAATGGTGATTAATTTGAGTCTCAAACTTTCATTGTTGGACCCGAGCTTCAGTTAGGCATTTCATCAAACATGTTTCATTCGACATCAGCTGACAACATTAGGTCATCATTTACCTTTGGCCAACATAACGAGACCATAATGTAACATGTAAAATCTTACTGACAGATTGAAAAGATGGAGATGCGAATTTCCACATGGAGTAATGTAAGTGGCTGAAATAATACATACCGAAATCTAACTTGTAGTTCTTGTACCACTATTTTCTTTTGAAGCTTTTTTAGACTTGAAAGGTTTGTGAAGAGTTATGCATATGATCAAACACCTATTATGCAATTTCTTAAACATAGGTATAAACACTCATTAAGAGGAAAATCCCGTTCAATGCAGTTTTAGTAACATGCTAACGGATAGTTCATAAGTGAAGCATGCTTACATTCATCTACTCGACGACAACTCAAGATATTAAAGTGTGGATTTGTAATATTTCTATTTTAGAGTCATCAGTTAATCACTTTTACATTTAAGACCCAAATCAACTGTGGGAATGCATCACCCCCGAGGTTCTTTCTCATCGAGAGTATGAAGGCAAGGAACTTATTAAATCATACTCTAAGATTTTCAAGTCATATTTTTTAACTGATATTATTTTCATGATCATATACTTTATAGTTGGTGGGTGTGTGGCCGTGCCAAAAACTTTTCACTAATCAAATGTCAACCGGTTGTCCATTTCATGTTAAACTTGTTCATTAAAGTTGAATCTTTTTGACAACTTGTCAAACATATTGAAATTCTCTTGTAGTGTATTTAGTACCTTTCTTGAATATCATCGTATTCAAGCATTTACAACCTTAAAAGTTGTTTAATTAATTTTAAACAGAGATCTATTATGGTAATGAAGTTTGCTAATCATACATTATAAATTTTTTTAAAGTGAAAGAATATAACAAAAATGGTGGCTTTTCCACCTGACCTGACTCAACCCGACCATGACATATTTTAAGATTACATAATTTGACCCCAATTGATTATGATCATTTAGCTGATCCACCCTTTAGTTGTCTTGGAGCGTATTATGGGCATTCAACACAAGATTTATGTTCACATATCTCATAAAATTCAAGCAACTTCTCTCTCACACATATTTGTTGCAAATCCTTCACGGGTATAAACCATTTTTATCTATGGTTATATTGGTTTTATTTCTCTCTGATTCTTGCTTTGATTGACAGGATGACATAATGAAACTTCACGGCAACATACATGAACTTTCATCTTAAGAGTTCAACGGTTTTCTATTTGGTTTTATTTTTGTTCTTGTTTAGCTATCCGCAAGGAAAAATTAAAATGGAGATTTGTTATAGAGGTATAATCATTGCATAGAAAGATTAACATTAATTAAATATTGATGTACGTACCAAAACACTGAATTTGTTGTTTGACGTATACTTTAACCTTCTAGTAACACACTAAATTTGGTATATATATATCACCAAATTTATTGGATAATGACATTAAACTAGTGCAACATACATTTTTACTAAAAAATTAAAAGTTGATCACCTTGATTATAAGCTTACAAAATGACTTAACTCAAATAAAAGTATGAAACCACAATTCTCAAACTTTAATTTCATGAGAGTACGTTTCGTTACTCATTCCTCTTGTGTTCATTGAGCATATAAATGTGTGTAAATGGAAGTTTAGAATTTTATAATCACTACACGAAAGGTAGCCCCATCAAGTCTACGTATGTCGACACTATGGACATAGTATTTTTATAAGCAATACGGTTACTAAATTGTAAGTTAAGATTTTTTAAAAATATATTGAGCTCCTCTTGTGCATCATCTGTTATATTTTTTGAATATTTAAATGATCAAATTATTACCTTTAAAGTTAATAATGATTGAATTCTTAAACTTTTAATGTTTTTTCGTTATAGTCATTTACCTCATTGCTCAACTATAGGCGATGTTAAATCACTCCATTAAGATGCTCTAACCCGTTGAACAAGTAAAATGCCAATGTGAATGCCACATGTAGACGTTTCAGTGATTTGACACTAGTGCATCCTAGACGATATTTTTATTTAGTAATATAGTTATATCAATATTATCCTAAGTTTCTAACAATAAAAAATAACCCCGTCTGTTATTACTGATTCACTCAAGCCATCATTCATGTTCCTCTTCTAGAAATGAAAAAATTGTTACGGCCAAATATGAAAATATGAGAAAAAATACAGTAGGTTTCTTTAACGCATTCACTTATTGTAAATTAATGTCTCAATAAAAATCTTTCAATAAATAATGCTTCCAGAGAATTAAGTGAGAGTAACAGATATTTTTTCCAACTCTAAATAATGAAGATCCACTCTAATCCACCTCTGTTTCATCAAATTATAATTCATCAAACGAATCAAAACAAAAAACTTCTCCATTAATCTTCGTCTCCAGTTACATTACACACACTTCTCAATTGTCATTGTCGTCCATACCAAAGACCACCAACACTGATAAATTGCTAGTAAACGCCACCTAACCACACTGAACGTTTCGTCATCTATCGGTTCATTTCCAAAAATTGAAACACTAAACCTTAATTAGTTCCGTATAACTATTTACAGAGATGGAGTTAAAAAAAATAATTAAGAAGGTAAAAAGAATTGTTCATTTTTGAGGAGTCAAAAGTCATAAAATATTATTAATATCTTTAAAATTTATTTTTTAAGTAAGTGGAAATACCAAAACGGGATAGTCGCCTCTCTGCCGGTGAAAATACCGAGGCAGGATAGGCACCCTCGCTGGACGCTAGTGTAATGGAAGTCTTGCTAAACAGGTGTCTTGTGATCAGGAAATACAAGCCCATCGCCCCGGCACCGCATAAGCGAGCTAACGCTCCTCCTGAAGAAAAGGTAGCAGTGCACAGCAAAGTCATGGAGATAGGGAATCTCTGTCTTTCCCCACCCCGTTTTTTCTTGACATTGTACCTTTCTATAACGTTATTTTCTATCAAATGCACCCCTTAAGGGTGCAAAAAATCATTATATTTGAGTTATGGTTTCTTTTCTCTTCTGCCAACCATATAGACATTTTACTTCTGGCAGTGATTTAACATCGTCTTAAGATCGCCTGAAGGATAGTTAAGCGATGAGGTAAATGGTTAAGATGGAAAAAGTTAGAAAGTTTAAGAATTAAACCATTATTAATTTTGAAGGTAATAATTTAATCATTTAAATATTTAAAAAATATAATAGATCATAAAATCTATCTAATCTAAATTATGTAGTAAACTGGTTGTCTCATTATATGACATTCGGGCAATGAAAGGAACATATACCTACCACTTCCTTTATGAAAAGAAGACAAAACAAAGAAAAGGGGTCTTTAACTAATATAATCAGTGCCAAAACTATTATCTTCTTGTTAGTTGTGTTCAGAATATTACAAATTGCAGCATCAAAGGTAATGAATAATTATTGACATGGTCCAATCACTTTGATTCCAATATCTAATGATATTAGCACCCAACTAGAAGGGGTTAATATACTCCAAGTCACTGTACTCTTAAAAAAAATTATTTACATCATCATATACTTATGTTTTGTATAACACGATCATTGTACACAACGAAAAACTTTAAAATCATTACTTGACTTTAAAAAGACAACATCCAACCGACTCCAAATACTGGTTACGTGCTACTAATCGGCTGCCCTGTTAACTATATTCCAGGTCATCTAATTTTAATCCACATCATTTATTTCAAGTTATGTTATATATACACGTCACTTATTTCAATTTTTATTACGGATTTACGGTATACTGCTCATTTACACTTTCATAAACTAAATGTTCGTTTTTATTATCTTATAAATTATTGTACATATTTCTCTTGGAGCCTGTTCTTCCGTTACATGTATTGTTATATGTTATTTTATTATCACGTTAGTATAACTTTTCTTTCGTTCTAATTATATATGTGATTTTCCTTTTATTTAATCTTCTTCATCAATTTCAGTCTTTCATCATGACAATTAGCACCAGTAAACACTATCTTATTTTGTAAAAAACTGAGGGTTTGCATGAAGGGAGAATATGATCAAGTACTTATAATATATATGATCATATGAATTGGTCATTAAAATTACTCATAATATGTGTTTAACTAATAGATTAGGTTTAGCGAGCTTCAACAAGATAATTGGAAAATGATATGATAAATTATATATTTCGGACTTGCTTAGGGGATGTGACTAATTAAGTGTGAATGTCGTGTCGGTAAGAAGATTGACATTTTGCTTAGAACACGATGAAGGAAATAAATCTATATATATATTAAAGAAGTATAGATGGTTACTTTATATTTTGTTATATAAGCAAAATGTCACGTGACGACTTTTAAATTTTTTAAATTAAATTAAATAAACAATTAGAGTTAGATAATATTTGAAATAATATTAATTAATAAAATAAATCTACGAATCTTACTCAAACACCAATTGTAAAATAATAATAAACTATTAAAATAATTAATTATATTAAATTTAATACTATTAATATTATTATTTAATTCCTTAAAAAGTAGCAATCTAAGAATTTAAAAATAATCAATTATATTAAATTTAATAATATTATTTAATCTGTTTAAAGTAGCAATTGAATTTATTTTGGTCAATTTTGTAGTTTCAAGTTACGATTGTCTATTTATTTTTTAATGATGAATAAATATTACATTATAAAGATTGTATTATTTAGATTGTCATGCATTGCACGGGTTTAAGTCTAGTATAAATATAAATATAAATATAAATAATAAGGTTTAATATAAAGTCATTATCTCGATTATATCTAGGTAGATGAGAATTTAAATGTTCGAATCTGATTATCATATCATGCCATATTAATGGACGGCGGTTTGTTTTTGCCTCGGTGCAATATTCGTCAAGACTTCGCGACTTATAAAATATAATAGTAAAAAGAAAAATGTAGTAAATAGACTAAGGGTTGGTGCACTAATTTGTGTTATATTATGATTTATTGTAAGTAAGTAACTAAAACAATTTTCATTGTACAACTTTTAATTATTTATGTCGTACACATTTGCTACTTTTTCATTGAATATTCTTTATTTTTGTAGACTTTTTTCTGAATGGCAAAAATTTATTTAGAACTAGCAAGCTGCTAGAAGTTACAACTGAAAATTAGCTATTGGATTAGAAGTCCAATTAGCCCAACAAAAATAAACATTCCTATTTCTATTACAGAACCATAGAAATGATAAATCAACAATGCTATCATAGAACTCGTCGTGACGGAAATTAGACGAGCCAAAGATAATGTTATTCCGAAATTTCCATAACGACCAAATCGCCGCATTGAGGATGGACTCCGTAATAGCCTTGGCGAGCTTCGTCATTTGGGAGGAGTCTAACCACGTGAACAAAGCAAATAACGAGTTACAAGCTGGCACCTCCATAGCTAACCATGAGAAAATTTTTATTCAAACCGCACAAGCAAAACTACATTCCCAAATGAGATGATTTATCGTTTCCATCTGCATTAGGCAAGTAAGATATGATAAAGATTGTAACTCCAGACCTTTTTTGCTTAAATTTGAACGGGTTGGAAGACAATCACGAAGAGCCCTCCAAATCATAATGTTAACCTTCTTAGGGACATAGCGATTCCATCTGGTAAATGAATTAGAAATCGGAAGGGAAACACTGTCAATATATTTTCTCGTGTCTGAAACCTTGAAGAGCTTAGAAGGACCGAAACTCCAGATCCATTTATCATCTTGATCCGAGAGCGAAATGTTAAGAAGCATGGCAGAAAGGTTTGAAAGCTCCTCAAAAGCTAAGCCCCTAGTAATATGTCTAGCCGAAGACCAGGTCCATTGAGAATTCCATTTATCTTTAACAAAAGAATTAGGATGAAGATCTAGATGAAAGAGCCTTGGAAAAACTTCTTTTAAAGAAGTATTCCCAACCCAAACATCATGCCAAAATAAGGTAGAATGACCATTCCCTAATGCTTTGGAAAGGGAAGAAAGAGGAATTGTACTAGAATTATGAAGTCTGTATATCGACTTGATGATGTTACTCCACAGGCCAGCCGAATTAATGAGCTTAAAAATAAGAGTGGGTCGCACTTTTGGAATGGATGAATCAAATAATTTTGGCCCAAAGGGCTTGAGGTTGATGCACATACATCCATCTCCATTTTTGAATCAAGGCTTGATTTAGCGCTTTTAAACTTCCAATTCCAAGACCCCCGTTTGATTTGTGAGATAAAGACGAGTCCCAAGCAATCCAATGGATATTTTTGACCTGATCCGAGGAGCCCCAAAAGAAGTTTGCTCTTATAGACTCCAACGTCTTAGTCACCGAAATAGGCATTGGAAAAAGAGACATATAATAAGTCCCTAAAGCACCGAGGACCGAAGTTAATAGAATAGAACGCCTACCTATTGACAAAGTCGAAGCTTTCCATGTAGAAAGACGCTTATGGAATTTATCAATTATAGGTTTCCAACTATTAGCTCGGTTCATATTATTACCCACCGGGAGCCCCAAGTAAACAAAAGGAAGGATCGACGGCTTACATCCTATAAGGCTTACTGAGTGTTCAATTTCCATAGAATCAACACCAACACCAAATAAGCATGATTTATGAGGATTAACGTTTAGGCCCGAAACCGATTTAAAGCAATGCAGAAGGTTAACCATATTAACAACATTTTGAGAAGACCACTCGCCAATAATCATAGCATCATCAGCAAAAAGAAAATGGGAGATACTAAGAGCACCCATTTTAATGCTAGAGAAAAGACTAGCATCTACCGCATCTTTAATTGCAACGTTAAAACCCTCCATCGCAATAATGAATAGAAACGGGGAAAGAGGATCACCTTGACGCAAGCCTCTTTTTATAGAGAATTCTTTAGATGGGCTTCCGTTAATTAACACAGACGATTTGGCCGAATTCAAACATGCTTCAATCTGGTTCTTCCATTTTTGACGAAATCCAAGCATATTCATTAAAGAGAATAAATAGTCCCAAGCAACCGAATCAAACGCCTTTTCCAAGCATATTTTTTAGACTTGGCAGTTAGATATGTTATCACATCATCAAAAACCGACTTTATATTACTGATTTCTAAATCGGTAAATGTATACAAAATAATAGTTTAAAGTTGATTACACCAAAAAAAAAGTCATTCTAATTTCTTTCAACTACTACAAGTCAATCTTAGAGTAAATTACACGAATGATTCATGTAATTTACAATATTTTCATTTACCATCTCGTTTCACGTGAAAAGAATGTACTATTGGCACTACGAATTAAAAAAAAAGTGGTCTACATCGATTTAAAGTAATTCACACATGTTAGGTGTCATGATACGAACCTATCCCATACTACACCCGTATCATTGATATGAACCTATCCTATGCTAGGCCCATATCAAATTATAAGCTCAAGTGTAGAACTAACTCTCAAAAGCTAGCTTGTAGGAGGAGGGGACACCTAGACTTATAAGCCACCAAACAAACTTTCATTTGGCCGATGTGTGATTGTAACAATACCCCACGCTTTGAAGAACCAACGTCCTCGTTGGTCACGGTTGACACCCCTCTTTGGGTTCAAGGCACCACTCCATAGGCCACCACTCCAAGCTCGTTGATCACGACTATGTTGGTCACGGTTGGCACCCTTCTTTTTTCGGGTCCAAGCCACCACTCCATAGGCCACCACTCCGAGTGTTGAAACCTCGAAAGGTAGGGCTGGCTCTGATACAAATTGATACGAAACTATTCCATACTAGGCCCGTATCATTGATATGAATCTATCCCATACTAGGCCCATATTAAATTATAAGCTCAAGTGTAGAACTCACTCCCAAAAGCTAGCTTGTAGGAGGAGGGGACACCTAGACTTATAAGCCACCAACCAAACTTTCATTTGGCGATGTGGGATCGTAACATGTCAGTTACATATTACTATTTTATTCAAATTATATTAAATTCTATTTTAAAATATCAGTCAGATCTCTATATAAAGGAAACGTAAATAAAGTTAGATACTTGGAGTGGGTTAGATGTTGTCTTTTTTAAGTCAAGTAAGGATTTTGAAGTTTTTCGTTGTGTACAATGATCGTGTTATATAAAAAATAAGTATGATGATGAAAATAACTTTTTTTAAGAGTGCAGAGACTTGGAGTACATTAAACCCTTCAAGTTGGGTGCTAATATAATTAGATATTGGAATCAAAATGGTTGGACCATGTGAATAATTATAAATTACCTTTGATGCTGCAATTTGTAATACTTAAAACACAACTAACAAGAAGATCATACTTTTGGCACCGATTATATTAGTTAAAGACCCCTTTTCTTTGTTTTGTCTTTTTTATAAAGAAAGTGGTATAGGTATATGTTCCTTTCATTGGCCAAATGTAATAGAATGATATATTTTTTTTAACATAATCTAGGTAAGTTTTATCACCTGATATATTTTTTTTAACATTTATATGATTAAATTATTATCTTTAAAATTAATAATGGTTTAATTCTCAAATTTTTAATATATTTCCATTTTGACCATTTACCTCATCGCTCAACTATCCTTTAGATGATCCCAAATCACTGCATTGAGGATGCTCTAACCTGTTGAACGAGTAAAAAGTCTATATGAATGGCAGAAGAAAAAAGAAACCATAGCTCAAAAATAATGATTTTTTGCACTGCAAATGGGTGTAGTTGGCTGAAACCAACGTTGTAGAAAGATATAACGTCAAGAAAACATGAGGTGGGGAAAGATAAAGATTCCCCATCTCCATGGCTTTGTGGTACACCGCCACCTTTACTTGAGGAGGAGAGTTGGCTCACTTATGTGGTGCCAGGGCAACGGGGGTTATATTTCCAGATCTCAGAAACCTGTTTAGCATGCTTCCATTACACTAGCGTCCACCGAGATGGCCTCGTCATTTACATTTGCAGAGGGGCGCCTCTTCCTATTCGTCGTCGGCTCATCATCTAGAATGTTAACAATATTTACTTGTTGCGCCATGGTAAATATATAAGTACGAGAAGAAGGATGACTGACCTTGAAGAATTGAGAAAAAGTTACTGGAAACCAGAAAAACTTGATCGGAAAGCATGAATGATTGCTGGAAAACTGTTGAATGCAATGCTCGCGTAAAAAGTATATGCAAGGACTAGGGGTTGGTATACATATATGTTTGCTGCGATGGGCCGGGGCATATAGGCCACAATGTCAGCCCTACACGTGTATGGCTATAACATGACTCAAACACCAACCGTTCATATGCCAGCTGTATAGTGATGTCATCATAACAGCAGACACACTTTTTTTCTTTCAACTGACACACGTAGAGACATGAGATGACATGCATTTAATGCATATCCCATGCGCATTTAATGTGTGCCATCACGTTAAATAAATTTGAAGCAAAGGAAACAATTTCCAACTCAGAAGAGGTAATTGAGATCGACATCACATCCTTACAGAATGTAATACCCAACTGGCGGACTTAATAAAGTATATAAGAACCCAAGTAAAGCTATCCTTGGGCGCCCCGGACATTGCCTTTTTGGCATATGCTTTTGGTGGCTGAGTGTCAGCTTTCACCTTTTTGCGCTTCTCAAACATTTTGGTTAAGGATTGATCATCTTGTGCTAACTGTGAAGCCTGCTTAGGATTGGTTGAAGATTGTGATTTTGAAAACTTGGTGGTAGATTCTGGGATAGAAGAAGTGGGTTTACTTGAATTCTTGGCATCCTTTTTAGAAATTTGGGAGGAAAAAATTTGTTGAGTATCCATACTTGAGGTTTTAGTAGAGTTAGTCTTCAGGACAGGTTTTTTCTTCTGTGCAAGTTGGCTTGATGTTCATGTCTTTGCTGGTTGGTCATCAGATTGATCCTGTGCTGGCTGGTCATCATCATCATCTGAACTTGATGATGACTCAGGAGGTTGGGTTACAGTAACTGCAACATCTGGAGGAATAGTAGCCAACATATAGAGGGAGATAAACCTTGATGAGGTTTTCTCAATAACTTTATGAAACATCTTGTCTCCCATAAACACATCACCTGCATCCAAATCTTCTAAATCTTTGTAATCTTCACCAAGGATACCCTCAATAATCAAACTCAAGAAACGAGGAAATGGGACATTCTTTTCCTTTTTCTTTCTTTCAATCTTCTCTCTTAACTCAGTGTAAATGAGAGTAGCAAAATCCACGTTCCTTCTAAAAAATGAGAGCATGACCCAACTGTAACTCAAAGTTGTTACATTGGTCCTTGCTTCCAAACTTGTGACTCATACACCATATAATAACCCCAAAGAAATAGCTCCAGAAGCCATTCATTTTGACACGTTTAGACCTATTATTGAAATGTTCAAGATATCGAATGAAGCTAAGAACTTCATGTCGACAAGCTGTAGGTGATTGATAATCAACGAATGGTTCATCTGTTAGTTTTAGATATCTACGAAGCTCTGTTGAGATAACTATGGATTTGCAATTGCTAACAGTTTCAGAGATATAAGTAGAGCCTAAGTTGGATTTGGTAACAACACATGTATATCAAAATTCAATAAGTGTTTGAGGGAAGGTTTGACAGGGTGTTGTTGTTAAAGCATAATAAATTGGGGAATTTTTGAAATAAACCACCATATTCCTATAACCTGCGTTCCTGTAATTCTTAGGAATTGTTGGTCAGTAGAGATAAAGTGTAACTCTACATCTTCTTTCATGACATGATCTCTTATGAAATGGTACCTTATATCAATATGTTTGGTCCTTGAATGCATAATGGGATTGTTGGTGATGGCAATGGCACTTGTAGTATCACAATAAATTGGAGTCTTTGTGAATTCCATTCCATAATCCTTGAGCTGATTCTGCATCCATAGAAATTGAACACAACAACTACCAGCAGAGACATACTCCGCTTCGGCAGTAAATGTTGATACTGAGTTCTGTTTCTTGGATGTCCAGCTAACCAACTTACTCCCTAGTAGTTGACAACCATCAGTAGTGCTTTTCCTATCAATCTTACATCCTGCAAAGTCTGCATCTGAATAACCAATTAGATCAAAATCACAGTCTTTGAGATACCAAAAACCAAGGTTTGGAGTAAGATACAATAGAGATCCAATCATGCCTCTATATAATGTAACATCAATGGGTTTACCATTAGTGTCAGCATCAATTTTAATAGATGGCTGCATTGGAGTTCCAATAACCTTACAATCAGCAAAGGCAAATTTCTTTAAAAGATCATTTATATACTTGCCTTGATAGATGAAAATGTCATCATCAAGTTGTTTAATTTATAAACCAAGAAAGAAGGTTAGTTCTCCCATTAAACTCATCTCATACTTATCTGACATAAGCTTAGAAAAGTCTTGACAATGTTTTTCATTTGTTGAACCAAAGATAATATCATCCACATAAATATGTACCAACATGATATCACCATCTATTTCTTTTATGAAATGAGTGGTATCAATTTTGCCAACTTTAAATTTGCATTCAATTAGAAAATTGTGAAGTGTTTCATACCAAGCTCTAGGTGCATGTTTTAGGCCATATAGAGCTTTGTCTAACTTATAGATGTGATTAGAAAATTGACTACATTCCATTGAGAAATGTACACTTCACATCCATCTGAAATACTTTAAAGATTCTGTAAGCAGCAAATGCCAGAAATATCCTGATAGCTTCCAATCTTGCTACAGGGGCAAATTTTTCTCTATAATCCAATCCTTCTTCTTGCCTAAAACCTTAAGCAACTAATCTTGCCTTGTTTCCGATCAAAACCCCATTCTCATCCATCTTGTTTCTGAACACCTATCTGGTACCAATAATTGTTTTATTATGTGGTACATGAACTAATGACCACACTTTATTCCTTTCAAATTAAGAGAGTTCATCTTGCATTGCTCCTACCTAACTTGGGTCAGAAAGTGCTTCATCAATCTTTGTGGGCTCACTCTTGTACACAAAGTTTACATGTATATAGAAATTGCTTCTTGTCTTAACACCATCACTTGGATCACCAATAATATGCTCTATAGGATGTGCCTTTGTCCATTTACTAGCATATATAGGTGGTTCAGGTGTTCTACCAAAACCATGTTGACTAGTGGAACCAACATTTGTGGTTACTGCAGCTTGTGCTGGTTGATCTTGAATCAACACATCTTGTATGTCTTCTAAGCTGCCTGCACTAGAAGTGTCACAATCTGAAGTATCATCTTCTTACTCTTCATTAGAGTTGTTTATAGGTTTGTTGTTGAGTACAACTTCCAACATTAGAGTGTTGGGAGATGTGATTGACCTATCTTCACTAGATTTAGGGGATTCCATATGTTGATCGGTATGATCATCATTTGGAGCAAATGAAGTAGGAGTAGATTGTGCTAATTCTTCAAAATCCAATGGTGAATCTTCATTATCATTAGGAAGAGATGATGCAGATGGTGTATTCTCATCAAATGTGACATGAATAAACTCTTCCATACATCCTTTTTCTTGTTAAATACTCTATATGCTTTTGACAGAGTAGAGTAACCAGGAAATATACCAACATCAGCTTTTGCATCAAACTTTCCAAGTTGATCTCTAATATTGAGAATAAAACATGGACTTCCAAATACATGGAAAAGGCTAATATTAGGTTTTCTTCCTTTCAACACTTCATAAGCTGTCTTTTGACGCCTCTTTACAATTAATGATCTATTTTGAGTAAAGCAGGCAATATTCACTACTTCTGCCCAAAAATAGCTCTTCATTCTTGATTCAGCAATCGTTGATCTTGCAGCTTCAATGAGTGTTCTATTTCTTCTTTATGCAACACCATTTTTTTGTGGTGTTCTCACAGCAGAGAAGTTTTGTGAAATGCCTTTGTCAACACAGAAAGATTCCAACACATGGTTTATGAATTCTGTACCATGATCACTTCTGATTTGCTTTATTTGTTGTCCATTTAGAACTTTCATCTTCTTAACAAAGTTGATGATTTCTTCTGTTGCATCACCCTTCTACTTTAGAAAGTACACCCAAGTGTATCTTGAATATTCATCAACAATTACCAAAGTGTATCTCTTTCCACCAAAACTTGGAGTGCTCACAGGACCAAATAAATCTATGTGGAGCGTATGTAGTGGCTGGATAATGGACGAAACTTGCTTGGACTTGAATGAAGCTCTGTGATGCTTGCGTTTTTCACAACCTGGACATAATCTGTCCTTGACATAAGTCATGCAGGGTCTGACACTAATCCTCTGCTGGCTAGCTTATGGATATCTTTGAAATTGAGGTGTGAGAGCCTTTTGTGCCATAACCATTTAAAGTTGTCTGCTGACTTGGAGTAGAAGTAGGTGTCACTTGTGGTAAAAGTAGTATTCATATCAATTTGATACATGTTAGTTTACTTATGCTGATCAGATTATATTTTAAGAGTTGAGTTCAAATGAGAATGAAAATTTTAGTGAGAATGAAGGAATAAATCCTAGCCATCCATTTGGCAAAACCCAATTTCCCCCAAGGTTAAATATCTTACAAAGGGCTAATCTAAAAATCAGCGTTCTTTTCTCTACGATTCGACATCCCTCATGACATATTTTCGACGAAATTATTTTTTTATTTTTATTTTTTAATTTGAAAACCGGTAACTCATGTGTTAGAGGTCGGTAACAAATGTGTTACGAGCGACTAATACATGTGTAACCATCAACTAACACATGTGTTACCAGCAGCTAACACATGTGTTATGTAAGTCTCTAGATCTTGGTTAGCGATAACGGATTATCTTTTAGGTATTGAGGTGCGGAATCCCTCAATACTTAAGGTTTATTGCTTATATAACTTTGCAATTAATTAACAAGCTTCGTTTTGATATTAACTAGTGTTAAACAATCAAAACCGAGCCTATTCAATAAATGCTTTTATATCTGCACAGATTTCGAGGAGAGAATACTTAAATATTTGGTGTGTGTGTGAAAAGCACGGATTTCTAGGTCTTTTTTTTTAATAATGAGCAGCATTAAAATATTTATATCTGGTTCAACTCGCAGGCCATGGGCTTTGCGAGTTGACTCAACTCGCAGCCCATGGGCCTGCGAGTCCAGATGATTGCGAGCCCAGATCTCAACTCGCAGGTAAGACCTGCGAGTCCAGATATCAGCGAGCCCAGATCTCAACTCGCAGCTGAGAGCTGCGAGTCCAGATGGTTGCGAGATGAGATCTCAACTCGCAGGTCAAACCTGCGAGTTGACTTCTCAATTCGCGAATTTTGACTTTAACTTGAAATCGATACTTGTTCAATAACATTTAACAAATAATAATAACAAGTTAATATCATATATTTACGAGTCTAAACCAATTTATACAAGTTTGACAATAAATACACTAGTCCTATTACAAGCTAGATCTGTTGTCACAATAATATGTCCCAACAGACTCCCCCTTGACAATAGCTCTAGCGTCGTTATCTTCAACTTTGTCCTTGGTCTTCACTTGTAAATTCTACTGCCCATATGAATCTTCATTCTAACACAAGTCTTCACCATTAATTGATAATCTCTTGCAAGATCACCCCATGCTTCAGTCGTCAGGATCCTAATTTCGTTTAACTTTAATAGGTCCTTCTTCGACAGATTCATCAGGTGTCGATGGTCATAGACTGTCAGAATTACTCTTTCTCCTCCTTCAACTTCATCATCAGCTTCAACCATGACAGCTTCACCAGTCTCAGAATCCACGTGCCAATTCAGAAGATTTCCCAGAATATTCTGTGGCATAGGTTTTAGTGGTATCTGCTGTATGCACTTGACAGCTGGATAAGTTTTCTTCCTTAATCTTCGGCCAGTTCTCTGACTTCGTTCCTTTAATTTGATCGTCTTTCCGACTCTTGGCTTAATCTTCTCAAACTTCATTGATCTACCCTCAGTCCGAATGATTCTCTCAACATACCTTGCGTAGGGATCATTACTGGGATTTATCAGTTCTAAGCGTGCCAAGTCTCGAATTTCAAATCGAGGAAGCGAACTGAATACTTTAAGCTTCTTATCGAAATATTGAACTCCGTCAAATCTTTTGATAGCGAAAAGTTTCAAGTCAGAATCAAAATACCAGCCGATGATCCCCTTCCTTGGAACTTTCTTTCCAGTTATATCTACTTCAGACATCCCAACCTTTTGCTTTCTCCTTTTCAGAGGTCTAAACATGGGATTATTTCTGAGTTTCTCTGGAAGGTCATCTTCTGATTCAGAACTGGTTGAGTCATCTAGACTTTCATCTAATTCAACGACCCTTTCTCCATCTTCTTCCTGGATGACCACTTTAGTTGTAGATGGGCTTACAATGTGTTCAACAACATCAGCGTCAAGATCTACACATTCGTCTGCCCCATCATTAACAATGAAAGTCCAATCTTCAGGAGGTACAAACTCTCCTTCTTCAAGGTCAAAGTCAATGTCCTCATCTAATTCATCTGGCATGTCGCCTTCAGAATCTGATAAGTTCAACATTTCATGACCTATAGAAATATATACACAAATAGATTAATATCATAAGTTCTTTCATTGATTTCCCTGAATCAATCTAAGATTTTTCTTATTAATCCCTTTGTGTATTTAAAATATATTATATATATATATATACTTATTCAAATCTTTCATCGATTATGATAATCGATCTAAAATTTGAATAAGTCTTGTAATATGCGAACATCATATATTATATGATTTTATAACTCTTTTATCGATCATAGTCAATCTAGAATTACAAAAGGCTTATAATATACAAACATTCATAATTATAACATTTTAAACATTCAAGTTTAAACATCTTAATTACAGAATTATATTACAAAATAATTCAAAGTTACACTGTATTAATAATTACAATCAGTCTATATTAATACAAGTGTCACCTTCTTCAGCTCCACCCTTCGCAGCACCAGCTCCAGCTCCACTACCACTTGCTTCAGCAGACTCCCCCTGAAATGTAGTCTGCTGACCAGTCGTTGAAGGACCAGCCAACTCACTTTCTTTTCCAGCTGCGGGATCATCGTCTTCATCATTCTTATTCTTCTTCGCCAGCTCATCTTCCTTGCAGGACTCTTGATATATCAATACCTCCCCTTGAGATGGCTTGTCCTTCAGAAGGCTGATGACCAGGCGATCAAGTCTATCAATTTGCCTCTGCTTGTCAGCTACATCATCTATCAGATTGTTATTCGTCTTGATGAGCAGTGAATAGGCATCATTCTGATTAGTCATGTTATCAGACATAGACAGCATTTGAGAAATCAAGAATTTGACGGTTTCTTCCAACTCTCGAACTCTGGACTCTAAGCTATTAATATGATCAGAATCAGTCGCAGAGGAGGTGGATGGAGCAGCAGTAGTGGTGGTTGGTGGCGTGGGAGCGGGCGGTTGCATTTTCTTCGCTATCTCGGTAGCAACATCGGTTAATAGACGCGCTGCGACCCTGCTAGATTTGGTGGTTGGGTGCGAAGACGGGCGAACCAAAGCAGCAATCATTTCAGCCTCTAAGGGCGTAGAACTGGATTGTAGATGAGCTGCAGAGGTTGAAGCTGTTTGTCTGAGCAGTTTGCGAGGTCGAGTAATGAGCACCTCCTCCTCTTCTTCTTCATCCTCATCTTCATCAACCAAAACAAAATCGGGATCTTGGTCCACGGCTTTCCTCTTTAACTTCAATGCCGGATCCATAATCAATTTTGATCCTTGACGAATCATCCCTTCAGGGATACCGGAGACAAACCCTGGTGGTCCACTCTCATCATCATCATCATCAGCATCAGACCCAGATTCAGAAGCAGAAGCAGCTTCTCCATCTCTGCCCGATGGCCCAACAGCATCAGGTGCCTCTGTGGATGGTTCTTCAAACCTTGGTGCCTCAGCAACATACTGATCCACATCCTGCATGATGGGATCATTTGCATCATCGTTCTTAGCCAGTACTTGCTGCACCACTTCAGCTGCAATGTCAACATCAACTTGTTGCTCTTGCTGATTTGCTTGAATAAGAACCTCCTCAATCAGTTCTTGTGGCTCAGAAGCACCCTCGTCCACATCAACATCTAGCCAACCATGATTTGGTGGCGCCACATACGTTGGATTAATCAAAAATCCAAACAACTCTGTCAGCTGTGGTTGCATCTCGAATCTGCGAGAGGTTTGCATAAACATCGCATTATATGCCCTTAACCCAATGGTATCAACCTTCAGATCCGCTTGAAAAACCGGCAGATCAGGGATAGAGGCCCTAATAATCAGCATGCAAAATCGGGGATAGATCATGAACTGCGATCTAACTCCCCCCAAAATTTGGCGTACAATCTCCCCAAAGATGTAATCTGAAAAGCTTTATGGTTTGTTATAAACCAGTGACAGTAAAGCAGATAGGAGAGAAGAGCTCAACTCATCGTATCCTCCCTTCTTCGGTCCAAAGATAGTTACAAGGACATGCCATAAAAACCTCCACTCACCAAAAACGAGCGCCTTCAAGAACTGACGCCCTCTCTTGGGTCCAACATACCCCATACGTGTCAGTGCACCCTCAATAAAGTCCGAAGAGAACTCAGTAGGTCCATCTTCCTGCTCTACAGTGCCCAACTGTAGGATGTTCCGAAGATCGGATGCAGAAAAGGTAACTGGAAGATCATTAATCCTCGTTCGAATGACCGGAGGATTCACCGATGTATCATATACAATATTTGCCCAGAACTGGGTTAGTATATCTCGTGATAGGGCCGGTGACTCGGTGATTGCAAATTGAATCCTTGATCGACTCAGAAAAGTAAGAATCCGTGCTATCCTGGATGCACCTCGTGCATTGATATCCAGATCGACGAGCACATTGTGCTGAGCAGCAAATTGTCGAACCATTTCTGTAATAACAACAACATATCACACTAATGTTAGACAAACAGTTTAACAAATATTGATAAACTTATATGATCTACAACTCATAATTGAACTATTAAGTTGTGTAACTTAATTATCAATTATAGTTGTTCAACATATACAGAATCAATAAGTCTAACTTTCAAATTAACCTGCTACACAAATATATTACTTATTACGGAAAGTCATAAGTCTTATATATAGAGTATACGGTTTTACGTGTTTACATTTAAGTCGACACGTCTAACCGTAGACTATTTTAACTTATAAACGCTCAATTAGTTAACTAATCGAGAGATCGTAAATTAAAATTAGAAATCAAAAGTTTCAAAAAGTCAACTCGCTAGTTCAACTCGCAGTCAACAAGTCAACTCGCAAGTTCAACTCGCAGTCAACAAGTCAACTCGCAAGTTCAACTCGCAGGTTCAACTCGCAAGTTCAACTCGCAGTCAACAAGTCAACTCGCAAGTTCAAACTCGCAGGTTCAACTCGCAAGTTCAACTCGCAGTCAACAAGTCAACTCGCAAGTCAACTCGCAGGTTGGACTCGCAAGTCAACTCGCAAGTTGGACTCGTAAGTCAAACTTTGAGTTCAACTCGCAGAATGAATGTTGACCCGTTGACCTGCGAGTTGAGTTGGATCTCAACTCGCAGGATGAACTGCATAAATGACATCATTTTAATTTTCAATTTTAAGAAGTTTTAACATGATCAGCCTATGTCCTCAGTTCCAACATACTCCTATTAACATAAAACCGAAGATTCTTGTTATTTTAAGCCTTATTTCATTGATTTTGTAATTTAAAAACCAAAACCCTCATTTTTTATAAAAATGCCGATTTTGAATTAAATACGCAGTGAAATTCCTTGAAATATACCTTAAAATGTTCACAAACTTAAAATGTATAATATCTAAGAGCTGAAAAGTCCGATCCTCAAACAAAAATTTTAAAAATGAAATAGATAAGGTCTCGGTTCGCAAGGGAATTTGGGTTCGCAAGAAAGTGTGGGTTCGCAGGATTGTTGTCTTGTGAACTCGCAACCCTTTTATACTTACTGAACTCGGCTCGCAGAACTCAACTCGCAGAGTTGAGTTCAACTCGCAGCCCAAAGTCAACTCGCAACACTGTTCTCAGCTCGAAGTTTTTGTCTAAAAATTACATTTTAATTACAAAACGTCATTTTTAAGTCCAAATTGCATACAAGTCTAAAATCTGAGGATCTTTCACTTGTTTTTCTTATGGAATAGCGAACAAGTCTAAAATAAAATATTTTTCACTTGTCGTTCTTAGAAAAACGCGCACAAGTCTAAAATCTGAGGATCTTTCACTTGTGATGCAGTAATACGAACAATAGAAACATAAGAAAAATAAAATAAAGAGAAATAAGATAAAATGAAATAAATAAAAGTTCAATGATTCATAATAAACATTTGTATCAAGTACCCTTGTATTAATGAAACACTTTGACTAAAATAAAATTACAATAACATAAAGTAAAATAAAATATCCTAATCGAGGGCACTAAGAAATTTATCGACAGTGGGATCATATCAGAAGGAAACAGCTGAACCAAATGATGAGTACAATGTCTAAGAAGATTGTTAGTATGCATACCTTATGAAATTCACAATAAGTTACATAAGAACTCACAACTTAACCATTTATCAACTTACATTTATAAGAGTATAACTTGGTTACCTATATCCACAAAATATAATATTCACATCAAAATAAAGTGATTTAAATATCATAGACAGTTCAAGATGATTACCGGTATTATAATCCATATAAACAAAGTCTACACTGATTTCCAAGCAAACCTTTTATTGTTTGAATGTGTATTACCTAATGTGATTCAAAAATGACATATTGAGAAATTTAGTAAAACACATAACACTGTTTCTTTCACTTTGCAAGATAGAGGTCACTAAATGATGTTCTTTTCGAAACATATGACATACCCTTGAGTGAATTTATAAAATGTGACAAACATCAAACCCGTTTTGTAGATACTAGTGGTTCTAGATCTGTACTTAGTACAACATAAGATCCCTTAGTATAGACAAACCAAGCTTGAAACCATTGGCAAAACTAAAGGGGTCAGGTCTGTACTTAGTACAATAGAGACACCAGTAATTTCACTAACAGCCATAATTCTTATTATTTGTCTTGACATATTTTCATAGATTCTAGATAACAGTGTATGGTCAGACTATCGTTCATCAATTAAGACTTATGTCATACGTCATATAGTAAATCACACGAGATAACACTCAGAAGATTTATAGCTTATTATATGCTCAGAAATCAAAGCAGACATTGCCTACCAGTACATCATATAATGAAGCTATCTAGATCTAAAGTTTTTCAAGTAGATTATATCGTGTGGAGAGAGGAGTATACTAAAATAAAGATAAGTGAAGGCCTGGTTTTAAAGATGTAAAGTTCATGTAACAAATTTGAATCTACTAACACATCTAACTTAAGACTTTTACCTACATTTATTAAGCCAATTCCTCTAATTTACTATCATTTCCCAAATGAATGCTATACGCCAAACCCCCTTTTTTTTTTTTCTTTTTTTTTTTTTTTTTTTTTTTTTAAATAAGCATAAACTAATAATATATAAACTATTAATTATTACAAATCAACTCCATGGAAGACTAATCCTCTGGATTTCTCATTCCATTTAGTTGCACCAATTTCTCGAATCGAGCTCTGTCGAACGCTTTGGTGTATAAGTCTGCTAAATTATCCATAAATGGAACCTTAGCTAACTTTATCAGGTTCTTCTCAGCACAGTCTCTAATAAAGTGATGTCGAATGTCAATATGTTTAGTTTTGCTGTGTTTGACCGGATTATTGGTTATTGAGATCGTTGATTCATTATCAATCATCATAGGAGTATTTGTTATACTCAACCCATAATCAAGCAATTGTTGTTGTATCCACAGAACTTGGGAACAACAGCTGCCAGCTGCAACATACTCGGCTTCACATGTAGAAATGGCTACTGAGGTTTGCTTCTTGCATTGCCAAGAGACCAGTCTACCTCCTAGGAATTGACATCCACCGGTTGTAGACTTTCTATTCTGATTGCATCCTCCGTAATCAGAATCAGTGTAAGCAACAAAATCTAAGTCTCCATCAGTCGGATACCAAAGTCCCAGCTTCGGTTTCCCTTTGAGGTAACGAAGAATCCGTTTTACTGCTTGCATGTGAGATTCTTTAGGAGTAGCTTGATATCTTGCGCAGACACATACCGCAAACATTATATCAGGCCTTGATGCTGTAAGATACATTAGTGATCCAATCATGGCCCTGTAAAGAGTAGGATCCACGTCTCTATCACTCGATGTATCTGGACCAATACCATGGGCTTCTGGAATGGGAGTATGAAAAATTCTTGATTCTTCCATCTTGAATCGTTCTAGAAGCTCATTAGTATACTTAGTCTGATGAATGAAATATCCATCTTTCTTTTGATCGACTTGCAATCCTAAGAAAAATGTCAATTCACCCATAGCTGACATCTCAAACTTGTTCTTCATAACCTTTTCAAATTCACTACACATCCTTTCGTCAGATGACCCAAAGATGATATCGTCAACATATACTTGAACAAGTAGAAAGTCTCTTCTTTTCCATTTCACAAAGAGTGTACTGTCAATTCTTCCTCTTGTGAATCCATTTTCAAGAAGATAAGTGGACAGTGTCTCATACCACGCTCTCGGAGCTTGATGTAATCCATATAGAGCCTTATCGAGACGATATACTCTATCTGGATACTTTGGATCAGTAAATCCAGGTGGTTGAGAAACATACACCGTTTCTTTGACTTTGCCATACAAGAAGGCAGTTTTAACATCCAGCTGAAATACTTTTATTTTCTTTGAGGCTGCAAATGCTAAAAATAACCTAATTGCTTCAAGCCTAGCCACAGGCGCAAACACTTCATTGTAATCAATCCCCTCTTGTTGATTAAAACCTTGGACAACTAGACGAGCTTTATTGCGAATTACGATTCCTCGATTGTCTTTCTTGCACTTAAATACCCATCTAGTTCCAATTGGATATTCCCCAACAGGTAGGTCAACCAACTCCCAAACTTGCAATTTTGTGAACTGAGACAGTTCTTCCTGCATTGCCTCGACCCACGAATTTTCCTTCAAAGCTATCTGAACATTCTTAGGTTCAATTTGTGAGATAAAGCATGAATATAGACATAGATTTGAAATCCCTGTCTCGTTCATTTCAGCATACAAGCTTGAATGAGTGGATGTACTAGCTTTAGATTGATTTCGAGTCAGAACAGGAGAATTTGGATCACCGATGATATTATCAATTGGATGAATCCTATTAGTTCTTGTTGAAGTAACAGGTTCAACTGGAATATCATCCTGTAAGTTGGTACCAATTTCCTCCAAAGGTGGTATACCTTCATTAGTAGTTGATATCCTTAATTGTCTCAGAGGAGTAAGAACATCATCCATAATCCTTTGAGAAGCAATTTCAGGATCTTCACTCTCTAGAGGTATATCATCTTGAGGTAGTTGTGACTCGATAGGGGGGACAACATCAGTATCGACAATATTCCTAGCATCAGACGTTTGAGCACTCGATGTTGGAGAAGGAGTGGGATCCTCATCTCCCGACAATAAATGCTCAGGAATGTCTGAGTTACTGACATAGTCACTGATAGGGACTTTAAATGACTTGAAAAGATCTGAATAGTCAAACTGCCAATCCAATCCCTTATGTGAGTCATGTGTATAGCTCGTAACTTCGATGTTATAAACTATTTCAACACGTCCCGAATTTTTATTGAAGGCCCTTTTGTTTGGTGAGTTAGGCATGTAACCTAGGAAGTATCCTTCGTCAGCCTTCTCACCAAATTTAGGTTGGTGACTTGTTTTCAACAACGTACATGAAACTCCAAAGGGTTCAAACCCTTTTAAGTTCGGTTTCTTTTTGTTCAAAAGCTCATAACATGTCTTGTTCTGCTTTTTAACCGTAAGAACCCGATTGAGAACATGACATGCTGTATTCACTGCTTCTGCCCAAAATATGACCGGAAGCCTTGAATCTGCAAGCATTGTTCTCGCTGCTTCAATTAGAGTTCTATTCTTCCTTTCAGCAACACCATTTTGTTGAGGTTCATATGGTGCACTGAATTGATGTTGAATGCCTTTGCTTAAGCAATATACATTCAATGTAGAATTCTTGAACTCGGTCCCATTGTCACTACGAATTCTCTTAACTCTTTTTCTATAGATGTTTTCTATTAGATCTAGAAACTCCATAAGAATGCCCGGAGTTTCATCCTTAGATCCCAAAAAGAATACCCAAGAGAATCTAGAGAAATCGTCTGTGACAACCAGACAGTACCATTTGCCACCTATGCTTCTCTTGCTTATTGGGCCAAAGAGATTCATATGTAGCAACTCAAAAGGCGAGGAAATAGAGTTCACATTTTTAGACTTGTGTGGTTTCTTATGCTGTTTTCCTTTCAAGCAGGATATACACTTGTCTTCAAATGCAAAACTCTTCGGTGGTACACCCAGAACTAACCCATGTTTGGTTATATAGTTCATTTTTCGAAAGTTTAAGTGTGCCATTTTCCTATGCCATAGGAGAGAGTCTGATTCTGAAGCCTTGGATAACAGACAAGTAGACACCATTGAAGTAATAGGAGCATTCATGTTGATAGCATAAATGTCCTTCTTCCTTGGAGCTTTCATCAGTATCCATTTATCGGGAATGATAAAACCCGGCTTCAGAATCAAGGCCTCTTTCTCAGTGAAGAGAACAGGATGACCTTTATCACAGACT
The DNA here is from genome assembly GCA_963921325.1 of Logfia minima. Lineage (NCBI taxonomy): Eukaryota > Viridiplantae > Streptophyta > Magnoliopsida > Asterales > Asteraceae > Logfia > Logfia minima. Next base: position 4,675,813 of record OY992776.1, read on the forward strand.
TAGGAAACACTCACTAGGTTGTGCGATAGTTCTTCAACATAATTCACATCCTCTAGAGTCAAAGTTCCATTAGAAACAGTTCCTTTCCTAGTAATTACTCCTCCTTTATCACCGGCGAAGTGCACTCCTTGTCTCAGTCCACCTCTGAAGTCTGTCAGTAGACTTCTTGTTCCTGTCATGTGCCTAGAGCATCCACTGTCAACATACCACCAATTATCATTGTTCCCAGTCTGCTCCTGCACATACAAGTTGTAAACAATCAGTTATCAAGAGGGACCCAAGCCATTACGGTCTTGGTTTGTCCCTTATCATCGACAAACTGTAGCTCTTTAAAGTAACCATTTTTCCCATTGGGAGCTTTGGTCACTTTTGAAGACGCATCAGCTTGCTGATGATTAGTGGTCCTGGGTCTATAAGTTGATTGATTTCCAACCCTCCCCGAAATATAACCCTGGGATTTTTGCCCTTGGCTACGATTATCATAGGACCCTTGGTAAACTCCTTGTGTGCGAGATGTAGAACCAATCTCAAAATGACTTTGGTTCCTTCTCGGAGTCATAAACCTCGACGGCACCTGATCCTTAGCAGAGTTTTCATGCCGTTTAGGTTTTGGTGGCGAGACACTGTGAGACGCATCTCTTTTCAGAGCAGTCACAGGTTTAATACCAATACCAGGTCTGGTACCTAACCTGTCTGTGCTAGAGATATTTTTAGACTTATCACTGGCCTCGCGCTTAGGAGCAGCTTCATTCTTCTTATTGGGACAACAAGAAGAGACATGTCCTCGTTGATGACATTTGAAGCATGACATCTGCTTTCGTGACTTAGCAGTCTTAGCAGACTCCTTCTTTATCTGATCAAAAGACACTGAAGGTAACTCCTTATGTTTCTTAATGACTTCATTATTTCCATCAGTACTTCCAATCATCCCACTTGATACGAATTGTACTTTAGTGAGAGATTTGACTGTACTCTTGGTTAAAGATGAATCATTGACAGTCTCCTTTTGGATCTCAGATGCAATAGACTGTTGATTTTCCAAATCCTCAGTCTCAGGATTAACATCTGTCATTTCTAAGTCAACAGAAGTGGAAGCAGTGTAATTGGCATTAAAAGGCGGAGGGACATCTGAGTATCCTAGGCCAGTAACATCCTTTACACTACGTTGAGAGCCAATGATTCTATTTAAGGTCAAAGAAGAAGTTCTATAACCTTCAAATTTTCTATTCAGCTCTACCAGTTTCATATTTGACTCTGATAATTCCTTATCCCTAATAGCTATATTTCTATTAAGCTCATTAAGGTTTAGATATAACCCGTCTATTTTAATACATTGTTCATTTATAATGTCAGTCAGACTGGTCTTATCTAGAGTATCACTCTTAATCTTCTCGTTCAGTGCTAATTTATCTTCACCTAACCGACGAACATCAGACTTAGCTAAGTCTAATTCTGAGGTCAAGGTTTTGTTAGATTCTGCAAAGACACTAACCTGTGTTTGAAGATCAGTAACTAAATAGCATACATCGGTGAGAGTAAGGAGATCTAAACATACCTTTTTCTTTTCGGATTGAATATCAGCCATATATGCCACAAAATCATTGGGACTCATTTCTTCTGTCGAGTTGATGTAGAGAACATCTTCCTCAATCCCCTTAACTTCAGTGTGTGGCACATTAGCTTGAAGTTCTTCAGTAGTTGGCATGTAGGAAGTGGATTCAATTTGTTTCTCTTGATCGTCAATCTCAGCCATGAGAGCTTGCTCTGATGGTGTAGACCAATCATAAGATCCGTCTATTTGCTGAACCACTAAGACTTTGGAAGTTAGATTACTTCCCGAATCTTGTTTTGAAGTTCCAGCATCAACCTTTGGTCTTTGGCATTCCCTGGCAAAGTGTCCGTAACCTTGACAATTATAACACTTGACCTTGGACTTGTCAAAACCTGGTCGATTTCCAACCACTCTCTTACCCGTACGCTTTAGGAAATTCTTTACTCTCCTTGACACCATAGCCAGTTGCCACTGGAGGTCCATTTCCTCTAAGTCGTCAGGATCAACCTGATCATAATCTTCATCAAATTGTGCTGGATCGTTTATCTTCCCTTGAATATAGTTTTCATAAGAAGCAACGAACGATGCCAACACAGAAAGTTGTTGTTCGGCTGATTTCACACTCATCGGCATCTTATGATGCCCTTGAGTGGATTTATCTGAGGTGGTGTTCCTGTTTCGTTTATCACCGTTATCCGAAGCAATGAAACAGAGATCCTCAGTCAATTTTTCTCCAATCTCATCAATTTCACCTGCAAACAAAGCCGTGGTCAAATTGGATGAGGAGTTAGAGATACTGGTCTTTCCATGGTACAGACCAGGATTCTGTAGATGATCAGAATCCGTATCTCTCGTTTTCTTAGAGAAGTCATAACCCCTTAGTTTATCAATCGCTTTCTCTAGGGTCATGGTTGCATATCTTTCATCATTATCTTTCAGCATGATACCGTACATCTCCCATTTACAAGGTAAACCCTCAATAAACTTGTCGGTTTTCTCCTTGTCATTATAAAAGATAGCATGGTCGTCAAGCTCACTTAATAGATGATAGAAACGGGTGGTGTAAGCCTCAAGATCTTCTTCTCTAAAAGCCTTAAATACCATAAACTGCTTTTTTAGAAGATTACATTTACCAGCTTTCACCTGAGGGCTCCCCTCACATCTCTTTTCTAGAGCGTCCCACAGCTCTTTAGCTGTGTGAAAGGACTTCAACTGATGGTTGATCTCCTTAGGAAGGCTCATCTTAATTGAAGAATGTGCTTTATTATCGATGGTGAATTCTTTCTTCTGATGGTCATTCATTCGATCATAAGTCACAATCACTGTTGCGTTCCCTACCTCAGCTGTAGGTGCAACATATCCGTTTTTAATACACAACCAAATAGTGATGTCGTGGAATCTACAGTAACTTTCAAATCTGTCTTTCCACCCATAATAGTCCTCAAGTCTAAGTAGCTTCGGTGGAACATTAGATTTTCCAACCTCGTGTTCCATCTCGATCATTCGGCTTAAATCAGACATTTTAAAGTGAAAAATTAGGTTATATTGCGAATTTAATAATCTCAACTCGCAACAAAAAAAAATGTCAACTCGCAGAAAATCTCAGCTCGCAGAAACTCAGTTCGCAATGGAACTCGGTTCGCAGCTGATTCTCAACTCGCAGAAAACTCAGTTCGCAATGGAACTCGGTTCGCAGAAATCTCAACTCGCAGAAAACTCAGTTCGCAATGGAACTCGGTTCGCAGAAATCTCAACTCGCAGAAAACTCAGTTCGCAATGGAACTCGGTTCGCAGAAATCTCAACTCGCAGAAAACTCAGTTCGCAATGGAACTCGGTTCGCAGAAATCTCAACTCGCAGAAACCCTAATCTCAACTCGCAGATAACAGTAACCCTAATCTCAACTCGCAAAACGGCGCCTCGAAATCTGGGAACTGAACCTTTTGGTATTTTTACGAATAAATCCGTAGATTTCGTTCGAAAAACGACCCTAAAGATGTTATATAACCAAAAACCTTGTAACCACAACGTTTCTAAGCCCGAAAGCTCTGATACCAATTGTAAGTCTCTAGATCTTGGTTAGCGATAACGGATTATCTTTTAGGTATTGAGGTGCGGAAGCCCTCAATACTTAAGGTTTATTGCTTATATAACTTTGCAATTAATTAACAAGCTTCGTTTTGATATTAACTAGTGTTAAACAATCAAAACCGAGCCTATTCAATAAATGCTTTTATATCTGCACAGATTTCGAGGAGAGAATACTTAAATATTTGGTGTGTGTGTGAAAAGCACGGATTTCTAGGTCTTTTTTTTTTAATAATGAGCAGCATTAAAATATTTATATCTGGTTCAACTCGCAGGCCATGGGCTTTGCGAGTTGACTCAACTCGCAGCCCATGGGCCTGCGAGTCCAGATGATTGCGAGCCCAGATCTCAACTCGCAGGTAAGACCTGCGAGTCCAGATATCAGCGAGCCCAGATCTCAACTCGCAGCTGAGAGCTGCGAGTCCAGATCGTTGCGAGATGAGATCTCAACTCGCAGGTCAAACCTGCGAGTTGACTTCTCAATTCGCGAATTTTGACTTTAACTTGAAATCGATACTTGTTCAATAACATTTAACAAATAATAATAACAAGTTAATATCATATATTTACGAGTCTAAACCAATTTATACAAGTTTGACAATAAATACACTAGTCCTATTACAAGCTAGATCTGTTGTCACAATAATATGTCCCAACATGTTACCAGCAGCTAACACATGTGTTACCGCAACTAACACATGTGTTACCGCAACTAACACATGTGTTACTAGCGACTAAAACATGTGTTGGTGCATGTTTTGTGACAACAGCTTCTAGTTTGTAATAGTTAGGTTTAGAAGTCATTTTGTTAATCGTTGTAATCGTTAACTTAAGTTTTATCTGTGTATTTTGTAGGTTCGTACGAACTTATAGGTTCGTGCGAACTTAGAGTAGGTACGAACTTAGTTGCCTATATATACACAAGTCCGAATATTTCAAAAGAGAGGTTTTTGAGAGTTAGGTTCGGAGTTGTAAGTTCGAATATTGTGTGTAAGTTCGAATATTCAATAAAAGTGATAATTACCCATTTGTATTACTCGTTTGTTATCGTTTATGTTTATGTGAGGATTCCGCACTCGTATAAGCAAGTTTACCCCGTAGATCCAAGCCCTAAGGGGACTTACAACATGTATTACCTAGTTATTGGTAACATATGTATTACTTGCGACTAACACGTGTGTTACCAATTTTCGAAACCCACCAAAAAATGAAAAAACAAAAAGTTTTCGAAAGTATATCTTGTGAGAGGTCTAATCGAAAATAAAAAAAATGTTAATTTTTATGGTGCAATTTTTATATTTTTTTGACTAGCTGTAAGTGAGATATTCAATTTTTAAAAGTGTTAGGGGTATTATTATCTTGATGAAATGAATGGTTGAGATTGATTCATCCGTTCTCACAAAACGATGTGGTTCTTGAGAGAAGGGTTAAATTTGTAGGAAAAGTAAGAAGCCAATGAGGAGGTGACAGATGTCCTCCCCATTCCCTCCTCATTTCCTCTCAATTTCTCCTTCATTCTTATTTCTCAACATTTTTTTTAATATATTTGAAATTCATTTTTTTTTATTATTTTTTTCTATATTTGTTTTTTTTCTTAAAAAAAGCTTTTTACGTTTTTTTATCGTTTTTCTTCGTTTTTTACGTTTTTCTTTGTTTTTTGTTACGTTTTTTTGTTCTTCTTCGTTTTTTTAAAGTTTTTTTTTCCGTTTTTCTTCGTTTTTTTCCGCTTTTCTTTGTTTTTACGTTTTTCTTCTTCTTTTTTTTTTTACGTTTTTCATCGTTTATTTACGTTTTTTCCGTTTTTCTTCTCTTTTTTTTACGTTTTTTTTATGTTTTTCTTCATTCTTTTTACGTGTTTCTTCTTTTTTTTTACGTTTTTCTTCGTTCTTTTTATGTTTTTCATCGTTTATTTACGTTTTCTTCTTTTTTTGTTACGTTTTTTCTCGTTTTCTTCATTTTCTTTACGTTTTTCTTCGTTTTTTACGTCTTTCTTCATTTTTTTCGTCTTTCTTTGTTTTTTTTACATTTTTTCCGCTTTTCTTTGTGTTTGTTGCGCTTTTCTTCTTTTTTACGTCTTTCTTCGGTTTTTGTTATTTTTTTTACGTTTTTCATCATTTTTTTACTTTATTCTTCGTTTTTTCCATTTTACTTTAGTTTTTTTAAAGTTTTTCTTAATTTTTTTGTTTTTGTTTTTATTACCATTTATACATGTTTTTTCATTTATTTATGTTTTTTTCTCCTTTTTCTGGTTCTTTTTAACGTTTTCGTTTTTGTCATTTTTTTTCGTTGATAACTATGATGCGTCCGAACTTGAATATGATGCACTAATTATTTAATTATACACAATAAAGTATAGTTATTAAATAAAATAGTCATGCATCATATTATAAGATATGGTGCATCATGATTATAAAAGTATGACACTCTAATTTTTAGATAGACGATAAACATTGTAATCATATAAGTTTAGGTGCATCATAGTTATAAAATATGATACTATAAATTTTGAAAATTCAGTGCATCATATTTATAAGATATGGTGCAGCATGGTACTGTAAGTTGTGAAAATTCAATGCATCATATTTATAAGATATGGTGCATCATGATAATGTAAGTTATGAAAATTCAGTGCATCATATTTATATGATATGGTGCATCATGGTACTGTAAGTTTAAAGATTCGGTGCATCATATTTATATGATATGGTGCATTATTATCATATAAGCCTAAGTGCATCATATTTATATAATACAATGCATATTTCACGATGTATCGTAGTTAAATTGGGTACATATATAACGTATATTACAAAAATAAAATCAAATAAAAAATTAATTTATTAAAAACTGAATTGAAAAATGCAAATACAAACGTAAATAAAAACAAAAAAAAACTAAAGAAAAGAAGAAAAACGTAAAAAAAATATGAAGCAAAACAAAGAGAAACAAAAAAAACCGAAGAAAATGTAAAAAAAAGACGTAAAAAACGAAGAAAAATGTAAAAAAAACGTAAAAAGGACATTTAAAAACGATAAAAAATGAAAAAACGTGTAAAAAACGATGAAAGCGTAAAAAAAACGAAGAAAAACGTAAAAGAACGAAGAAAAACGTAAGAAAATCGTAAAAAGGACATTTAAAAACGATAAAAAAATGAAAAAACATTTAAAAAACGATGAAAGCGTAAAAAAAACGAAGAAAAACGTAAAAGAACGAAGAAAAACGTAAAAAACGATGAAAAATGTAAAGAAAAATTTAAAAACGAAGAATAACAAAAAAAACGCGTAAAAAACAAAGAAAAACGTAATTCTATTAAATTCCATTAATATTAGTTTTGATATCATTATTAAAAGCTGCAAGTATTTCCATTCATTTAACTTTACGTTCATATCTAAAACTAAAACCACTCATACATCCCAATAATTCATAATGGCTATTCTCACCGAAATTCCGGAAGGATCTTCATCGACTCAAGATCATAGATATGGCGTATTTTTAAGCTTTAGAGGTATTGACACTCGTCATGGTTTCACTGATCATCTCTACAAGGCACTCATGGATGCCAATATCAGAACCTTTTTGGACGATAAAGAGATTGAAACTGGAGAAGATCTGAATCCAGAATTGGAGAGTGCAATTAAAGCATCTAAAGCCTCTATAATCGTGTTGTCCAAGAATTACGCTACTTCAACTTGGTGTCTTGATGAACTAGTCTTGATCCTTGACCAACATTTGACCAACAACCTGATTGTGATCCCTATCTTCTATCATGTGGAGCCCGCTGATGTCAGGAAGCAACAAAGCAGCTTCGGAGATGCAATGGATCAGCATACACAGAGGATGGAGGCAGAGACAGATGTGGATAAAAAAAGTCAATGGGCTCAAAAGATTGATAAATGGAAGAATGCACTCACAGAAGTTGCCAATTTAAAAGGAAAAGATGCAAAGGGCAGGTAACCATTCTGATCTATATATTTGGAAGGTTTTTTTATACATTTTTGTTTATTTTATGACAATATATCTTTAAATCACCACAAGAAACAAGTAGAGTTTTATTGGGATTTTTTAAAAAAATATATGCATTTAAGTAAACCTGAAAAATGACACCTGTGTCAACGGCAAATTACCTTCACCGAATATCTAAAACACCATGTCATTATGTATGACATGGAGTGTCAACCACGAAGTGTAACTTAATTTAGTCTTTTTCTTTTCTTCGCAACATATATCGAATGCCAACTAATATGCTTAACAAAATTGCAAGCTAAATGTTGCAAACTTAACATAGAATATGATTTTGAGGCAGAACCTTGATTAAGATGTTTGAATATGATATAATCTTTGAATCATTTATGTCCTTGCATCTAATTAATTTTTATTTTTGTGGTTCTCTGTGAAATTCATTTTCAGGCGAGAGACGGAGTTTATAGAAGAAATTGTTACAAACATTAATCGCAGAATAGGTGAATCCTTGTGTAGTATTCTACCATACCTTTTCGGGATGAAAGATTCCATTGAATTCATTTCTTCATGGTTAAAAGATGAATCCTCACATAAGGCTGGGATTCTCACTATCTTGGGTATGGGCGGGATCGGGAAGACATCTTTGGCCAGATACGTATATGAATTGCACAGTCGTTTATTCAACGGAAGCAGCTTTGTAGAAGGTATCGGTTCAAAATGTGCTTCACAAGTTAATGGACTACTCGATATACAAAAACAACTTTGTGGTGACATTTCAAAAACAAATTCAATTAAAGTTCATGATACTTGGGGATACACACGTATGATTGAGAATGTACTAACTCGTAAAAAGGTGTTGTTGGTACTTGATGATATTGATAAACTCAATCAGTTACATGCGTTACTTGGAAAGCAAGGTTTTCATCCAGGAAGTAAAATCATATTAACAACCAAAGAGGCATCATTGACAAGGAAATACGCATCATCAATCAACAACATAGTTCAACCTGAGCTTAAGAATCACTTACTTAAAGGCTTAGATTGGGAAGCATCATTGCAGCTTTTAAGTCATCATGCATTCATGAGTAACGGTCCCAAGGAAGGTTACGAAGAAGTGTCAAAAGAACTTATGGTATATTGTCAAGGACATCCATTGGCTCTTCAGGTTTTAGGCGAATCTTTGTATAACCGAGATGTAACTGAATGGGAGGAGCGCATAGATGCCCTAAAGGAAGAAACCAATCTCGATATTATTAAAGTCTTACAAATGAGCTTCGACTCTTTGCCATCCAAACTTGATAAGGAATTGTTTAAGTATATTGCTTGTTTTTTTGTTGGAAAACAAAGGAAATTTGCTGAAACTGGCCTACAGGCGTGTGGTATGAAGACAATATCTGGAATCAGGAATCTTACTGACAAATGCCTTCTTAGTAGAGATGACCCGTTGATGATGCATCAGTTGCTTCAAGATATGGGAAGAGATTTAGTACGTCAAGAATCACCTGACAAGCCACAGGAGCGTAGTCGATTATGGTGTCACGAGGAGATTTTCGATGTTTTGGAACAAAACAAGGTAAGAGACCATTTATGTATACCATGACATCTTTATTTACATTTCTTAGAATTCTGCTTATCTAGATGATTTTACATAAGGTTTTTTGAAAACAAAATCCATTTTCTTTGTTCTTAGGGTACAGAAAATATAAAAGGCCTCATCCTTGACATGAGAATGCTTGAGAACAAGAATTATCCTAAAACAGAAGCACTCAGCAAGATGGATAATCTCATGCTACTACAACTCAACTACGTGCAACTCAATGGGTCTTATAAGAATTTTCCTAAAAAATTGAGGTGGTTGTGCATGCATGGGTTCCCTTTAAAAGACATACCTTTAGACTTACTGATGGATAATTTGGTTGTTCTCGACATGTCATATAGCAAGATCGTATCTTTCGGCATGTGTTTTACTAACCCACAAAAACTTGAAAGTGGGCAAAAGGTAAGAACTTAGAAGCACCTAGCTACTTCAATTTTCTTTTTATTTTTTCATATCGAGTAAATGCAAATTCAATAACTATCGTAACTTATCTCCCTTTCAGCAGTTGAGTGGATCGTTCTCGAAACACAAAAGAATCCTTGGATCACTGAAAATTCTTGATCTGAGTTTCTGTGAACAGCTTAATAGACTTGGTGGCTTTTTCGAACTCCCCGCTCTTGAGGAGTTGATAGTTAGAAATTGCATAAGTTTGATCGAGATTTGTGAATCACTTGATCAATGTTTTGAGGTTGTCTGCATCGATCTCAGGAACTGCATCAAGCTTGAGAAGCTTCCAACAGCCATAGGTAAGTTGAAGAAGCTTGAAACGCTATTGGTAGACGGTTGCACTACCTGCGAGCCTCGAATCAAGGTGAGGGATACGGGGTCACAAGCATCTTCCTCTGCTGTCATGCAGGCTGTAGGAAGAGATTTGAAATTCTTTGCAATTTCTTTACCGAAATCATTAGTAAGGTTGTCGCTTGCAAATAATAATTTGTCCACCGAATCCTTTCCCATGAACTTCAGTTACTTATCCATGTTAAAGTATTTATGTTTAGATCGAAATCCGATTGTTTGCATGCCTAATTGTGTAAGAAGCCTCACTAGGCTTGAGGACCTTAGTATGAGTGACTGCCGTATGCTGACGTCAATCGAACATCCTCCATCTACACTGCAAACGTTGAAGCTCCACAGATATAATTTGCATGTGTATAATTCAATCCGTTCGCTACGGAGAATTGTATTTAATCCAGAAATGTCCCCACTTAAGATATATCCACTTTCGGTTCAATTAGCAACTTCATCGGTTGTAATTGACGGCATAATCAAAATCCAACCTATGGCAGATGTTGAGGAAAAGGTATTACATAGTTTGGGCTGGACTGATATAGATTTCATTAAAGGAAGGCGCATCCAAACTTCTAATTTAATGAAGGAACTAGAGGAATGTCAAACCCAGGTTTTCTCTAGTTAACTGTCTATTATCGTATGAATACTAATTTAAATAATTTATTCTTATTAATCTAAATTGTAATTATCAGATGTATTATGAATTTGGAATATTCAGCACCATTTACGGTGGGGAAGATATGCCAAATTGTATTAGGTATAGAAGCCAGGGGGGATCAATAAAATTTACCATCCCATCATCTCCTGAAAAAATCAGAGGATTGAACTTCTGTCATGTGCAGACTCCTAATACGGAAATACTTGAAATGGCTACCAAGTACTGTGGGAAGTTTTATTTGCCACATATCAAAATTATAAACATAACACAGAACCTCAGCTGGAAATACGAACATTATATTAGTCCAGGGACAGTCTCTGGAGGTGAAGAATGTTTAACATTCTTAAGCCATTGGATGTTCAGAATGAATGAGATGGTAGGCGGTGACCAGGTTACTATTACTATAAAAGACAGATGTTCTCAAACAACTACAAGAGAGTGTGGGATTAGCTTTGAGTATAATGACGGAAGCATTGAGGAAGAAGAAGAAGATGTTTTGAGTTACTACAAGTCATGGAATCACATCATTGGCGGTGATCTCTCTGCATTTCAGTTAACACCAGGGGAATACTGCCTATGCAACCTAATTTTTTTTGGTGATAAAGTAACTATCAATTTTGCACGTTATCTTTCGATTCCACCCCACTGTTTAAAAGGTAAACGTTTTACTTCACTAAATAAACAAACTGTTTCTTGTGTATTACTTTCTATGTATATCTAATTTTTCAAGAACGTCATGAGATCATCAAAACAGAGACTCTTATATCTAATTCATAACCTGTTGAAACCACGAGTAATAATTTATTTACTTTGACTCTGTTTCATTACATCAGAAAAGGAAGTGTCCTTTAGAGCTTTCTCCAAAAGGAAGTCCGACGTACTTATTCGAGCACATGAGGTATGTATTTTCGACACCCAAACACTTATCTAATAAATAACATGGATACTAACAAAACACAATGAATATGTTTGAATCCATTTTCTTAATTTCTCACAGGATGTTAAAAAGCTGAAAGGAGTTGCAAGCTTGTAACAGTGGCAAGGAAATGGAAAAACATAAACATTCTTGGGGCTGATATGGTAACGGTGAAGTAGTATGGTATTTTTCTACCTCTATCCAATCATGTACATGCAAACCTCTCATCATTGCGTTGTGTTCAAATTAGGGATGTTCGGTATACGAATGCAGCTCGAAATTCTATTCTAATGGAATTCCTTTAGAACTGATTTGAATTGGGTTTTCTGTTTTCAAATCATATTCGAATTATTGATTCTCACCCGGACAAAACATTGACTAAGTTAATTTGATTCAAACAAATGAAAATGAAATTTTTTGTAAGAATGAAGGAATCACCTCAACCATCCATTTCATCAGGATAATAATACCCCTAACATTTTTAAAACTTGTATATCTCACAAACGACTTGTCAAAAAAATATAAAAATTGCACCATAAAAATCAGCATTTTTTTCTCTTCGATTAGACATCTCACAAGGTATACTTTCGCAAAAAAAAAATTCCCATTTTTTGTGGGTTTTGAAAACCGGTAACACATGTGCTAGCTGATAGTAACACATGTGTTAGTCGCAAGTAACACATGTGTTAGTCGCAAATGTTACCAACAACTAGGTAACACATTGCGACTAACACATGTGCTAGCTGATAGTAACACATGTGTTAGTCGCAAGTAACACATATGTTAGTCGCAAATGTTACACATTGCGACTAACACATGTGCTAGTGCAAATGTTACCAACAACTAGGTAACACATTGCGACTAACACATGTGTTAGTTGTTGGTAACACATGTGAAAGTTGCTGGTAACACATGTGTTAGTCGCTAGTAACACATGTGTTACCAACCACTAACACATGTGTTACCGGTTTTCAACCAAAATTTTTTTTTCGTCGAAAGTATATCATGAGGGATGTCTAATCGTAGAGTAAAGAAGGCTGATTTTTATGGTGCAATTTTTATAATGTTTTGATTAGCCGTTTGTGAGATATTTAACATGGGGGAAATTTGGGTTTTGCAAAATGGATGGCTAGAATTCATTTCTTCATTCCCACTAAAATTTCCATTCTCATTTGAACTCAACCCTTAATTCGCAAGGGCATTCCGCCACTTTTTGGCGACTTTCACTTTCAGATTTCGAATCGACCCAAACTTCCACTTCAAGTAGTAGATATTTAATTTAATTTTATTATAAATGAAAAGTACTTTTTAACTATAATATGTACTATAGTTAACATTCTTGCAATTAACCAATAAGGTTACTTTATGATTCATTTAACATTGTTGTAATTATTTTTTATACGTTATTTTCGTTTTAAGACAAAAATTACTTTCTTTGAATTCGAGTTGTTATCAAATTCGATTTTCCTTTTTTAGTTAAAATAGAATAAGATTTTCATTTTACCCGAATTCGAGTAATTCTTTTAGTTTGATTTCGAACTTCGCTACGAAGTTGCCCAAAATATCTACAACCCGAAGTGTAATAATAGAAAATGAGGCTCCCTCCTCTCTTCAGAGTTAATACAACCGACATGTGATTTTCAATTACCGTTTTTGGCCACCAGCAATTCGTTTTTGGCGGTTCCATTTGACCGAGTGCACTAAATGATTGTAATGAACCTACAAGTAGCCTAGGCAGCGTATTATGGGTTCCATTGTTAAAATTATCAGCGTTAAATTTTCTTATAGAATCTAATGCTGAAATGATTTCATAAAACTAACTTAAAATGTTTTAGTTTCAGGTTATATAGATGTTAAAGGGTTGAAGTGATATTATGATAGCCGACGGTCTAAAGTATCTCTCAAAGAGTTTGGTATAGTCTAGAAAGGCTGCTATTGTCGAGGGACCTTTTCTGCATTCTATTTATGTGTGGTGCATATATTAGTCACTTAGAGTGTAACATCTCAAGTCGCCAATTTTGTCTCTGCCTTCTATACAATTTTGAGTATGTGTTTGTTCGATGTAATTTTTAGATAAGGGATGAGGAGATGTGGATCAAAAAATATGAAACTTTCATATACACTTCCATTATTCTTCTGTTTCTTTTTGCCCCGTCTACTTTCTTCCTCCCCTCTTCCTTTCGTCCTCACCCCGCCCATCCCACCACCACATGTATGCCTTTTTTATGTTTTTATCTTGTCTTTTAACTTCTCTTTTGTCCTTTTTAACTTTCTTTCTTTTGCTCTTTCTTCTTTTTGTTAATATAATGGAGTGTGGGGTGAGGCGATGAGCCTTGTTTATGATGATGGCGACATTTTGAGGAAGAAGATGTGTTGGGTTATTATTAGTGTTAAACATATTCAAGCAATTCTATGATGATTTGTGTAACGTTTGCCATTTTTACCTCATAATTTTCAGCGTCATTTTACAACGGAAGCTATATAAATTACAATTTTGAAATAAGCATGTCTATAAACATACAATTCCTTTTTTTTTTATAACATTTCTTCGTTAAGGCTCCTCTTTTATTTATTTCCTTGAGCAACTCAATCTGATAAAACCTGAGATATATGTAATAAATGTGTCAGCCTAATGGCTTAGTGAGCACGTGTGTTTTCTATCAAAATACCGCATATAATCATGTCATGACAATGCTCTTTATAGGAAAATACCAATACATAAAATCGCATGCTTACAACGTGATCATAAATGAATGCATACAATTCTAACATTTCTAATGCAACATGTAGCACATTAAACACATACTTAACATATATCTCAGTTTTCGTAAACAACACGGATACTCACATTATATTTGGGCTCAACTTTATCTTTTAAACTTTGATGACCACCGTGACCTCCTTCGTCTCTTTTGTCAAGTTAATTCATCTTTTGATTTACAAGATTGCACTCTTTTAAGTAACATAATAATGGGGTAAAGTGTATTGTAATCCATTTCTTTCTTTTATATGAGGTAAACGAAAACATGTAAGAATTCTTTTTATACCAAAGGATATTCAATCCTCTAAAATGTTCCTATTATTTGATGACTAATAAAACACTAAGCTCACTTCTATTAATACCACGTGTAATCTTACTTGTCGTGTAATCTTACTTGCCACCTTTAACTGCTAGAATCCTTGTCACTAATCTAGTACTAACCATTTGCTTAGATGACCACTTAACTACTATCATTTCATGCCAACTCAATCTTAATTTAAATAAATTAAGTGTCACTATTAAACTAGACATGAATAAACTAATTAATCTTTTTAGTTAGTTGTAATTTACGTACATGACATATATTGGGCTCTTATGTCACAAATATGTAATAAACTCCTTAATTATAAGTATACATGTTCTGATCGTAAATGTGACTCTAAAAACATAATAACTCATACGTATAGTTCTATGGACTTGGATTTCATGTATAATACTTTACATATAATTTATCATAATATATATAATTTATCATAACACAATTAATCTTTAAAACTATTTTCTTTAAAAGTTGGGGTGTTACAATTTGTATGATAATTGAGAGAGTTTGTGACAACCGTCAAAAAAATCTCAGGTCAACATCGCACTAGAATCCCTAGTACTTTTAATTACGTTTATAGCACTCTAAAATCCTAGTGAAAAGGCTAGGTTCGACTCCTTAAGTACCGAAACCGTAAGTTACCGAAATCACGTGACGTCTTTGAAGATTGCTTAGCGGACTATAAGACCGTGAGGAACCTTAAATTAGGTTACAAAGTGCCAAAGAAAACAAATGAAATTAAATTTCATAAGCCATCACAAAATATTCATCTATCTCAAAAATCGGAATTTAACCGGAAATTCCGTAGCTCGGTAAACACGACTGGAAATCGGTTTATTAACTCGCGAATGTCAATCGTGATCGAATCAAATACATTTTGATGAATGCTATAAACTTATAAAATAAAGTTTTATGACTCACACTTTAACCAACAAAAAAAATCACGAAAATCGGAAATTAACCGAAATTTCGTAGCTCGGCAAACGCGACCCGAATTGAATAAACGAAACTCGAATCCGACAAACTAATACTTGAATATCCATTATAAACAATCTAAAATACAATTTGAAGTATTTTAGAAATTTAGAACATCAATTTTTATAACCCTTATATTAAGCATAAAAACAACACAATTTAAAGCTTTCAAATGTGCAAGACTTGTGAGATTTTAATACAAATAAATATCAAAAATAATATATATGATAGTTTAACAAAAAAATGAAAATAATAACTCATTTTGATGCCTAAAAACCGGCCTCCCCCTTTGACCACTCAAAACCCCCACTCACATATCAAGATTCCATGCAAAAAGCCTTCTACACTTACACACTCTTCCACTTTCATCATTTCTCTCATTTCCACTTTCAAAAACACACACAATTCTCTCTAAACACACACTAAACTCCAGCAACTTATCATCCTTAAATCATCTCTTTGAAGGTGTTCATACACCTAAACCAACATTCCAAGGTATGAACACCATCTTTAACTTCCATTCTTGCATTTTCATACTTTGAATCTTGTAAAAACATGATTTTTATGCCTTTTACCATGGATAAAAATCTCATACAAGGTTTGATGGTTTGTAGGTTCCCTTACACTTGTTTAAGTGTTAAAAAAAAAGGGCAACCTATGATCAAACCGAAAATCAAACCGAAAAGTCGACTTTTTGATGTTATAGAGTTTATTTACATGTTCTTGCTAGAATAAATGGTTCAAATGTTAAAATATGTTTATGTTTCTGTAAAACACATGTTCATGCATAAAAGACAAGACTTCAATCTTTGGATGAGGTCTAAAAATCGTTTGGTAGTGAAATCACACCAAAAAGATCACTTTGTCATGCATGCAATCTGTCCAGATTTTGACCCTACTTGAAACGACCATAACTCAGCAAATAATGGTCCAAAAATCTTGATTTTTCTTCGAGAATTTAGCTTAATGTCTTACCTTTAAAACCCCACTGGTCTCACTCAAATCCATTGAGTTTACGACCTCCAAATATATCACACAAAACTGATGCGCAAACAGTAACTTTTCTGTGAGCACCTTGTTGTGATACTTGTTCATGGGTCTTAAGGTGTTCTATAAATCTAAGAAAAATTATTTTTAGACTCCTAACATGTGTATCTCAGTAGTATAAAAAGATAGGAATTTATCTTGGTGATTTACTATTTTTAGAAAATGCATGAAAATCATGCATTATTCTAGCCTTGTAAAATGTAAATAATTGTGTTGTGATGAAGCAAAAATACAAAAATACAAAAATATTAGATAAAACGTGTTAAAAATTTGGGGATGATTTTTCTCAGTAACTATATCTTGAAAAGAATCTTGAAAATAAAAATGAGAATTTTTGGATAAACACAAGTAATTTTTCCTAGATTAATACAAATAAAGAATACAAAAAGAAAAATATTCATGAAAAATACTTTTTGACATCAAATAAATATGGGAAAATTCCTGCGTCATTTTACACAGAAAATGACACTATACTCAAAATTTAACACTCCTTGGAAGTGTTTTGATATGTTTTCCGATTTACGTCTCGTTAAAACACATAAAGTTGGAAACCAAAGTTCCAGTGCTCAAAACGAGCTGAAAATTTTACACAAACCTAAAAATGACTTAAAAAGGATCTAGTAAAAATTCCAGAATTTTTCATGAATAATTACTATTTTTCCCATATTTATCACACCTTTTAGACACTATTTGATTAAAAATAATCTGTAAGTCTAAAAATCCCCAAATTTTCACAGAAAATTTGTAAATCATATTGTATATTGTATACTAAATTTGATAATTTTTGGAGTCTGTTTTCATGTGTTTCCATTATTTTATTCGCAACCCGAATGATTACCGACAACGTTAATTAAACGACAAATCAAACTCTAACGGCACTTTGTAACGTATTTGACTAGCTAAGCAATCTTAACAAACCATATTAGACGAGAATCTAATTAGGAACCTTGTATTCGTAGGTCTTGGATAGGAGTCACACTCGGTCGAAACGCGCATTACATCCATTCCGTACGCTCATTAACGATTGTGAGTTTACACAGCCCCTCTGTTTAACGTTTTACTTAAATGTTTTGGGGTGAAAAGCATGTTATATGATTTAATTACTATATTTGGATTACAAATGTTATTCTTATGTTATCCTTGATTTACAAATGCTATGCTATGGTATATGCTATGCTTACTTTCGAATACTTGACATGGTTAAAATGTCGTATTGATTACGAATAACCTCTTTAATGTTTGAAGTTTATACGAACATGATTATATGCTTGTTTTTCTATCATCCTTAAATGATGCATATGAATAGTACTATTTGGGAGCGAGACCACCTCCCCACTCACGCGGCCACGTGAGTGCATCCCATCATCCTAAATGCCAACGATAGGGCATCTCTCTTTTGGGGCAAAGGTTTATCGGTTGTAGGTTTGGTTGTGGACTCAAGCATAATAAATCATTGTGACTATAGACAATATAACGTGATAGCATAGAAATTCATAAACGACTATAAACGTATGACGTTTTGAAATTTGAAACGATATTTCTTTGAAACTATAAAACTTACGACCCGAGCTTTACAATGACTTTGTCATTTGAACGATATTTCTTTGAAACTATAAAACTTACGACCCGAGCTTTACAATGACTTTGTCATTTGAAACGATATTTCTTTAAAACCATAAATTTTATAACCTGAGTTTCATACTATAAATCATTGTGGTTTTGGTTAATGATAAACGTGATTTCATAATAACGCCTCGCATTCTTATGAACTTCGACATAATAATCCGTTGAGATTATAAACGTTTTGATATTGATTTGATGATCCATTGACTTGATAAACGTAACCTGAACTTATTAAATACTACAATATGAGTTTTATAAACATAACTTGAACTTATTAAACACTATATCTTGAGCTTTATAAACGTGAATTAAACACTCCTTTGAAAAAATGAGTGCGGCGTTATAAATGAATCACGACTTTTAATTGAGTACAAAAAGGGAATCGCTCCTTAATGAATCGCGTACTTAACTAAACCTCTTTTGCGAACAAAACATCGAATCTCAAATGAATTTAACTATCAAATGAGTTTCGCTCTTAAATGAGCCTAGTTATAATGAATTACTTCATAATTATTCGCGCAATAGCATTTGATTATCCTAAAAATTGATTTTAAGAACTTATCGGATGATTATCGTCTTTGTATGAGCCTCGACACTAAACTTTTGCAAACTAATCACGTAGTAACGTGGAACTTTTAAACTAGATTTGTAAACTCTTGGAAAGGGTCTTCATTTCACAAAACCTGTGTACTCACCAACTATGTTTCATAGTTGACCTGTTATTTTACATGCTTTTCAGGAATTAGTCACAACTTGTCTATTGAAGCTGAACCCATTATATGATCTATGCTGCTGTAGCGTTACAGAATTTTGTCTCTTTTGGATGTAATCGCATGTTTAGATTATTTACTTTTGTGCTGTAAACGCTTGTAAGACTTTATGTAATGTATTAATTGTAGACCGTTGAACGGTGATCTTTTGTAATTTTCGATTATGAAATCATTGTACTGTTACATCTCGTGTTTCCGCTTTAGCGGTGTGTGACAGAGTTTTCTTTGAATGTGTATTTTCTATTAAGTGTAATTATGGATAATGAACTTGGAAAGTTACAAATGATTAACCCTAACTAGCTATTTATACTACCTAGACTAGTCAAATCGTTAATTACAATAACAAGGTTTACAATCTATATTTTATTTCTAACAATCTCCCCCTGATTGTAAACTTTGCTTGGATTGTCTTCAATTCAGATGTCTAACTTTTAAGCTTGAACTCCAAGAATATTTTGTAACCTGAAAACCACTTTGAAGCGCACTTTTTGATAATCATGTCTCAGCTTTTATTTTTGATGTTAATGTAGGAACGAAAAGGGACAGACCTTTAACAATGAATCAATAAAACAAAAGCTTAAGCGCGGAAATCAAAAGCTTAATCAAAGTACGTTTAAATAACAAATTCAACACAAGTAATCACAATAATATATTTATCAAATCAAATCAGATGTGAATTACATAACAATGCCAGAGAAAATAAACACAGCTGCTAAATTCGTATGTCAGCAACAGCAGCAGCAAAACCGAAACCCTAATTAGGTATTTATACTATCACCTAATCAGCTAGGCGATATTGATGATATCGCCTAGGCGATATTGCCAATATCGCTATAGCGATATTGTCAATGTCGCTGGATACATCAGAATTTGACTAACTAATTACAATTCAAACTCTAGACCAAGTGACAGACACACTAAATGTACCAACAAACTCCCCCATGTCTGCAGCTTGGTCTTCAAAAATAATCTTCAGTTAAGTTTTCAATCAAACTCCTCTATGTCTTCAATAATTAGACACTCCCCCATTGAGATAGCATGGTCTTCAGAATTTTGATGTCTAGAGTCATGTGACTAACACACTTTTTCATACAATAAGATCTTCAAACTATATGACCATCTCTCAATCTTTAGCAGCTTCTCCAATAGAATTTATCTTCACAGTCTTTGGAGAATAACCAACATCTTTTATATCTTCAATATTTGACTTTAACAAGATATGTGATATTGAATAAAACAACATAGGAATAAAATATTTTTGTAATTTTTCTTTATAATTTGAAAGTAAAGAATACCAAAAAGAAAAATAAAACAGGGATAAGATTGTAATATGTCTGCTTAAGGATCATATCAGGATATCATGCATATATTAGGAAATAGTAAGTGTTATTTTGATTATCAGTATATTTGTCCAAATTTAAATTTAGCACGCAGAGTTAACTAGCCAAAGAGACAATCAGGAACAAGACGATTATAGGTATTGTTTTTCCACTTAAACATATAACATACTCAAACTTCAAGCTTAACAGTTATTGTTAGAGTGAATAAGTCTCTGTGAATCCCACATAGATATACCCCTAGTATCAAGTCATGCCCAAGACTTCGATTAGTTAGAGAAAGCATTTGAATTCAACATTTTTAAGAATCAAGCCAGCGGTGACAGGTCTGTACATACGTACAACAAAGCGACATAAACTTGATTCAGGTGTAAGCAAAATCAGACTTGGTCAAACCATTTGGCGACCTCGTAAGTAATCTTTGATTTTATAAGATTTGAAAGTACTTTTGACTTTTGTTTGCTTTGTTTTTGAAAGTATACTGACTGAGACCAGGTCTGTACAAACGTACAACAAAGGAAACAGACAGCATAATTCCCCAAATGTTTGTCATATACAGACTCAAGTTAATAGAAGCATGGCAAGCTGACACATAAGAATTAAGACGCATTGTCATACATCATATAATGATCATCACGAAAGATCAGACACAGATTAAGAGATTTCTTAGTTGCTCAAAGATGAGTATGAGAATGCCTACCAATACATCGTGCAAGTAGTCAGATGTCTAGAAGGTCAAGTATAACAAGTACGCGATAAACCTACTGATACATCAAGGATAAAACTTAAAATTTCCATTTTGTGTACATGTCACCTGATGAACTATCATATCCCAAGTTATTTACAGACACAATCCAAAATGTTTTCCAGAATTAAGAATCTTGCTGTTCAAATTTCTGATTGAAATAATTACTCCCCCTGAACAGCAAATTCTTTTCTCAATTCTAATTCAAAGGTTATCCCCTAAAACTTAAACTAATTTTAAATATATATATATATATATTTTTTAATTTAAGAAATTTCGCAACGTTACATTTCTTGAATACTAAAAAGTATAAAGAGTGGTTGTTGCAGTACTAATAAAAGTTCCAAAATCACATATCAAGTCAAATCAAATGCTTTTAACCACGTTATGCCGTCTCGAAGCTTTGAGAATCTCATCCAGTCAATCACAATGCACCACACCTAACTTCCACAATACGCATCCTTGCAGTCAAGAAAAATATAATCTATCAAAGAGCTGACTGCAACACCACAAACAATGAAACATTAGATTTTATGGGACACCCAAGCCTTGATAGTCTTGGGGTGTCCATTAGCGTCCATAATCATTACATCAACGAGTTTATGATATTTTAACATGTCACTTGATTTCATTGATGTATTGTTTGTGGATTTTTGTTTCCAAACCTGCTTAACATTGAATGAAGATGGTTGCTGATTAAATACATCAACCTTTCTAACCAGCGGTTGAGAAGGTATAATGTTATTAACCTTTAAAATTTGAAAATTACGAGATGACCCACGTTGTGTTGATCTCTGAAAGTTTCTATATTTAGTATGGCGTGGATCATTTCGTGATGCCCATTTTCTAGCAAGCACCGGACACTGATTAATGAGATGACCCTGCTTCTTACAATAGAAACATGATCGTCTCTCTCGGAAAGTTTGGTCATCACTCGACAGTGGTTTCAGTGAAGGAGGTGACTTACGAGGCTTGTTTTCAGGTACATTTACAGCACATGAACACTTATGTGAACATGAAGGAGTAAATGTATTTGCAGTTGAAGAAATCTTTTTAGAAAATATTTGACCTCTACCTTCGGTAGTAAGTATTAAATTTTCTGGTTTGTTGTTATTCTTCTTAACTTTCTTTGTAACCTCGTGAGTTACATCCTCCACTTCCACCACCTTTTCAACATTTGTTGAAGGCACAAACAAAATAGGTTCAAATTTAGGCTTAATAAGCTCAACCTTCTTTTTATTTGAACTCGGGACTTTAAGCAACGCAGGTCGCTTGACATCAACAGCCTTAACAAGCTTAGACTGTGTAACCTCTACAACTTTAACAGTAACTGGTTTCACAACAGGGTTTGTATCCTTCTTGAGAACAGAAGGGACATAATCTTTTATTTCATCCTGTGAGAGACTGGGCTGATTCAAGTTTGAGGGAGGAGGTTGGTTGTGATAACCAATTCCTGCCTTACTATTTGTATCAGTCCTTTGACTTTGCAGGATGTCGGAAAAGACCATAGTAGATGTTGAAATGTTTGCAAGTCTTCGTTTTAAATCAATATTATCAGCTTGAGTATTAGCAAGATCCTTTTTAAGATGAGCAATTAGTTTTAAATAGCTATCAATTTCATCTTGTTTGCTGTAGATCATAGCTTTCAACTCTTTCTTTTCTTCAATAAGTGTCTTTTGATTTATTTCAAAAACTTTTTCATTATCTTTTAACACTCTGTTCGCTTGAATAAGACTTGTTAGATCTGTATTCAAACGATCATTATCTACTATGTACCTGTTAATTTTACCAATTAATTTAATACAAGAATTACAAATAAAAGAATCACAGTCTACCTCATTTTGGACATCTGCCATAAGAGCTAAGTTATCCGTAGCAGAAAAATCATATGGTTCATCGTCCATCAGTAGAGCAGCCTTGGCGACCTCAGTTTCTTTCTTGTAAGGAGAAGATTTAGTAAATCCAGTAGACGGTTGTCTACTCTTCTCACATTCACGAGCAAAATGTCCCAGATTTTGACACTTAAAACATCTGATCTTGGACTTATCGAAACCCATGCTCGTTTGATCAGTGACGTCTTCAAGAGATTTCTTTCCTGTTTTCTTCAAATAGATCTTCGTTCTTCTGGTAAGCATAGCCATGTTCCAACGAAGGTCCACTCTCTCTAGCTCATCAGGATCAACTTGAGCAAAGTCTTCATCGGTAAGATCTACCGAGCTAATCCTCTTCGATAAAAACTCATCATATGATGATAAAAACGCATTGAAGATTACTGCATGCTCATTGAAGATTCCTGGTTTAGATTCAGAAGTAGACGGCCCAGATAGAAGAGTTGTACTTTCATATCCAAAACTACTATTATCAGGAAGCAAAGAGCTAGATTTTGTGCTTTTCTTTTGGATATCCAAAGCACATGTTTCTAATTTTCCAATAAGTTGATCCAAAGACATTGCCAATACGTCTGGATCACTTTCCATCATTAATACTCGAGTTTCCCAAGAAGGAGGTAGAGCATTTAGCAGTTTCTTGTTGACCTCCATAGAGCTAAATTTGTGTCCACCCTCAGTCAGCTCATTCACAAGACGTGAATATCTACAGAACAAGTCCTTAACCGTCTCGTTCTTCTGAATATCAAACAGATCATACTGTTTCTTTACAAATTCCAGCTTAATTTGCTTGTATTCAGTGGTACCTCCACATCTTTCAGCTATACCATTCCACAGATCATAAGCTTTATCATGGTGTTTGAACATATTCATAGCATCGGCAGGTAAAGACATGGTTATAGCAGAGTGAGCCTTTCGTTCACATTCCCATGCCTTACGTTCCTCAGCGGTCATTGAACGAATGGTTTTTGGAGGAGGTATACCCACATGTTCTCCACCTGCAACCGGTCTAACGTATCGTTCAAGTAAAGGTATCTCCATTTCAGGGTCGGTAAACGCAACGAACGATAAGAATCTCCCACGCCATTCAGAATACTCCATTCCCGGAGCAAAGAATGGAGGTTTGTTTGCAGAACCAACCTCGGCATTGTGTTTCAACATTGCATTAACAGCTTGTAATGTAGTCATTTTAATAACGATTAAAAGATTTGACTTTTGATTGAAAATTTCAAATTTTTCCGTACGAATTTTTCCCTCCAAAAATTTCAAATTTTTTTTGCTCGAGTAAAATGAAAATTTTCTCAAACTAGAATTAGGCAACGGGAAGCTCAAATACAAATTTTGATAATTGCCGAATTTTCCCGCCTTTTTTTTTAAATCAGAGGAAAAGGGCGATATCACAGGCGATATTGAGAACAATATCGCTAAAATTAATTAGGCGATATCACCAATATCGCTAGTAATATCGCTAGTGATATCGGTCAAATTAATGAGCAAGGAATAGGCAATGTCGCAGAAAAACCCTAATGGCGATATTGATGGTAATATCGCTATCAATATCGCTAAAACGGCTGTAAACCTTAAAAAAAATATTTTTTACGAATCAAACAAAAATAAGGTTTAAAACTGACGAACACAGCACCAGATATCACTAAAAATACATAATAAAATGCTTTTAAGACTGATAAACGATTTGTTTATCGTAAAACTCGTTTAAAAGATTTTAACACGTACGAATATTGATTCAATAAACCACTAATCCAATGATTATTGGCTCTGATACCACTTGTAGGAACGAAAAGGGACAGACCTTTAACAATGAATCAATAAAACAAAAGCTTAAGCGCGGAAATCAAAAGCTTAATCAAAGTACGTTTAAATAACAAATTCAACACAAGTAATCACAATAATATATTTATCAAATCAAATCAGATGTGAATTACATAACAATGCCAGAGAAAATAAACACAGCTGCTAAATTCGTATGTCAGCAACAGCAGCAGCAAAACCGAAACCCTAATTAGGTATTTATACTATCACCTAATCAGCTAGGCGATATTGATGATATCGCCGAGGCGATATTGCCAATATCGCTATAGCGATATTGTCAATGTCGCTGGATACATCAGAATTTGACTAACTAATTACAATTCAAACTCTAGACCAAGTGACAGACACACTAAATGTACCAACAGTTAATTCTCAAAGATAAGTTGAAGACAAATCCTTTTCTTGATCTTCAACGGTAACTTTTATTTCTAGATTGACTTGTGAATATTTCTCTTTAAAGCTCACTCTTTGAAAGCACATTTTTCTAGTCTTGATCCCGAAAGTATAGTCCAAATGGTTGTTGCCGACGAATCCTCTTTTGTGTATCTAATTTTGATGTATGAAAGATTTATTGTTTTATCTTTGAATCTTGATCTTTTGTTTATACATTGCTCCCCCTTAATTTGATATTCTTCTCTTGGAGCTTTTTCAACTTCTAGTTAAAAACATTTTTGTATCCTAACTTGCTCCTCCTCAAATCAATAAACTCTTCAAACTTAGTGAAAACTCAGGCTTTTTAACCTTTTGATCAAACTTTGAATTTCATGTATCAGTTATCTACTTTCAACCTCTTCCTCCTCTATCAATCATCCTCGTTTAATCTCAATAAGTTAATATGTGTATTTCACATTCTTTGAATTTCCGTTTCTATTTTTCTTCACTTTCAATCAACCTTTTTATTTACTTTCAATCCACTTGTTTGTCTTCATCACGAATCTTCATTTGTGTTCAGTATCTTTGTTTCTTGTTCAGTATCTTTCAAACCCTCATTTTCTTTCACTATCTTCAAACACAAAATCGTTATCTCCCCCTCATGATGATTATCAGTTCATGGGGTAGATTTTGATAATGATGCTGAAGTAGATGAAGATGAAATACTTGTAAGTTGTTCAATATTTTGCAAGAGTGTATCTCGTTCATGATCAAACTGAAGTTGTTGAGTGGTGATTTGTTTTTCTAATTCAAAAATTTTAGTTTCCAAAATTAAATTTGGAATGTAAATTTTAGTAGTAACCGCTTGAGTAAGAACATCATTTTGATCACTAACTGGTTTTGAGTAACTAGGAAAATAATCCTCGGAAAGAGATATTTTCCGCGACCCATAACTTTCATTTAATTTTTGATAATCAAATGAAAATTGAACATTCTCTTCTCTTGCTCTATTGAACTTCTCAATTTCTTCCTCCTCATTAGTTGTTTGTAGAAAACTCATTTTTAAAATGATACCCATGTTACCGTAGTTATATAAGGTTGACACTTTAGAAATTGTTTCCTTCAAATAACATGGATTATCAAAACCTATCCCTTCCCTTGGATTATAAAACTTGATATCATTTGGTTTATTTAAGAAAATGGTTTGATCAATCTTACAATTAAGCTTTGAGCTTCCTTTATCAATCATCTTCCTTCAATCCTAATTGTCTAAACCGTGTATTTGACAATCTTTGAATTTCCTTACCTCTTTTCCTCACTTTCAATCAACCCTTTTATTTACTTTCAATCCACTGGTTTGTCTTCATCACGAATCTTCATTTCTGTTAAGTATCTTTGTTTCTTGTTCAGTATCTTTCAAACCATCATTTTCTTTCACTATCTTCAAACACAAAATCATCATCTCCCCCTCATGATGATTATGATTCATCGTGAGCATCATGACTATTACGATTTGTTTTCAAAAATGCTTTCAAGAATTAACATCAAATATAAAGGTTGAGTTGTGATTCTTAAAAAGAAAGTGTGTTTCAACGTTGTACTCAGCTTACAATCAGGGAGAGATTGTTGAGATATAAAAATATAAATTGTAAACCTTGTTATTGTAATTAACCATGTGTTTAGCTCTTATAGTATAAATAGGTAGCTAAACTTAATCATTTGAAACACTTGACCTTGTAATATTCATTTGAGCACTTAATAGAAAATCATTCTAGCAAAACTCTCTCAACTATCATCATAAGATTGCTTGATTTTGTATAACAATAAGTCATGATATCATATAGTTGGTAGTGATCAATCTGCTTTCCAAACAACCACAGGAGAATACATCTTGTTATACAATTTTATTTTCTATAAGCTTGAAATATTTTCACATCATCAGCCTTACAATATTTTTTTCTAGGCTTGAAATATTTTCACATTATCACCGTTTCATAGTAGATAGGGCCCGTCCTTAAGTTATGTCATTCTATTAAGAGATAAGAGTCCCGAAATGTAATGAAGTTATGTCTATGAATTTTCAAAACCTCTGTTGTATGTATTTTTCCTAATACATATATATTTTTAGCTACTCATTTTAGATTATTTGTTAAGTGAGATCTAATTCTATAAGGGAAAGTGGAATATTGAAATGAAATATCATTTTAGAAATGAGTGCTAGACTTTTTGAGTTAGTTTGCTTTAAAATGGTGATTGGGAAGCTTGAAAATAAGTGATTTTTTAAAAAATTACTTTGTTTTGGATAAAAAATTAAGTTTGTTTTTTAGTAGTTTTTATTTAATTTGAGGATCTTTTCTCTCAAAAGGAATAGGAACTAATACATGTCTTCCTCTACTAGTGAAATGTCTTCCAAGTTAGCGAATAATCTGGTGCAGTATGAATTAGAAATAGGGTTAATTGTTTCATTATGTATCGAACTTTATACTTTTTACTAATGTATGTAACCATCTTTCAAAAGTGCTATTGTATGTATTGAACTTGTGATTTTCGTATATTGTATGTTGACTTGCCTTTTTTAGCTTTGCCAAAAAAGGAAACTTTCCTTTTTTGTAATGGTCAAAAAAGGAAATATTACATACAATATACGAAAATCACAAATTCAATACATACAATAACATTTTTGAAAGGTGGTTACATACAATAGTAAAAACTGCAAAGTTCGATACATAACGAAACAATTAACCCTTAGAAATATGATGAATGTGTCGCATTAGTGAAATAGATAACATTGTAATACACTATCTATAAATTCAATCACAGAATCATAAGACTATTAAAATACATTATTTAAAAATCAATTATATTATAAAAGAAGTTAAACAATTAAAATGACATCATACATGTTTATAAAGATACAAAATATAAAGCCATGATAAAAGCTAAACTACTTGAATCTACCTACATAAACAATTGATGACCCTCATATATGCATAAATTGTATCCTGTACAGATAACTCACTAGTAAAGTGTAGTAGGAAGGTTAGTCATAATGCATTAGTGGCAATCAAAACTAACATAATATACATGTAATCAAGTGAACAAATCAATAAAATAAATATCTATCGGGAGTGAAGAAATCATAATAATTGCAACTGTTGATCTGTGAATACATTGAAAACTTACCAATCCGCCCAATTTGACATATTTTCCAGTCTGTCCAACCTACTCCTGTATTTATTAGATTCAACAACATAAATTTCTCGGCCACATTTGGTTGACCCCAAGCACTTTGATCAAGATTTTGAATCTAATCTAGATTGTCAAATTGAATGAATACAAGACTTTCAATAATATAAAACCCAGAATCGGATAATTTAGCTTTAAAAAAATCAAAACCTACCTGCTTAAACACTAAAGCAACACATTTTAATCACTTCCTGTTTTATAACGGAAACCTAACACATTAATAATGATCAAAGATAGATAAAAGGAAAACAAAGACGCCAACTTTCTCGACCACCAAACTTACTTATTACCTTATACATTTGTTTGCAATAACAGTATAATGTATAACTCTGCTTAAGTAGCTCTTGATGAAGCACTTTGTTGCGTGCAACAACATCAAGTACACGCCAAGCTGCTAAATCCTTCTCCTCCTTCGCCAAGGATTATTGTCCTCTAAAACAACCTTAGTCAAATATAATCGCATCAATTATTAATGAAAAAGTCCCCTCAACAACCATAGAGAATTGCAAAACAGGTTTACTAGTGTTATATCGTCAAACCTTACGGAAATTAACAAAAGATGCAATTTTTAGAAGTCCTTTCAAATATTGCAATCTCTATTATTGATACAATTACATCTCTATAATTTCCTGCAAAGTTATGTTAACGCAAACTTCAAAGAAGCAATTCTAAGCAATTCTAACAAACCGAATTAGACGAGAAACTAATTAGAACCGTTGTGTTCATAGGACTTGAATAAGAGTCATACCCGAAAGGCACGCGCATTACATCCAACCGTTACGCTCACTCTCGATTGTGAGTATTCACAGCCCCATCTTTTACTGTTTTTACTTAAATATTTTTTGTGGTGAAAAGCATGTTCTACTTGATTGCAAATATTGTCTTGAATGCTTACTTTTATACGTACATGACTATATGCTTGTTTTATCTATCGTATCTTAAGTCCCCGGTTTTTCAGTTGCACGACCATTAACTCATTATGAGCCAACGGTGTTTATGGATAGTACTATTTGGAAGGGAGGCCACCTTCCCACTCACGCTGACACATGAGTGCATACCACCACCGACATGCCGACGATAGGGCATTGCTTTGGGGCGTTAGTTTGGGCCGATAGGGTTAGTTGTGGACTCAAGCATAATAACATGATAAACATGATGATATGATCACATGATAATTATTAGAATCATGTTATTTTGAAACATTGTTGATCTTAAATGGGAATCGCTCTTAAATGAGCCTCGTTCTTTAATGAACCACTTTTGCATATAAACATCGATTCTTAAATGAATCCAATTTTCGTATGAGCATCGCTCTTAAATGAGCCTTGTTCTTAAATGAACCACTTTTTCAAGCTACCCACGTAGCAACGTGGATCTTTCTAAGCTTGATTTCGTGAACTTTTGAAAAGGTTTTTCATGTACGAAACATGTGAACTCACCAACTATGTTTCATAATCTAAAAAGGTAAAACAACCATCCAAGCTTTCTTAATATTTCATTTTTACGTTTTTCTTTCAAATATTTCGGATTCTATGCCCTATCCATGGCTAGAATCCTCATATAAGCCTTGAGGTTTGTAGGTTATTCCTTACACATCATCATGTGTTATAGAAAGGATAACCCATGATCAAAATGAAAATCAAGTAAAAAAATCATATTTTGCTATTAACTTGTCAAAATTTCATGTTTATTATCATTTGATTTTGTATTATTGTTAAAACCCATTTCTAAGGCATCATGGATGTATTTCAACAGCATGTTAGAACATGGATTTAATGGGCAAAAGATCAAAAGCTCTTTTGGTTGCAAATTGGTGTTCTTCCTTAACAACAAAACACCCATTTTTGAGGCTTTCATGAACCAATATTCATAGCTACCTCTTGGGCTCATAAAAATATGATGAAATTCTCTGGAAATGATGTGCATGCATGTGAATCTATGCTTAAGTCAATGATTAAGACCTAGGGATTGATTTGGTAGTCTAAACACTCCAAAACCTATCTTATAGTTTGCACGCAATCTATCCAGAAATTTTAATCGTTTTCAACAGACCATAACTAATTAAATAATGGTCCAAAAATTATGATTTTTCTTTTGAGATTTAGCCCTATGTCTTAGCTTTCAAACCCAAGTGGTCTCCCACAAACAGAAAGTTTTATGTAACCACTAGTTTGTGATGCATGTTCAAGGGTTCTAAAGTATTTTATAAATCAAAACAAAAATGTTTTTAGTTCTTTAACATGTTTATCTCAGTAGGGTAAAAATATAGTATTTTCTTATGATGTGCTTGTATATTTAGAAAATTCGTTAACACACAACATAATAAATTCTTTGAAATATGAAAAATGTGTGTTGGTAATATTAACAAAATCCAAAAATGGATCAAACTCATGTTAAAAATATGGAAACTATTTTTCTCAGTAGTCTTCATGTATGAAGAATCTTGAGAATTAAATTTAGAATTTTTGGAAAGATATACGTATTTTCCTTACAATGATACAAACTATGGTCATAACAAGAAAATAAATCATGAAAATTATTTTTAAAACCCAAATAATTCTGAGAATTTTTCTATGTCATTTTCCTCATAAAATGACACCATAATCGAAAATTCACATCATTTGGATGTTTTGTGATATATCTTTTGGTTTGCGTGTAGTTAATCATGACTTATTGATAACCAAAGTTCTAGAGCTCCAAACGGCTTGAAGATTTTACACAAGCTTTATAAGACATAAATTAATTATAAATAATCTATAAAGCTAAAAATTCCCAAATTTTCACAGAAAATTTGTGAACTATATTATGCTATGTATGCAAAGTTTGACAATTTTTGGAACTGATCTTCATGTGTTTACAAATTATCATTTACGTGACTAAATAATAAGGGAAAATCAAACTATTTTATGGCACTTGGTAACTTAACTAGTTGATTAAGTATTACTAAATTATATAAATTAGATGAGAATCTTATTAGAACCTTCGTGTTCGTAGGACGCGGATAGGAGTCGTACTTGTCTCGCACGCGGAACACATCCAAACTAAACGCTTGAACCTTAATGTGAGTTTCATAGCCCCTATTTTTACTTGTTTTGGAAATTGTTTTGGGGTGAGAATATATGTTTTTCTTTTGTGGTTACAAGTACTTATAAACTATTACAATATTGTGAATAGATCTATTGGGTTGATACCCCCGTCCGAGTGGGTTGCACCAACCGGATAAACGTACGCATAATCATTTGAGAACTACGAGTGTTTTGAATAGGACACTTGTGAGGCAACAATTTATAACGTTTCGATTCATGAGCTTATGGCAATAGTAATACATTTTTTATATTGTGGTAAAGCAATATAACTTGAAATCTTGTAAACCACATGACTATTTAACAAACTCTTACACCTATGAACTCACCAACTTTATGTTGACCCATTTTAACATGTATTCTCAGGTAATTAAGGCGCTATGTAGTTGTGCCGTTGTGCCGCACTTTTTGACGTAGGAGTTGCATCTACTTGGAAGGACCTTTACATGAACTTTATCATTTTGAATTTAGGCTAGTTATTCGATAAAGTTTGAAACTGTGTTGTTAAGACTTTAAACGTGGATGTTTTACATTTGAAGGCTATGTAATGTTTGTTAACGACACTCTTAGAAGTCGTTCATTGTAATCTTCTGTGACAACCCTAAAAATACGGCAAATTTCGTACGTTATCATTACGTGCATATTAGGCTAATTCCCTATTTAATTAAAGTGAATTCGTTTTTATCAAATAAATTCTAGCACAAAGCCCACATTTGCATATGAGATGCCAACTTATTTTAATGCGAGATGCATTGGTGATTATTGAGAATTACCCGAAACAATCGGTAAAGATCGAAATACCTGAACGTTGGTGATCTATTTTCGAAAATAACGTAAATCTATTCAATTATATAGTAGTTATTAATATTATGATGATTATGCTAAAGAATAGCATAACAACCGTTGAAACTCAATTAACGTTCACGTGCAACGACATAACTAAGTTGTGAATTTAATCGAACAAGGTATCGATAAATACTTGAACATTATTATGATTAATAGTAGTTAATTTCTATTATTATGCTAGTTATTTTATAACATTCCAAATAATCAAATCAAAGAATATACGAATCCAATAAACGCAAAAACGTAGAGATTTCGCGAATAACAACAAACGAAGTATCGGTAAACTACTTAAATATTATTTCAATCAATTAGCAAAATTATAATGCCTTGATAACCTTAATCTATTCTAAGTAACCCTAATCTACCTTAATTAATCTTAATTAACCTTAATCACACAATTAACGTTTAACTAATCGAGGTTAACGATTAACGACCTAAATATTTAGACTAAGTATGTAATTAACCTACAAAGGGGCGCCCCCCTTGTTTCCCCCTCCTAAAATCGTCCACAAAAGGGCCCTAGGGACCCCTTTTGACCTCTATGAAACAAGAAACAAAGGCCATCTTTGTCTCCACCATTTGGCCCCCCTTTTCCCCTCATTTCTATATACTCAAACACACAACTCTCTCCCTTTTTCCTTCCTTCTAAGCCACGAAATTCTGCAGCCCAAACCTCCCTTTCTTGCTCAAGAACACCCACCACAAGCCACCATACAACCACCACTCATCCACCATACAACCACCACTCAACCACCATGAACCACCACCTCTAAAATCATCATTTTACACTCTTTCAACTCCAAATCAGGTTCATATCATAGTGTCATTTCATTTCATGGGTAAAACAAGCTAAACATAAGGAATCGAAGCTAGGAAGTCATCCACCAAGGAACCGAACTCTCATCTTGCTCAAAATCGCCTTTATATGCTTTGTAAGGAAACCCTAACTATAAACTCTTTGATTCTTTCATTTAAATGCTTACATGATAGTTAAAATATGTTAGATGTTCACTCAAACTAATAACAAGCTTATAAACATGTAGTTGTATGGTTTATAACAAAGTTATGCTAAAAAGAACAAAAACAAATTCTAAAACAACAAAAGTAAAAACGGCATAAACTTTAGTCAACTTTGGAGTTCCATAACTCAGTCGAATCTTAACGAAATTTAGTGTTTTCTGAGTCTAAAACCAAGTTTAAAGTGTTAGCTTTCCAACCCAACCGGTTTCATAAATTTTAGACAAGTATTGGTACTTCAAAATGTATTTTTAAACCAAGGTGTACAAACTGTTCTTAAAAGTCACAAACTGACCCAACTTTGGAAGGTCATAACTTTCAAACCACGGATCTAAATGAAGTGATTCTTTTTCCTACAAGTCACATACTATGTTAGATTTCAAAGTAGTATGATTAGACTATGTGAAAGTAAGTATAACTCCGTGTACAAACAGATCTTTGACCAACTATCCAGAAAGGGTACTGTTGGATCTTTGTGGAATATTAAATAGGTTTGAACCCCTTAAACGTGACCAAAAATTATGAACCTTATATTTCTGAAAATATAAGACGTGAGGGAACATGTGGTAAAAATTTCATAAAAATATAAGCTTGTTTGACTAGTCAGAATCGTAGCCAAAGAATGACTAAATTCTGGACAGAAACTGTGAAAAATGGACAAATGAAAACTAAAATGGACCAAAAGGATAAAAATCATATATTATGGACTTTTAATATAAAAATTAGTATATTTCATGTATTTAGGTATAAATTAAGTATTAGAACAAGATCTAGGTTGTTAAACCTTAAATCACCAAAGTTTTTGTGTTAAAAATGAGATAAATGGAACTATAAGGACTAAATGCAAAATCTGTAAATTGGAGGACTAAGGTATTAAAATTAGTAAGTTTAAATGTAATATAGATAAATCCATAAATGAAAATGTTAAAACCAAGACTTAGATGTTAAATGTGGATTAAAACCAAAACCTTGAGTTAGAAACGCTAAAATATGAAATTTAGGGACTAAAGGCATAAAATCCCTAAGTTATGGGTTAATTCATGAAATCAATAAAATAAAAGGTAATTAAGTATAATCTATGGCTTAAAGTATTAAAAACGAGACTTGTACGATTAAAACCCGATAAACCCAAAGGTTAGGTTAAAAACGGAGTTAAAACGACTTAGAATATATTATAACGACAAAAGTATAAAGAGTCAATTGTAAAAATTTATAACGACATTAATATATATATATGTACATATATGAGTATATATATATATTGATCAAGTATCAATACGACGGATAATTATATATATATATATATATGTGCCTATGAGTATGTATATATATATATATAACGTCTAAGTATTATAACGATATTGAAAATATATATATAGATATGTGAATATATATATATACACCAGAAATCAACAATTCGCATTAATTATATAATGCGTATACAAAGGTATTATATCGTTGACTTAAACGAGTTTTAATGTTTTGAAAACTAATAAGGATCACAACGTGTCATTTTCATTTGAAATAACGTTACATGATATTCAAGCCCGTCGATGGCAATTTATAAACCTAGTTGAGTGAACAACTAACATAGACTGACTATTGAGTCGTCTACATGTATTGATATAAACTCTTGCGTTTAGGGCGCTAAGAGACTGTGTTTGGACAATTATATAAAACTGTTTTGCTAGCACGTTCGGACTCAAGTGAGTTCACAGCCCCACTTTTACTGTTTTACTGCTTTCAACTTGGGGTGAAAAACATAGATATGATTTATGCGATTATTGAAACCTGACAACGTATCTTTATGAGCGACTAAATTTTCATGTTGTAGCATAGAAGTCCTTTTGCTGACAATCACTATAACCATTAGTTAGATGACGCTAACCACTGAGTATACAGATAGTACTATTGGGGCTGACATCCCTCCCACTGTTTTTAGTTAGTCACGCTAACTAGCGACGTTGTTTCGCATCGAGGATTGTATACTTAAAGGATCCAAGGCAAACGATTTATATGATGAGTTGTGGTTTGGTTATAGGTTTAGTTCGGCATATTAACTCGAATGGTTTAGCTAACCCTCGGGGGATCGTAGTCAGAGGTTTTGATTGATTTAAATTGAGAATAATCATACAGCAGGCCTTCGATGCCGCTATTTGATCAATTGATGATTTATGAAATGATTTATTTAACGATTGGTTTATGATAGAGTCATTAAACCTGTGAATTCACTCAACGTTATGTTAACCTTTTAAAAATATGTTTTTCAGGGGAATTAGCTATGCGTAAGACACATGCATATTTGGGACCGTACCTGCCACGACGATTAGGATGCCATTTTTAAACTAACGGGATTTATTTATAATATTGACTTGATGTAGTTTTATTAAATCCCGGAACTTGTATTTTATTGAAAACGATGTATTCGATAACCTTGACATTTGAACAGCTCGATGAGCCGAAATGTTTGTAAAACTATTTTGGCATCCTAATAATCTAGATGTTCTGCGATAATCATACGCTCGAGGTATTGTTATTCGATCATCGTCACGCCCCAAAAGCTTCCGCATGATTAACTATAATGTAAAATTTTGGGGTGTGACATCTTCCTTCGTGATCCTCGCTCGTTACGCCCCGGGGGTATGAAATTTGAGGAACCAATTCCGGAAACAAATGTTGAACTAGATACTTCTAGTCATGATGCATTTGTACCAGAAACACAACAACAACCATCACCAAGTGTTCCATTCATCACCATTATTCACCGTGCTGCAGCAGAGCATCTAAATCATACAATGACCTCACTTTTTGCTGATAAAGTTGATGTTCCATCTGATGATGAAGATGTTCATAATCTGCAACCTGAGGATGAAGAAGATGAAGTTATCCTGGATGTTCATACTACAGCAAGTACTCTTTCTTATTCACCTGCTCATATTGACATCCCAGATTGACCTACTCATGTTCAACTAGCAGATATACTAGTGATGCTCACCTAGCAGTCACCATGGACAGACCACGTCAACAAACCACTACTGATTCACCTTCAACTTCCACTGTTGTACCCTCATTGGAAGACATTGTTAGTCATGTCATGGCAGTTATTGTTACAATTTTGGAATCTAGATTTAAGGATATTTCTGAAACCATTTCAGATGTTGACAAAATGGTTATTGAATACACAACTGCCCTATAACAACTCGTTTGCTACTACATTAGAAGATTTGAAGAAGGATGCTTTCTCTGCTGGTCACCAGTTACAGCTATTGGAATTTCTGAAAAGATTGCATAAGGCGATCGATGAACTCAAGCAAAAGTCCAAGCATTTTGACCACACCACGATTCATTAAATCCATGAACGTCACCTACGCCCGTTTTATCCCCGTCACCACTATTAGGATCACGCTCGAAAATCACCGCACGTAAGACCATCGCCATACTCACCCGATTATCTTTAAGAGCGCTACGTCCACAGCCGCAAAACCTCCGAGAGTCATTTTCGAAATCCCGAAATCACGAAACTTTGATATGACCTTCCGGATAGCACTTAGTATGAACGCCGTAACCACCGAACTTCAAATTAAACAGGCAAGAAATGCCCATCAAAGATAGATTCTAGTAGATGGGACGAAATTTAATAGAAAAACAGACACATCGCACGATCAACGCTTTGAAAATCGATTTTAGACACGAAGTAACTAGCGACACTTCAAAAGTATCATCCGACACCAGTACTACCCCAACCAATTTCCCCAAGGACCGCACATTAGGCGTATGGCCAGAAAGAGAGTTCCGATATTGAGCAGAGTGTCAATGCCACCATCGCCTCAGGAGACTAGTGAGATACCACGGGAGATCATAAAAACGTCGGTAAGGCCCACGTCTGGCCTATCTTGGGAAGAAGTGCAAAAAATCCGGTACATGACCTTAGAACTAATAACCGCCGAATGAGAATAGATCATTAGCAGCAACTGATGTACGATCAAATAGAGAGGTTAGAGCAATTGTCGGAGTATACGACCAAGGCACGAGTGGCAGCAAGTGCGGAAAAGAACACAACTAGGAGGATGATGTTGCTATCCTTGTTAGTTGGAGGACTTGAATCGCCCACATTGGTGTTGTTATTTTGAGTACTATGTTCCGGGTTTATCGAAGTGCTTAGTGACAAAGGCACAGATTGTTAAAATTTTTGTACAAGAAAAACATCTTTGTTTTGGTCTCCCCTTACGATTTAGCGACTTTGAAATTAAAATTTTGGTGCTAAGATTTTGTTAAAAAGCTATTATGATACACGTCCTATTCAAAAACCGTGTAAAAGACGTTGGTTTAATGTAATGAAAATCCTTAGACGTTTTGCTTACCTACACGGTTATTATTAGTATAAATTTTAAGTTTTGTACATTCTACGTAAAAAATAAAAAATAAAAAAAAATTATCTAAGGTCAAGTTCGTACAAAAAGAAAACATTTATTTTGTCACTAATATTAGGATGCACTATCATAGGAAATGACAGGCCTCATTATGAACGATTACTTGTCTAACAATGACTCAATCCATGAGGAACGGACTCAATACTAATGCCTCGATGCGGAGGTAGTTCCTAAGGAAGAGAAAGTCGAAGAAGTCGACGAGAATAAGAACATTAGGGTAATACATGTAGACGAGTATGAAAGGCTAAGAAGATCAGACGGAAATATTAGATGCCCAAGTTTGGGAACTCATGATGAAGTGCAATAAGTGTAGATTCCATCATGAGAGAGATAGTGCC
Source organism: Logfia minima (assembly GCA_963921325.1). Classification (NCBI taxonomy): domain Eukaryota; kingdom Viridiplantae; phylum Streptophyta; class Magnoliopsida; order Asterales; family Asteraceae; genus Logfia; species Logfia minima. The sequence continues at coordinate 4,713,997 of OY992776.1, forward strand.
TGACTGCGTCATAAATCTAGAAAACGAACCATTCAACATCGACTTAATCCCGATTAAGATGGGAAGCTTTGACGTAGTAGTGGATATGGACTGGCTAGCTAGAAATCACGCGAACATAGGGTGTCACGATAAGGTGATAAGAATACCCTTACGAGAGAATGAAATACTCATCGTACACGGAGATAAGCCCGGAAGAAGCTTTGAAGATGGTGCCATCCATGAAGATTCGCAAGTACGTGAAAAAGGAGTATCTTGCTATTCTTGCTTATGTAGTCGAGAAGGAATCAGAAAAAAAACGTATGCAAGATATTCCGGTAGTGCGCGAATACCCCAAAGTATTTCCAGACAACTTACCTAGACTACCCTTGTCTAGACAAGTCGAGTTCCGAATCGAACTAATTCCTGGAGCCGCCACGATAGTTAAGGCACCGTACCGCCTAGCACCTGCGGAGATGCAGGAACTATCTAGTCAACTCCAGGAGCTTTTGGAAAAAGGATTCATGCGACCTCGTTCGTCACCATGAGGAACCCCAGTTCTATTCGTTTGAAAGAAAGACGGATCGTTATGGATGCGTATCGACTATAGAGAGTTGAACAAACTAACGATCAAAAATCGATACTCTCTCCCTCATATCGACGACCTCTTCGATCAATTGCAAGGAGCCTCATACTTCTCGAAAATCGACCTGCGGTTAGGATATTATCAATTACAAGTCCACGACGAGGACATACCCAAAACCGCAATCCGAACCTTATATGGACATTACCAATTCATGGTTATGCCATTTGGTCTGACAAAAGCGCCTGGCAGTGTTCATGGATTTAATGAATCGTGTATGTAGAGCATACTTAGACAAATTCGTGATAGTGTTGATCGACGATATTCTAATTTACTCACGAAGCGAGAAAGAGCACGAACAACACTTAAGACATATATTAGAACTGCTTAGAAACGAGAAACCGTACGCCAAACTCTCCAAGTGCGAGTTTTGGATTAGAGAAGCATGTTTCCTCGGCCATGTAGTCGACAAGGATGGAATTCACGTAAATTCAACTAAGGTTGAAGTCGTTAAGAAATGGGAAGCCCCCAGAACTCCATCAGAAATTAGACAATTTCTAGGTTTAGCTGGTTATTATCGGAGATTCATTGAGAATTTCTCAAAAATCTCGCAACCACTAACCACACTAACACAGAAGGACAAAATTTTGTCTGGGGAAAGCCACAGGAGGACTTTTTCCAAACGTTGAAGCATAAGTTATGCAACGTGCCAATCTTGACATTATCGGAAGGATCCGAGGACTTCTTAATCTACTGCAACGCTTCACACCAAGGTCTTGGATGTGTATTAATGCAAAGGGACAAAGTCATAACATACGTATCCCGACAACTTATCACCCACGAGAAAAACTATACAGCCCACGATTTGGAGTTGGGAGCCGTAGTCTTCGTACTTAAGATTTGGAGACATTACCTCTACGGAACTAAGTGCACGATATACACGGATCACAAGAGTCTCCGCCATATTTTCGAGCAAAAGGTGCTCAATATGCGCCAGAGGAGATGGGTGGAGTTATTAAATGATTATGACTGCGAAATTCGATACCACCCAGGCAAGGACAATGTAGTGGCAAACGCGCTAAGTCGAAAAGAAAGAGTCAAGCCCTCACGAGTACGAGCATGCGTAACACTAGTGCAAACTAGTCTGCAAACTCAAATTCAACTTGCTCAAGAAAAGGCCTTAAGGACCGAGAATCTGAAGGAAGAAACCTTGCACGGCCTGGAGCAAAGATTTGAAACCAGAGATACCCCAATGGAATGAGAAAAAATAACGATGGACTTCGTCACCAAACTACCGCGGACTTTTAAAGGACATGATGCTATATGGGTTGTCGTGACCGATTGACAAAATCCGCTCACTTCTTACCCATTCAAGAGGACTATAACATGGAGAAACTGGCTCAAATCTACATTAACGAAATTAAGTCCCGCCACGGAGTACCTGTTTCCAGTATCTATGATAGAGATAGCCGTTTCACTTCAGGATTCTGTCAATCCTTACAGAAAGCGTTGGTTACACAATTGAACCTGAGTATGGCTTACCATCCTCAGACGGATGGACAGAGCGAACGAACAATTCAAATGTTGGAGGACATGCTTCGAGCCTGTGTGTTAGACTTTGGAGGAAGATGGGATATTCACTTACCGTTGGTAGAATTCTCATATAAGAATAGATACCACGCCAACATACAATGCGCCCCTTATGAAACGTTATACGAACGAAAATGTCGATCACCTTTGAGTTGGTAAGAAATAAGCGACAAACACTTAATAAGACCTGACCTTATCCAGGAAACTATGAACAAAATCTCGATTATCCGAGATCGACTTAAGACCGCCCAGGATCGGCGGGAAAGCTATGCAGATAACCGTATAAAACCCCTAAAATTCCAAGTCGGTGATAAAGTGTTCTTAAAAGTATCACCTTGGAAAGGGATGGTTCGTTTCGGTAAAAGAGGCAAGTTAAGCCCACGCTACATCGGACCTTACGAAATTATTGAACGAATCTGTCCAGTAGCCTATAAACTTAAGTTACCACTAGAATTAGGTGCAATTCACGACACGTTCTATATATCGAATCTAAAGAAATGTCTAGCTGGTGAATTACATATCCTACCCCTAGAGGGAATTCAAATCGACAATCGCTTACACTTTACCGAAGAACCGACTGAAATCCTTGACAAGGAAGTCAAACGCTTAAGACAAAGAAAAAAGAAATAAAAAAAAAAAAATATTCCGATCATCAAAGTCTGTTGGAATTCTAAGCGCGGACCTGAGTACACTTAGGAATGAGAGGATTTCATGAAACGGAAATACCCTCATCCATTCGCGAATTGAATCTCACAGTATGACCAGTTGAATTTCGGGACGAAATTCATTTTAACTGGGGGAGACTGTGACAACCGTCAAAAAAATCTCAGGTCAACATCGCACTAGAATCCCTAGTACTTTTAATTACGTTTACAGCACTCTAAAATCCTAGTGAAAAGTCTAGGTTCGACTCCTTAAGTACCGAAACCGTAAGTTACCGAAATCACGTGACGTCTTTGAAGATTGCTTAGCGCACTATAAGACCGTGAGGAACATTAAATTAAGTTAAAAAGTGCCAAAGAAAACAAATGAAATTAAATTTCATAAGCCATCACAAAATATTCATCTATCTCAAAAATCATAATTTAACCGGAAATTCCGTAGCTCGGTAAACACGACTGGAAATCGGTTTATTAACTCGCGAATGTCAATCGTGATCGAATCAAATACATTTTGATGAATGCTATAAACTTATAAAATAAAGTTTTGTGACTCACACTTTAACCAACAAAAAAATCACGAAAATCGGAAATTAACCGAAATTTCGTAGCTCGGCAAACGAGACCCAAATCGAATAAACGAAACTCGAATCCGACAAACTAATACTTGAATATCCATTATAAACAATCTAAAATACAATTTGAAGTATTTTAGAAATTTAGAACATAAATTTTTATAACCCTTATATTAAGCATAAAAACAACACAATTTAAAGCTTTCAAATGTGCAAGACTTGTGAGATTTTAATACAAATAAATATCACAAATAATATATATGATATTTTAACAAAAAATGAAAATAATAACTCATTTTGATGCCCAAAAACCGGCCTCCCCCTTTGACCACTCAAAACCCCCATTCACATATCAAGATTCCATGCAAAAAGCCTTCTACACTTACACACTCTTCCACTTTCATCATTTCTCTCATTTCCACTTTCAAAAACACACACAATTCTCTCTAAACACACACTAAAATCCAGCAACTTATCATCCTTAAATCATCTCTTTGAAGGTGTTCATACACCTAAACCAACATTCCAAGGTATGAACACCATCTTTAACTTCCATTCTTGCTTATTCATACTTTGAATCTTGTAAAAACATGATTTTTATGCCTTTTACCATGGCTAAAAATCTCATACAAGGTTTGATAGTTTGTAGGTTCCCTTACACTTTTTTAAGTGTTAAAACAAAAGGGCAACCTATGATCAAACCGAAAATCAAACCGAAAAGTCGACTTTTTGATGTTATAGAGTTTATTTACATGTTCTTGCTAAAATAAATGGTTAAAATGTTAAAATATGTTTATGTTTATGTAAAACACATTTTCATGCATAAAAGACAAGACTTCAATCTTTGGATGAGGTCTAAAAATCGTTTGGTAGTGAAATCACACCAAAAAGATCACTTTGTCATGCATGCATTCTGTCCAGATTTTGACCCTACTTGAAACGACCATAACTTAGTGAATAATGGTCCAAAAATCTTTATTTTTCTTCTAAAATTTAGCTTAATGTCTTACCTTTAAAACCCCACTGGTCTCACTCAAATCCATTGAGTTTACGACCTCCAAATGTATCACACAAAACTGATGCGCAAACAGTAACTTTTCTGTGAGCACCTTGTTGTGATACTTGTTCATGGGTCTTAAGGTGTTCTATAAATCTAAGAAAAATTATTTTTAGACTCCTAACATGTGTATCTCAATAGTATAAAAAGATAGGAATTTATCTTGGTGATTTAATATTTTTAGAAAATGCATGAAAATCATGCATTATTCTAGCCTTGTAAAATGTAAATAATTGTGTTGTGATGAAGCAAAAATACAAAAATATTAGATAAAACGTGTTAAAAATTTGGGGATGATTTTTCTCAGTAACTATATCTTGAAAAGAATCTTGAAAATAAAAATGAGAATTTTTGGATAAACACAAGTAATTTTTCCTAGATTAATACAAATAAAGAATACAAAAAGAAAAATATTCATGAAAAATACTTTTTAACATCAAATAAATATGGGAAAATTCCTGTGTCATTTTACACAGAAAATGACACTATCCGCAAAATTTAACACTCCTTGGAAGTGTTTTGATATGTTTTCCGATTTACGACTTATTAAAACACATAAAGTTGGAAACCAAAGTTCCAGTGCTCAAAACGACCTGAAAATTTTACACAAACCTAAAAATGACTTAAAAAGGATCTAGTAAAAATTCCAGAATTTTTCATGAATAATTACTATTTTTCCCATATTTATCACACCTTTTAGACACTATTTGATTAAAAATAATCTGTAAGTCTAAAAATCCCCAAATTTTCACAGAAAATTTTTAAATCATATTGTATATTGTATACTAAATTTGATAATTTTTGGAGTCTGTTATCAGGTGTTTCCATTATTTTATTCGCAACCCGAATAATTACCGACAACGTTAATTAAACCACAAATCAAACTCTAACGGCACTTTGTAACGTATTTAACTAGCTAAGCAATCTTAACAAACCATATTAGACGAGAATCTAATTAGGAACCTTGTATTCGTAGGTCTTGGATAGGAGTCACACTCGGTCGAAACGCGCATTACATCCATTCCGTACGCTCATTAACGATTGTGAGTTTACACAGCCCCTCTTTTTAACGTTTTACTTAAATGTTTTGGGGTGAAAAGAATGCTATATGATTTAATTACTACATTTGGATTACAAATATTATTCTTATGTTATACTTGATTTACGAATGCTTTGCTTATACTATGCTCGTTTTACAAATGCTATGCTCGTTTTACTAATGCTATCCTTGATTTACAAATGCTATTGTAACACCCACTCTTGTGGCTTAGGGGTAATCAGGTAATTTCTCAATTTTGACATATATATATTATATTAATGTGTTTATTAGATAGGAAAGTTAGTAATGATCGAATAGTTAATTGTGGCAGGTGAAATATTAATAGTTTTAATTTTAATTTGTTGTTGGTAAAATAAAATAACTTGTTTCGCGAAACGGTTTTCGGGTTCCAGACAATAATCCAAATTAGAGGATATAATTAGAAAGCAATTGTGTGAGTAGGTGACTTAAATCACCAACTCTTTCCTAATCTCCTCATTTTGTCACCTAACACTATTCCTTTCAAGTTTCTCTAGCTTCTTTTCATAAATCACGAAATTGTCATCCATTGAATTGTGTTATAGCCTGTGTGAATCCTTGTTGTCTGTCATCATCATCATCATCATTTTGTTTTTACCTAATTGTAAGTATTTTTGGTATTTTTAGTCAAATCCTTGAAATGGTGTGTAATGTGATGTTTAAAGATGTTAAATAATGTTATTTGAGGTATTAGAAAGGTTAGAAAGTTTGTTAGATTGATAGGAAACTGATTTTTGAGTTAGTGAGTCGAAATGGTTCATTTTTTGGAGTAACAGCGGTTCAGTTCGCAATTCTGAGTTCATCCTGCGAGTTGAGTTCATCCTGCGAGTTGACTTTTCTGCGAGTTGACTTTATGCGAATTGACTTTCTGCGAGTTGACTTCTTGCGAGTTGACTTCTGCGAACTGAACTGAACTGCGAGTTGACTTCCTGCGAACTGAACTGAACTGCGAGTTGAGTTCCTGCGAACTGAAATGAACTGCGAGTTGAGTTCCTGCGAACTGAATTGAACTGCGAGTTGAGTTCCTGCGAACTGAACTGAACTGTGAACTGAATTGAATTGCGAACTGAACTGAACTGTGAACTGAACTGAACTGCGAACTGAGAATTTTTAGACGTGATTCTAAAAGTTTTGTTTTGCTAAATTCAAAGTGTATAAGTATAACTGAATCGTTATAACTTGATATATATATATTTATAATTGTAGAGTGGTTATAGCTGGTAATTGCTACTTGATAATTGTTTGTCATTTTGTTATTGAGTAGTGAAATGTGTTATACAATTATGGAAAGAGTTGCTAACTTCTTAATTATTATATTCTCAGATCAGCAGAAGACTCAGTAACATAAGATCTCTGAGTGTGGACTGTTGCAGACAGGTGAGTGGATCTGCAACTCATAATTTGAGTTAGTTGTAATGATGTGGTTACAACAAGTAACGTAGACTTGATAGACTGTTTAGTCTGATTTATGATTGTGAATATCTGCTTGCTATATTTGTGGCCTTCGGGCATCTGTGTTATTCAGAGGTCAATTGCGATTGGACTTGGTTACTACTGTGTTCAACACAGGTTCCAGATATATGTGTTGTCGCTGGAAACTGTGTTGTTGTGTTGTAGTGCCAAGTTATCGGTTTATTCTGTAAGGGCCTATACAGATTGTGGTAAGTGTTACTGTGGGCCACCACGGCTGTAGGGTTCCTCAGTAACCGCCGATCCTCTTGAGTTTATGTGTTTTCGTGCTTAATGTAAACAAATTGTTATGCTAAGTTGAATTATTAGTTGTACATTCATTCACTTAGCTTCGTGCTAATCCCACCATTTCTCTTCCTGCAGGTTATGTTTAAGATTATGGGTTAAGCAGGAAGTTGGTTTTTGAAGAATGTTTGACACGTGCTATAACTCTGATATATTTATAGATGTTTTGTAAATTAACATGTATGTGGATTTTGTATAACAATTATATGTGTTTTTCTTCGGAAATAGTTAAATGTTATAAGGTCGCGAAATTTTATGGTCTTTTCTGTAATATAATATATAATATTATTTTTATCCATCGTTTCCGAGTCAAATGACAGATTTAACCCTGAGGTAAATTTATGGGGTGTTATAGCTATGCTATGGTATATGCTATGCTTACTTTCGAATACTTGACATGGTTAAAATGTCGTATTGATTACGAATAACTTCTTTAATGTTTGAAGTTTATACGAACATGATTATATGCTTGTTTTTCTATCGTATCTAAAGTCCCCGGTATATCTACACGACCATTAACTCTATATGAGCTAAATGATGCATATGAATAGTACTATTTGGGAGCGAGACCACCTCCCCACTCACGCGGCCACGTGAGTGCATCCCATCATCCTAAATGCCAACGATAGGGCATCTCTCTTTTGGGGCAAAGGTTTATCGGTTGTAGGTTTGGTTGTGGACTCAAGCATAGTAAAATCATTGTGACTATAGACAATATAACGTGATAGCATAGGAATTCATAAACGACTATAAACGTATGACGTTTTGACATCTGAAACGATATTTTTTTGAAACTATAAAACTTACGACCCGAGCTTTACAATGACTTTGTCATTTGAAACGATATTTCTTTGAAACTATAAAACTTACGACCCGAGCTTTACAATGACTTTGTCATCTGAAACGATATTTCTTTGAAACTATAAAACTTACGACCCGAGCTTTACAATGACTTTGTCATTTGAAACGATATTTCTTTGAAACTATAAAACTTACGACCCGAGCTTTACAATGACTTTGTCATTTGAAACGATATTTCTTTAAAACCATAAATTTTATAACCTGAGTTTCATACTATAAATCATTGTGGTTTTGGTTAATGATAAACGTGATTTCATAATAACGCCTCGCATTCTTATGAACTTCGACATAATAATCCGTTGAGATTATAAACGTTTTGATATTGATTTGATGATCCATTGACTTGATAAACGTAACATGAACTTATTAAATACTACAATATGAGTTTTATAAACATAACTTGAACTTATTAAACACTATATCTTGAGCTTTATAAACGTGAATTAAACATTCCTTTGAAAATATGAGCGTGGCGTTATAAATGAATCACGACTTTTAATTGAGTACAAAAAGGGAATCGCTCCTTAATGAATCTCGTACTTAACTAAACCTCTTTTGCGAACAAAACATCGAATCTCAAATGAATTTAACTATCAAATGAGTTTCGCTCTTAAATGAGCCTAGTTATAATGAATTACTTCATAATTATTCGCGCAATAGCATTTGATTATCCTAAAAATTGATTTTAAGAACTTATCGGATGATTATCGTCTTTGTATGAGCCTCGCACTAAACTTTTGCAAACTAATCACGTAGTAACGTGGAACTTTTAAACTAGATTTGTAAACTCTTGGAAAGGGTCTTCATTTCACAAAACCTGTGTACTCACCAACTATGTTTCATAGTTGACCTGTTATTTTACATGCTTTTCAGGAATTAGTCACAACTTGTCTATTGAAGCTGAACCCATTATATGATCTATGCTGCTGTAGCGTTGCGGAATTTTGTCTCTTTTGGATGTAATCGCATGTTTAGATTATTTACTTTTGTGTTGTAAACGCTTGTAAGACTTTATGTAATGTATTAATTGTAGACCGTTGAACGGTGATCTTTTGTAATTTTCGATTATGAAATCATTGTACTGTTACATCTCGTGTTTCCGCTTTAGCGGGGTGTGACATTTTGATGAATACTAATATGTTTCTTTTGAAATTATATACTTCACTTCAAATCATTTCAGTTCTAGCAATCAAATTAATAATCTTTTCCTTATACAAAACATCTAGCAATCAGAGAAATAAATAATTATAAGAAAAAGATGACAGACAAGCAATTCAAGTCGAGCATTAATAAATTTCCACGAGCTTCTGTTCTTGACAAAATCATTAAATGTAACATCAATACGAGTCGGGTAAAACGTGTCTAAAACTGGGTTAAATGGGTATATGAAAAGGTGACGTGTTATGCCACGTAGTATGAAAAACTGACGTATTAGAAATTTTACCGACTACCTGTTGTTCAAGTGACAAAGAACATACAATAGAGATTTTAGAAGGTTTACATCATATAATATAACTTTTAAAAGTTTACTTCATATAATAAAAATAAAGTTAAAGTTTAGCGCGTCATGAATCAATTATCCTTATATGAAAACGTGACGTGTTATGCCACGTAGTATGTAAAAATGATGTATTAAAATTTTACCGGCTACCTGTTGTTCAAGTGACAAAGAACATACAATAGAGGTTTTTGAATGTTTATATCATAAAATAAAACTTTTAAAATTTTACCTCATACAATAGATAAAAGTTAAAGTTTAGCAAATCATAAATCAATTATTCAAAAAAAAGAAAGAAAGAGATGAGAAATCAATAATACAACGTGTAGATACAAAATCAAATGATGAAGCAAAAAGAGAAGAAAGAAAAGAAGACCAAAAGGAAAAAAAAGTGAGAGAAAAGAAAAGGAAGTAGAGGAAAGAGAAATAAGGAATTGGAAACAGAAGTAGAAGAAAGACCAAATATACACCGACGATTATATGAAACTATTACAAGTGAAAGTTTCAAAAACATTACAAATGTTTTGAAGAGAAAAAGAGTTATAGTTTTAAACTTTAGTGGATATTAGTAATTACAATAAATTTTTCATTTTTTATCCTTATAATTATTTCTAGTTAAAATATTGAGATAATTATTCCGTAATGCGTTAAATTTTAACTTTTTTCTATTGTATGAGCCTAACTATAAAAACTTTTATTGCATGAGGTAAACTTTCAATACCTCTCTATTCTATGTTAACTTGCCTTTTTGGCTTTGACAAATAAGGAAACTTTCCTTCTTTTGAATGGCTAAAAAATGAAATATTACATACAATAGAGAGATTATGAAAGTTTACCTCATACAATAGAAGTTTTTAAAGTTATGCTCATACAATAGAAAAGTTAAAGTTTAACATATAATGAAACAATAAACCCTACAATATTAGGGTTATGGCTAAAGTACTTCAAATGCAAGTCACTTTAAATGCAAGAAGTTAGCCAAGCTGCCAAGGTTCAACAAAAGAGAAAAATATGGCATAAAATGTCAAAGAAGAAAATGAAAGTTTTCATGACTATAGACAAAAGATTAAGATGAATGTAAAAATGAAAAAAAAATAATAATAATAAAGACCAAAGATTATAATTCCGATGATAGTGATCATCGCTATCATTTGTATCACTATTATTTAAATTATAATCTCGAACCTTTTTAATAAAAATCTTTTTCGTTTTTACATCTATCTTAACCTTTTGTCCATCGCCTTGAACACTTTCATTTTCTTCTTTCCTTTATCCTTCTTGTGCCATTTTTTTCCCTTTGGACCTTGGCCAACTTCTTGCCTTTGAGGTACTTGAGCCATAACCCCAATATTTTACCTTAAAATAATTATGATAATAAAAATGAATAATTATTAAAAGGGTTAATTATTTCGTTATGTATTCAATTTTACATTTTTTACTATTGTATGTAACCACCTTTTAAAAGTGCTATTGTGTGTATTGAACTTTACAACTTCGTATATTGTATGTAACGGGTGACCGGATAAGCAGGTATCCGGTTTTTCCTCTTGAAAAAATGTCTATTGTATGTATCGAAACCGATAGTTCCGGTCATCCAGTCACCCGTCACATACAATATACGAAATTATAAAGTTTGATAAATACAATAGCAAGTTTTAAAGGTAGTTACATACAATAGTAAAAAATGTAAAGTTAGATACATAACGAAACAATTATCCTTATTAAAATCATTAATATCCACTAAATTTTAAGGTAGTAACTAGAAGATAGAAAATAATTAAGCGAGAGTCTGAACTTCACACCCACCAAGTTTCAGTGAGGCGGATTTTTGTTTATAAATGGAGATCATTTTTTTATTTTTAAAGACACAAATAATATATGTTATACATTTATATATAATATATATATATTATACATTTATATATCCGGCTTTATTAGATTAGGTCTATTATTCAACCATTCTGAAGTATTATAAAGAGAACAGAAAGCATTTAATTACTTGATCGAAGAAGTAATAGTATGGTTTGTAAGTTTTCTAGTTATTATTATTTATGTGCTTTAATTTATTACTGTTTAGGCAATCAATTTGTCTATAAGTTGATTATAATATATTTCACCGATTAAATTACTTCATATGTGAAGTTTGTTAAAAGGTTTTTGTTATAAAATCCAGAGTTAATTGTTTCGTTATGTATCTAACTGAAAATTCCATGTTCTTACTTATATATTAAGTAATACTGAGTTCAATAGTATAGCGAGAATTGTAGGGGGGGTGAATACAATTTTCCTCGTTAATTATAATACTTTTAAATTTCTTAACTCTAATCAAGTATTTTAAAAGCTTGTCATATAATAAACAGAGTAACTGGATCACAGTGTATTGTTGGGTCACTAATTTGTGATGAATCAATTCCATGGAGAGTCTCTGCTAACAAAGTTTCTAAATGTATAAAAGATCAAATCCCAAAACAAGTAAAAGATGTTTTAGGAGGAGATTATCAAACTGCTGCTTCACTAGCTGACTCATCTATAGTAGATCCAATTTTTGATATCGCTAGTAGTTTTTCTCATGTTCCGTTTGAGCCAAGATCTGCATTCACTAAAAATGGATCTCTTGCTTTTATTGGAAATGAATCAGATACCTTCAATACTAAGGTCACTGATACTTTTCCAATATCCAGTGGACTATCCCTTGTCACTGCTGCTAGGCAAGAAGAAGTTTCTGCTACTATTCAAGTCACTAATAAATGTTCATCAACCATGAGTAACTTGAAAAGTAATAGTAGAAACAAAAAGGTACAGACAAAGTCTGTTACCTCAAAACACATGTCCGGTGTTAATAAAACATCAAATCAACTTTTGCCTCAAAGTAAAGTACAAAAACAAAGTTGAAAAATGAAAATAAACACAAAAATGCAAAAAAAGAATTTTAACTCACAACACAGAAAAGAAAAAAATAATTAACAAAAGATGCTACATCTCTGGAAACCGCAACCATCTCACTGTTGAGTGCACATCGGCTTCTTTAAAAGGAATCACGCATGTGTCAAAAACCATACATCCTCACAAGTGGAAGCCAAATCCAAGCATTGGCACATATGACTTCAACATGTTTGTTTAGTAACTACGTTATTCTTGATATCGCTGGAGGATAAGAAGCTTCCTCACTCACTGCGAGCTAACATGCTCTTGTAGAGTGACTGGTCTTGATTTCTTCTAGTGACTTCCTTTTATTTTAATCACAATGACTGTTGTGATTATTGATGCATAAATGAGTTTTCACTTGTAGTACTAGCGAGTCGAGTAACTACTGGTAGCGACTTATGCATCCAGTGACTTCCATCATTTGTAGTGGATTGAATCTTGTATGTTCAATGCATATAGCGATTGGAAAATTTAGCGATAGATTCTTCAAGCGATAGCGAATCCACAGAGTTTAGTCATCAGTGACTTAGCAGTGACCAGGTTGATCAGCGACCGATGCGATAATGTATTCTTGGAGTTTTGACTTCATCATTTCTTATGAAGAACTCCAGGGAATTGATTCAACACAGATCAGTGATCCACCACTAAATTTACGTTTTTTACTATTATATGTAACCACCTTTAACACTTGTTATTGTATGTATCAAACTTTACAATTTCGTATATTGTATGTAACAGGTGACCAGATGACCGGAAACTACCGGTTTCGGTACATACAATAGACATTTTTTCAAGATGAAAAAACTGAGTACCTGCTCATCCGGTCACCCATTAAATACAATATACGAAATTGTAATATTCAATACATACAATAGAACTTTTAAAAGGTAGTTACATACAATAGTAAAAAAATATAAAGTTAGATACATATCGAAACAATTAACCATAAAATCAATCATATTGCTTTTGAATAGTTATTTAAATGTGATGTGATGATACATATTTTATAATGTTTTTATGCTAGAAAACGGTCTCATGAATCTCCTAATGTTAAGAGGTGGACTTGTGATTTGTGAGACTCATTATATTGAACAAACTAAATACAACATGATTTTTAGGAATCACACACCAGGTGTTTATCATGTGCACACTGAGCATTTTATTGCATTAAAATTGTGCATTTGTTGTTAATTAATTACTAATAGATTTTATTTTATACTCAGTTATTTATATTTAAAATGTATTTTAGCAGCGTATATACTTAAAATATAATGTAATGATGGTTGATGTGTAGTGTTGACATCCTTGGATCGTGTCAACTAATCGTTATGTCATAACTATTATGTTCTTAATAAATTGTTTCATAAGAAGTAGTGAGTTCAATATAAATACCTTATTTGAATTATCTCTATTTTGTTAGTTTTGCTCATCTATGTTACTTGCTTGATTTAATTATGTTTGTTGTTTAGTTCAGATCTATTTTAAACATTTCTGAGAGGATCTTGATTAGCTTACTATATTGTAATTGACGATAGATTATCTTGTCTTATATGTGTTACGGTAATATAATTGTATTTAATCCTCTTTATAAAGTTTAAAACTTGTAATTCTGCAATTTTGGTTACAGTGGTTTTAAACTTGTAATTCTGCAATTTTGGTTACAGTGATTTTATAATTGACTATTACATAAGACCGATCTGTCTTGCTACATAATTAATAGTTACAAGGAATACACATCACCTACAAAGTTGATAATTGGTCTAACAACTTGTTAATCTCCATGATCATACTTTTGGTGCAATGTTGTTCCTTTTATTTGGCCAAAGGAACCTTGGATTATTATTCTAATATTTGCATTGACATGCCTACCAATTATGACTTTTGTGGGCTTGCAATATAAACTCGTTAAAGACCTAATAACTGCCACGTATAGTAATCATGGTTTTGGTAGGAATGAAGATCGCCCTTTTATCGAATTTATTTCTCATATGTAACATAGGCAAGTTAATTAAGAGGGTTTTCTATTATGATATGATTATAAGATTAAAAATGCTTCATGTGTCTAAAAAAATATGTCTATAGATTTAATCGGTGAATATATAGAATTGTCGATGAAGAAAATGAAAAAGAATAAGTGAAATTCATATATTTTATATATTATGTCTATTGATTAAACATATATTTAGACCTTTATTCTAACACATTTAACACTACTCTTCTAGGATACTTCATTGTGAGGTGAGTTGTTATAAGTGCTGAAATTGGATACTTATTTTGACCTGTTATAGTTAATCTTAATAAAATTAAAGACCATGAAAGTCAAGTTGTACTACGTCTTGATTGTCTTTTAAAACGAGAATATGGCTATTGTTTAAATAGTAATACAATGGCTGATAAAATAGGAAAAGATAGACACAAGCAAATAAAAAGAAATAATCCCTAAACTTAAGGAATAAGATATGGACGAGATCAATATCAAATCTCAACATTCCCCCTCAAGTTGGAGTGTGTAGGTCTCGAACACCCAACTTGCCACGAAGGAATCTAAAACGGTCTCAACCGAGAGCCTTAGTAAGAATGTCAGCCGGTTGATCTTGAGAGGAGATAGCACAGGGAGTTATATCGCCATTATCTACTCGTTCACGAACAAAATAACAATCCATTTCGACATGCTTTGTTTGTTCATGGAAAACGGGATTGACAGCAATGTGACGAGCCGCTTGATTATCACAAAATAAAGGTGTAGCTAACTGAGGAGCATCGAGATCTTTGAGAAGCCATCGTAACCATAAGATTTCACAAACAGTCGTCGCCATAGCTCGGTACTGTGCTTCAGCTGAAGACCTGGATACTACAGCTTGCTTCTTCGTTCTCCAGGAAACAGGAGAATCTCCGAGGCTAATATAATAGCCAGTGCAGGATCAACGAGTGAAAGGGCAACCAAGCCGGTCCGCGTCACAGTAAGCTTTGAGTTGTAAGTCACCCTTGGCTGGTAAAAATAAACCTTGTCCAGGGTAGTTTTCAGGTATCTTAAGACACGAAAAGCAGCATCCATATGTGATCGTTTTGGGTTACCGAGAAACTGACTAAGTTAATTAACAGAGTAAGCAATGTCGGGGCGCGTGATAGTGAGATATAGTAACCTCCTGTGAATAATTATGGTTTTCAATGTCCACCAATAGTGGACGATGCATTCTTTTATATAGAGAATACAGTTACATATACAACCTCAAATTATAGATATATTTACAAGTACAGACATGACTAAATGTGACACCTAAGAGTGTTTAATACCTCCCAACCAAACGCCGATATTGAGATGCATCAACTTCTAGGCTTTCATCATCTTTACGAAGCTTGAGATTTTGTTCCATGGGAAAACTACTAGGCCGACTTCCTTGAACCCCAGATTCTGCCAAGATGTCCAGGGTGTATTTTCTTTGACTAATGACGAAACCTTCGTGTGACCGAGCGACTTCTATTCCTAAGAAGTACTTAACCGGGCCCAAGTCTTTAATGCTAAATTGCTTGTTCAAGTAGTCTTTTACTTGTTGAATGCGCATGGTGTCATTACCAAAAAGTAATACATCATCAACGTAGATAAGGGCTTAAACGTATGCAGTTCCCTTTTGGAAAACAAACAACGAATTGTCAGTGTTGGTACATTTAGAGTGTCTGTCACTTGGTCTAGGTTATCGAGTTGTAATAATTAGTCTAGTTTTTGTTACTAGCGATATTGCAATATCGCATAAGCGATATCACCAATATCGCATATGCGATATCACAATAACGCTAAATAGGCTGATTAGTCACCTATAAATAGTCGTTTAGGGTTTCAGATCTGTTGTTGCTGAAATACGAAATTGTGCAGCCTGTGGTATTCTCTCTGGTCATTCATCTGTAAATCACATCTGGTTTGGTTTGTTAAATATATTATTGTGATTGATTGTGTTGAGTTTAATTGTTAACGTACTTTGATTTTGCTATTGAATTCCGCGCTTTAGCATTTGATATTGATTCATTGTGAAAGGTCGTTACTTTAACGGTCCTACAAGTGGTATCAGAGCCAATAATCATTGGATTAGTGGTTTATTGAATCAATATTCGTACGTGTTAAAATCTTTTAAACGAGTTTTACGATAAAGAAATCGTTTATCAGTCTTAAAAGCATTTTATTCTGTATTTTTAGTGATATCTGGTGCTGTGTTCGTCAGTTTTAAACCTTATTTTTGTTTGATTCGTAAAAAATATTTTTTTAAGGTTTACAGCCGTTTTAGCGATATTGATAGCGATATTACCATCAATATCGCCATTAGGGTTTTTCTGCGACATTGCGTATTCCTTGCTCATTAATTTGAGCGATATCACTAGCGATATTACTAGCGATATTGGTGATATCGCCTAATTAATTTTAGCGATATTGTTCTCAATATCGCCTGTGATATCGCCCTTTTCCTCTGATTTAAAAAAAAAGGCGGGAAAATTCGGCAATTATCAAAATTTGTATTTGAGCTTCCCGTTGCCTAATTCTAGTTTGAGAAAATTTTCATTTTACTCGAGCAAAAAATTTGAAATTTTTGGAGGGAAAAATTCGTTCGGAAAAATTTGAAATTTTCAATCAAAAGTCAAATCTTTTAATCGTTATTAAAATGACTACATTACAAGCTGTTAATGCAATGTTGAAACACAATGCCGAGGTTGGTTCTGCAAACAAACCTCCATTCTTTGCTCCGGGAATGGAGTATTCTGAATGGCGTGGGAGATTCTTATCGTTTGTTGCGTTTACCGACCTTGAAATGGAGATACCTTTACTTGAACGATACGTTAGACCGGTTGCAGGTGGAAGACATGTGGGTATACCTCCTCCAAAAACCATTCGTTCAATGACTGCTGAGGAACGTAAGGCATGGGAATGTGAACGAAAGGCTCACTCTGCTATAACCATGTCTTTACCTGCCGATGCTATGAATATGTTCAAACACCATGATAAAGCTTATGATCTGTGGAATGGTATAGCTGAAAGATGTGGAGGTACCACTGAATACAAGCAAATTAAGCTGGAATTTGTAAAGAAACAGTATGATCTGTTCGATATTCAGAAGAACGAGACGGTTAAGGACTTGTTCTGTAGATATTCACGTCTTGTGAATGAGCTGACTGAGGGTGGACACAAATTTAGCTCTATGGAGGTCAACAAGAAACTACTAAATGCTCTACCTCCTTCTTGGGAAACTCGAGTATTAATGATGGAAAGTGATCCAGACGTATTGGCAATGTCTTTGGATCAACTTATTGGAAAATTAGAAACATGTGCTTTGGATATCCAAAAGAAAAGCACAAAATCTAGCTCTTTGCTTCCTGATAATAGTAGTTTTGGATATGAAAGTACAGCTCTTCTATCTGGGCCGTCTACTTCTGAATCTAAACCAGGAACATTTTCTTCTTTTTCAATCCAACCATCCTTTTCTGCTACTGCATCACACAATGAGCATGCAGTAATCTTCAATGCGTTTTTATCATCATATGATGAGTTTTTATCGAAGAGGATTAGCTCGGTAGATCTTACCGATGAAGACTTTGCTCAAGTTGATCCTGATGAGCTAGAGAGAGTGGACCTTCGTTGGAACATGGCTATGCTTCCCAGAAGAACGAAGACCTATTTGAAGAAAACAGGAAAGAAATCTCTTGAAGATGTTACTGATAAAACGAGTATGGGTTTTGACAAATCAAAGATCAGATGTTATAAATGTCAAAACCTAGGCCATTTCGCAAGAGAATGTGAGAAGGGTAGACAACCCTCGACGGGTTTCACAAGACCTTCTGCCTTCAAGAAGGACAATGAAGTTGCCAAGGCTGCTATAATGTTGGAAGATGAAGAAGCCTATGACTTCTCGGCCATGGATGATCAAGATAATATAGCACTGATGGCAGATGTTGAGAATCAGGTAGAATGTGATTCATTTAACTGTGAAACCTGTATTAAATTAACTGGTAAAATCAACAGGTACATAGTAGATAATGATCGTTTGAATACAGATCTAACAAGTCTTATTCAAGCGAACAGAGTGTTAAAAGATAATGAAAAAGTTTTTGTAATAAATCAAAAGACACTTATTGAAGAAAAGAAAGAGTTGAAAGCTATGATCTACAGCAAACAAGATGAAATTGATAGCTACTTAAAACTAATTGCTCATCTTAAAAAGGATCTTGATGCTGCTCAAGCTGATAATATTGATTTAAAACGAAAACTTGCAAATATTTCAACATCTACTCTGGTCTTTTCCGACATCCTGCAAAGTCAAAGGACTGATACAAATAGTAAGGCAGGAATTGGTTATCACAACCAACCTCCTCCCTCAAACTTGAATCAGCCTAGTCTCTCACAGGATGAAATAAAAGATTATGTCCCTTCTGTTCTCAAGAAGGATACAAATCCTGTTGTGAAACCAGTTATTATCAAAGCAGAAAAGGTTACACAGCCTAATCTTGTTAAGGCTGTTGATGTCAAGCGACCTGAGTTGCTTAAAATCCCAAGTTCAAATAAAAAGAAGGCTGAGCTTATTAAGCCTAAATTTGAACCTATTTTGTTTGTGCCTTCAACAAATGTTGAAGAGGTGGTGGAAGTGGAGGATGTAACTCACGAGGTTACAAAGAAAGTTAAGAAGAATAACAACAAGACAGAAAATTTAATACTTACTACCGAAGGTAGAGGTCAAATATTTTCTAAAAAGATTTCTTCAACTACAAATACATTTACTCCTTCATGTTCACATAAGTGTTCATGTGCTGCAAATGTACCTGAAAACAAGCCTTGTAAGTCACCTCCTTCACCGAAACCACTGTCGTGTGATGACCACACTTTCCGAGAGAGACGATCATGTTTCTATTGTAAGAAGCAGGGTCATCTTATTAATCAGTGTCCGGTGCTTGCTAGAAAATGGGCATCACGAAATGATCCACGTCATCCTAAATATAGAAACTTTCAGAGATCAAAACAACGTGAGTCATCTAGTAATGTTAAAATTTCAAAGGTTAATAACATTATATCTTCTCAACCGCTGGTTAGAAATTTTGATGTAGTTAATCCGAAATCATCCAATGTTAAGCAGGTGTGGAAACAAAAATCCACAAACAAAACAACAATGAAATCAATTGACCTTTTAAAATATCATAAACTCATTGATGTGATGATTATGGACGCTAATGGACATCTCAAGCCTATCAAAGCTTGGGTGTCCCATAAAATCTAATGTTTCATTGTTTGTGGTGTTGCAGTCAGCTTTTTGATAGATTGTATTTTTAGTGACTGCAAGGATGTGCATTGTGATTGACTGGCTGAGTTTATCAACGTTTCGAGACGGAATAACATGGTTAAAAAGAATTGATTTGACTTGATATGTGATTTTGGAACTTTTATTTAGTCATTATTTGTTCTTTTTGTTAGTTTATGCAACAACCACTCTTTATACTTTTTAGTATCCAAGAAATGTAACGTTGCGAAATTTATTAAATTAAAAAATTATATATATATTTTTAAATTAGTTTAAGTTTTAGGGGATAACCTTTGAATTAGAATTGAGAAAAGAATTTGCTGTTCAGGGGGAGTAATTTAAAAATCAGAAATTTGAACAGCAAGATTCTTAATTCTGGAAAACATTTTGGATTGTGTCTGTAAATAACTTGGAATATGATAGTTCATCAGGTGACATGTACACAAAATGGAAATTTTAAGGTTTATGTTTGATGTATCAGTAGGTTTATCACGTATCTGTTATACTCGACCTTCTAGACATCTGATTACTTGCACGATGTATTGGTAGGCATTATCATACTCATCTTTGAGCAACTAAGAAATCTCTTAATCTGTGTCTGATCTTTTGTGATGATCATCATATGATGTATGACAATGCGTCTTACTTCTTATGTGTCAGCATGCCATGCTTCTATTAACTTGAGTTTGTATATGACAACATTTGGGGAATTATGCTGTCTGTTTCCTTTGTTGTACGTTTGTACAGACCTGGTCTCAGTCAGTATACTTTCAAAAACAATGCAAACAAAAGTCAAAAGTACTTACAAATCTTATAAAATCAAAGATTACTTACGAGGTCGCCAAATGGTTTGACCAAATTTGGTTTTGCAATCACTTGAATCAAGTGTATGTCACTTTGTTGTATGTAAGTACAGACCTGTCACCGCTGGCTTGATTCTTAAAAATGTTGAATTCAAATGCTTTCTCTAACTAATCGAAGTCTTGGGCATGACTTGATACTAGGGGTATATCTATGTGAGATTCACGAAGACTTATTCACTCTCACAATAATTGCTAAGCTTGAAGTTGAGTATGTTATATGTTTAAGTGGAAAAACAATACCTCTAATCGTCTTGTTCCTGATTGTCTCTTTGGCTAGTTAACTCTGCGTGCTAAATTTAAATTTGGACAAATATACTGATAATCAAAATAACACTTACTATTTCCTAATAAATGCATGATATCCTGATATGATCCTTAAGCAGACATATTACAATCTTATCCCCGATTTATTTCCTTTTTGGTATTCTTTACTTTTAAATTATAAAGAAAATTACAAAAATATTTTAGTTCTATGTTGTTTTATTCAATATCACATATCTTGTTAAAGTCAAATATTGAAGATATAAAAGATGTTGGTTATTCTCCAAAGACTGTGAAGATAAATTATATTGGAGAAGCTGCTAAAGATTGAGAAATGGTCATATAGTTTGAAGATCTTATTGTATGCAAAAGGTGTGTCAGTCACATGAATCTGAACATCAATATTATGAAGACCATGCTATCTCAATGGGGGAGTGTCTAAATATTGAAGACATAGAGGAGTCTGATTGAAGACTTAACTGAAGATTATTTTTGAAGACCAAGCTGCAGACATGGGGGAGTTTGTTGGTACATTTAGAGTGTCTGTCACTTGGTCTAGGTTATCGAGTTGTAATAATTAGTCTAGTTTTTGTTACTAGCGATATTGCAATATCGCATAAGCGATATCACCAATATCGCATATGCGATATCACAATATCGCTAAACAGGCTGATTAGTCACCTATAAATAGTCGTTTAGGGTTTCAGATCTGTTGTTGCTGAAATACGAATTTGTGCAGCCTGTGTCGTTTCTCCAGTCAATCATTTGTAAATCACAATCTGTGCTTTGTTTAATATAATTGATTTGTGATTGTGTGTTGAGTTTAATTGTTAACGTACTTTGATTTTGCTATTGAATTCCGCGCTTTAGCATTTGATATTGATTCATTGTGAAAGGTCGTTCCTTTACGGTCCAACAGTCAGCCTTGGATTGGCGAAAATTGAGTGTAAGAAGAGCCTTAGTAAATTTGTGATACCAGTTGCGTGAAGCTTGACGTAACCCATAAAGGGATTTTTGGAGTTTGCATACGCGGTTATCACCAGTTTTGACAAAACCTTGAGGAACCTTCATGTAAAGATCTTCTTCGAGCTTACCATGCAAAAATGTATTGTTAACGTCTAATTGGTGAACTTTCCAGTTTCTTTTGGAGGCGACGGCTAAAGCACATCTAACCGATACTAGCTTAGCAACGGGAGCGAAGGTTTCATGAAAATCGATCCCCTCTATTTGAGTGTATCCTTTTGCAACAAGGTGGGCCTTGTAGCGTTCGATCTCGCCATTTGGTTTGTATTTGATCTTAGATCCACTTCGAATCGATTGCTTTCTTCTCGGGAGGAAGTTCAACAAGATTCCAGGTGTCATTTTCTTCGAGAGCTTGGATCTCCCTTTTCATGGCATCACACCATTGAGGGCCTTTAACAGCCTGAGAGAAATATCTAGGCTCATCACGGGAGGTGATGGCCGCTAGAAAAGCCTGGTGAGATGTAGAAAATTTATCATATAAAACATAGTGAGATAAAGGATGTACCTTAGAGGAATCAAGATTGGATATGGGCTAAGCATGGTCTATAAAGGGAGGCATGTCGGTCACGAAGTTATCGAGATGCTTGGGCCTTGACTTTAATCGAGTGCTTTGTCTGAGTGTTTCCCGGGTTTTGGTCCATGGGTGGCTCCATGGTTGCTTCAGCGGGAAAAGTCTCATTTTCAACCTGATCATTTTGAGAATTGGGATTAGAAGTGGTTTGTGGTTTGTGAGATCGATTTTCTTCCACACTATTTCTAAAATAATTGAGATCCAACATATCATGATTGTTTGGATCCAAAGTTCACTGGATGTTGTTAAGTTTTTCAATCAGGTCAGCCTCTCCATTCAATTTTAGTTCGTTGAAATTTTCACTAAATGGAAATATGTCTTCAAAGAAAGTCACATCGGGGCTGACACATATCTTTTGGTCTTTTAGATCATAAAGTTTGTAACCTTTAGTTCCCATCGGATAGCCTATGAAAACACAAGGTTTGCCTCTCTCTCTCCAAACTTGTCTTGCTGAGAGAGACTGATGCGGGCCCAAGTATGGAGGATCGGGCCCTTGTGTTTCTTGAGGCCCAAGATCGCGTATTAAAAGGGGGCTCACGAAAAAGGCCATAACTTGGGCTAGGAGTGTCCGTTTGGGGCCCATGACCAGTCGAAAGAAAACTTGGGCCGAGCCCGACGTCATGATTAATGGCCGTAGGCGGTTAGCCCAACTTTCGGGCCCAAATTCGCTGTCTTTTATGATTTATGGGCATTTTTATGTTTTTTTCATACCTTTTTGGACTTTGTTTTTGGGCTAGAGTCCAACCCGTTTATCCGTTTAGGCCCATTCGAATTTCTGGTTCCTTTTTAGGGTTTCATGAACATTATCAAGCAGTTAGTTTTTGATTGAATGAAATTTCATTTTTCTCTCATTTTTGAGGCGAATTTTACCTAATTATTGGCATTCTTTTGAATCAACAATAGTTGGAAGGATCGTTCCTGGTATTCGTGTGAATCAACAGGCTCGATTTGTGTTATCTTAATTTTAGTCTACATCGGAGACTGTTATGGGCGTATGTAAGACATCCGAAAACACGAAAATGTTCATAAGTAGGAGTCTTACCAAGAAGAATTTTGTGTGGAGTTTTGTTTTTAAGAACACGAGAAGGCAATTTGTTTATAATGTATGCGGCTGTTAAGACACATTCCCCCAAGAACATGATTGGCAAGGCTGCCTGGAAGCGAAGGGCTTGGGCTATCTCCAAAATATGTCTGTGTTTGCGTTCTACAACCCCATTTTGTTGGGGTGTGTAAGGGCATGAAGTGTCCAATAAAATTCCATGCAATTTGTAAAAACTTAGCATGTAATTTGATTGAAACTCTGACCCATTATCAGTACGTATTCTTTTTACCTTTTTATTAAATCGGTTTTCCACCATGTTATAAAACATAGTCAAAAAATGACTCACTTCACTTTTCCATTGCATTAAATACACCCAAACACCTCGATTATAGTCATCAACAATGGATAAAAAATATTGAGCGCCATCAAAAGAAGCAGTTTGATAACGTCCCCAAATATCAATATGTATCAACTCAAAAGAACTAGTAGTCTTTGTAAAACTAATAGGAAAAGGTAATTTATGTTGTTTTGCACGCGTACAAGAGTCGCAAAAAGAATCACCATTACTAAAATTCTCAAATTGTCGTATTCTTCTTAAGACGCCATTTGAAGCATGTCCGAGCCTCCTATGCCAAACCGTGAAATCCACAGAGGCCGACATAGCCAACCCTTCACGCTTAAAAGGCTCCTTAGTATAGACCATCTCGAACTTTACCCATCCCAATCAGGTTCCTCGAACGTAAGTCCCGAACAAAACATAAATCCGGAAAGAATGTTAGTGAGCACTGAAGATCACGAGTTAACCTGCTTACGGATAGCAAGTTGCAATTGAAAGTATGAACATTGAGCACATGTTTTAGTTCAAGGTTCTTAGATAAATGAATATTTCCTATACTTTTAACGGGTATGGAGTCCCCGTTTGGTATTTTTACCGGAGGATTCCCAACAATGTCTTTGCGGCTTCTAACAAGCCTTCCTTATATGTGATGTGATCACTAGCACCAGAATCAATGATCCAAGAACTAAGTGAATCGTTCTTACCGGTCATGTTAACAACATGAGACTTTGGAACCTGATCGGATTTGCCAATTGCTTTTATTATTGGAAGCAACCTTGCATTTTCCTCTTTGGTGAAGCCAATTGTGTTTGAGTCTGATGTGGTTGCTGTTGCGCGAGGTTGAGGCTTCGAATTTCCAAGATTCGGTGTTCCATACTTTTCGATCCACCAATCTGGATATCCAACAATCTCGAAACATCCATCAGATGCATGTCCAGATTTGTGACAATTGGTGCAAAACCGATTGTCGCTCCTTCCACCCCGTTTATCATTGCCTCCATGTTCTTTGTTCATGTTTTGTGTGTATGGCTTCGTGCCTGATCGAGACAGGGGCTTTCTGGAGACCTGAAAAGCGGGATTCTGGAGTCATCTTGCGAGCAACTCCAATTTGTCGTTGTTGTTCATCTTGACTGACAAGATGGTATGCAGCTCCAAGAGTGAGGAGAGGTGTACTACTAAGAATCTGATTTTTGATGGCTCCATACTCATCGTTTAATTCCAACATAGTTTTGTCTGGGGTGATCGGCTGGCGTCAGGAAGTATGGAGAGGAAATGTCGATGGGATTTTTCTCAACACTTGGTGTAGCCCCGTCGGTCATTGTTTTAGAAGAGCACATAGAATTTTAGAGAGACAGAATTTTAGAGAGCCAAGTTTTGCTCTGATACCATAATAAAATTAAAGACCATGAAAGTCAAGTTGTATTACGTCTTGATTGTCTTTTAAAACAAGAATATGGCTATTGTTTAAATAGCAATACAATGGCTGGAAAAATAGGAAAAGATAGACACAATCAAATAAAAAGAAATAGTCCCTAAACTTAAGGAATAAGATACGGACGAGATCACTATCAAATCTCAACAAATCTAACAAATATCTGACTTATATTCCGAATTGTTTATCCTCGACTCAACTATCTACCTTCATAGTTCCATATGACCTTCTCATTTATTTCTCATGCTGTCACCCGCAAGTACTATTGTCCATCCCAAACTAACAACAATCAAGTTGAGAGGGGGATGGAGTTGAATACAATCTTTTCAATTTAACTTAACAGATTATAAGCAAGTAATGATTAATAACACATAGTTAATTATATTTTTCAACTGATTCTTTATTGGATTCCATAAAAGAATTATGAGGTTGTTTTGCAGAATTACAAACTAGTTGAATATAGATTATAACATTCACCAACTCTAGATAATACACGCTAACCTAGTGATACTAAAATGCTAAAATCTCTAACTCATATGCACTCAACTTGCTAATTTTCACACATTATCTGCCTAAGGAAGTTGTCTATTTATAATTGAGGGAAAATATTCTTCAGCATCAACTCAGTCAATCAGTAGCCTTCATGAATCTTCTGGTCTTTTCATGTACCGTCAGACAGAATATTCTGGCATTACTTCTGGTCTGCAGACTGAAATACTTAGCCTATCCAATTGGCTAGCATAGTTAGTGGCCGGGAGCACTTTGATCAACCATCTTTGCAGGTATGTACGTGTTGTACATAGTTGGAGATCGGTGCCTTTTAGATAAGGATCAATACCCCCAACGAATCATCACAACTGAACTGCAATAATGGTAATGATATTTATCCTGTGAGCTGGTTGCAATTAAGTAGAATTCAATCACACCACAATCCCATAAGTTATGATTTTGCCTACACCGTCATTTTAAGCTTTAAATTATCTATGAATAAACTCTTCTAAAGTTGTTATTAAGTTAATGTTATCGGGAAATCAACAACTAGCATATCTATATCTGAAATATATTAAATATTACTTGTTGATAAATAATCCTTTTAAAATCATCACATGTGTTAGGGAACTAATTTGTTGGAATATATGCAGATCTATTTATTCTATGCATTGTACATCTCCGTATATAACTAACTTAGTAATCTTTTTTTTATGTGGCACGTCTCACTTTTCGAAATCTAAGCATTTTCAAATCGTCACGCCAAGACAAACGTTTGAAAAGATTCTCAAGACTATCTTACATGTCGTCATTTTATTAAGTTGCTAAATATATTTGTCAACTCATACAAATCAATATTTTTAAGTCATTAGTATATTTTCGCAACTTCAATAAAATCTAAGTTATAACTTTAAAAGATCACTATTTCATATATTTATTTTCTTATTGTATTTGATCAAAAAAATTACTTACAAATCATTTGATATGTGTATTAATTAAATTTTTAGAGACATCTTTAAACCCACGTCAAATACTAATAAAGTCAAATTGTTTATAGATCCATTCGTATAGCTGACATTTTTAAAATCATTTTTACTTAATTTACCAAACCCAAACTTTTAAACATGTCGGCTAATATATATCTTTCTTTTTTAATTTTTAAAGGTAATTAATATTAATATTAATATTTAATATAAACAAATTAAGATAAAAGCATGTAGCGTGGATAAATCGTGTGACTGATTAGATACTTTTTATGGAAGGTGGACCAACGTATTTAAGGCGGGATCATATATGAAACACACACAAGAAACACAGACACCTAAGTAAACAGGTGCCCTTCCATTTCTCCTCACTTTTTTTTTTATTATTATTTAAATAAATTAATCATACATATATTTTTAGATCTATAAAATTAACTTCGATCCTGATTATATCTCAACTTATTTTACTTGATCTTGCAGATTCAAACCGAAATTTAACGATTGACGAATAATTTACAGGTACTAATTTTTGTTATGAATCGTGATCTTTTGGTGTTATTATGAGCAATTACTAGTAGTTTTGATTAGAATATAGCTTCGTTTAAGTTAATTAGCTTCTTTATTAATGAATTTGGTGTAGTCAATGTTAATTAGACTATAGTCAAATGCTTGTTGTTTTGATTTGATCAGATCTGTTAGTCTGTATGATTGTGAATTAGTGATTTAATTTAGAATTTCATGAGGTCAATTGAGACTAGTAAGTTGGATTTTAACCGATCACGCAGATGAAAGTGCATTTTTGTTGAAGTAATTTCAGTCAACTTGTTGACTGATTTTGATACTTTTAGTTTAGGGTTTTTGTTTAACATTTTGTATAAATTATGAATTTAGATGTATTGGAGGTAAAATTGAGTGGGGTAAGTTTGATATTTAACTGATCACACGGATCGCAATAGGGGTAAAGGTTGAGAATGAATTAATGTTGAAGTCACATGGCTTGAACTTGTTGACTGATTTTGATAATTTTTCTTGTAGGTTTTTTAGTCTTTTTGAATACACTGCGAAACAGACAGTTTTTGATGCATTGAGTGTTAAAAGTTCAGATGAATTTATGTAATTAAACATACAAAAGGTTTTAAGCAACTTGATCTTCATGCCGAAAGACGAAAGTAATGCGTTATATTTGTGTTGGTTTTACGTAGCGTTTTTAGTGTTGTTACACTTATTTGGCTTGAAGAATATTAATCCAATTAGGATGTCATGTTGCATTCATTAACTGAAAATTTTTGTTCGAAAAAAATTGATAAATTAAAAATCAGGATGCAATAATGGACTTCACTGAATAACGTAACACAAATGTATATTTATTTGTCATTTTTAAGGTATGTCATCATATGATAAACCTGAGATAGTGGAACGAGGTGCTAAGGAGAAAAAACATGAAAATGAAGAAGAAGGTGAAAACAGTGGATTTTTTGGGAAGGTAAAGGGTTTCATCCAAGATATTGGTGAAAAAATCGAAGAGACAGTAGGATTTGGAAAACCTACGGCAGATGTTAGTGCAATTCACTTTCCCAAAATCAATCTTAAGCAGGCTGATATTATTGTCGATGTGCTTGTCACAAACCCAACCCCAATTCCTATCCCTCTTATCGACATTAACTACTTAATCGAGAGTGATGGAAGAAAACTACTCTCTGGGTTGATTCCTGATGCTGGAACAATACACGCCCGTGGTTCAGAGACTGTCCAGATACCGCTTTGTCTGATATATGATGACATAAAGAACACGTATGCTGATATACAGCCTGGAAGCATCATACCTTATAAAATCAAATTTGACCTAATCATTGATGTGCCTGTTTTTGGAAGGATAACTCTGCCTCTTGAGAAAGATGGGGAGATCCCTGTACCTTACAAGCCTGATGTTGACATTGATAAAATAAAGTTTGAAAAATTCTCCTTTGAAGAAACTGTTGCAACTCTCCATTTGAAGTTGGAGAATAAGAATGACTTTGACTTGGGGCTTAATGCACTCGACTACGAGGTGTGGCTATGTGATGTCAGCATTGGTGGTGCCGAGCTTGCTAAAACTCAGAAAATTGTGAAAAATGGTATTACCTACCTTGATGTTCCGATCACCTTCAGGCCTAAGGATTGTGGTTCTGCTCTATGGGACATGATGAGAGGAAAAGGCACTGGTTATTCCATGAAAGGCAACATTGATGTGGATACACCCTTTGGAATGATGAAGCTACCTCTTGATAGGGAAGGTGGTACGACCCGCCTTAAGAAGGAGGACGATGATGATGACGAGGTATGTTAATATTTTAGTTAGAGCCTACATTCCAATATATCATTATGGTGTACTATGCGACTGTTTTTTTTGTTTCTTTCTCTTTTTTACTGATTAAACCCATTTTAGATTTTAAAAACAACTGAAACTGGAAATTAGGGGTTCCCACCTCTACCAGCAATGGTGGACAGTAGTCTCCATACACATATGCTTGAACGAAAGATTCTGTGTATGATAGTTAAATGTTAGTTTCAGGAGAAGTAACTGTCTAACTGCTCCATTTTCATTTTCAGTTAAATGTTAGTTTCAGGAGATAGTTAAATGTACGGGTCATATTTGCTAGTATTCCATTGGTGTTAGGGTTAAATACTTAAATCAAGAATCTTGGTGCATTTTAGTTTAAATTTGATATATGAAAAGCGGAAGGATATGCTCTTAAAACACTGAAGAATTGCTTCTACGGGATAAATTTCTCTTGAATCAAAGTTACTAAATATGTCCATTGTATAATGAAGTAAAGTCGGTAGTATTTTTTCTGAATATGCATTTTATTGTCTCATTTTGACTCGTATTTATGCAGGATTAGAGGATGTATGAATGAGAATGAATAGCTGATGAAAGTGAGTGTCATGTTTATGAGGTGAGGCTTATATTCCTTATGTTCGTATTTATATCAATGTATTGTGTTAAAGAATGAGAACTTAATACATAAATTCCATGTCATGGATGTTGTACCTTCCATGTATGGTGCATCATATGGATATTATATTGTAAACACTACAGAGCTATAGTTGATATTTTGCTTCCAATGTTAGATTGTTTCTGGTATGGTTAGGATCGACCCAGGTATTCATCAAATTGGAATCAAAATTTGACTGGTCAACTCGAGTTTAAAGACAAATACAACATACACTTCTGTTCTAGTTTATAATAACATGATCAGGCGGTTCACTACTTCACTCTTTTGAACATATGTTACTAAATTGTGAAGTCATGTTGGTCATATTGCAATATAAATATCATGTCTGAGTCACTTGTAGCAATGTATGGTTGCGTAATAGGCTGAGATTAGCCCTACAAAGCCTGGCCCATGTGAACACTGATTGAAATCATTGTTGGTCTTGAAATTATGTGGTGATGACTCATTGAGATCAGTTGGGCTTGAAGCGTACACTAGTCTTAATTTTGCTATAGCTTTTTAACCTTTTAGCATATACTTTTTTAATCTCCCTGTTTTTTGTACTACCAAGGATATTTCATCTTGTTGTTGAAAATAAAATGTGTGATTGTTGAGTTGAGCTAAAATGATTTAAAATAGTTGAAAACATTTGTAACAAATTCTACAAATCTTAATAATCAATGTTCTAACTGAATTTTTATAACGGGTATTTGGTGTGCTGAATAGGACTTTGACTCGGTCGTGTTCGGAAGTCATCAATTAATGGGGCATTTGACTCGGTCGTGTTCGGAAGTCATCAATTAATGGGGCATTTGAGACTGTTTATTTTTAAGTGTTTATTTGCTTATAAAATAAGTAACATTATATTTATTTTTAAATATTTAATTTTCTTTTCAATAAACACTAAATTGTGTCTGTAAGAGTATTAATATTTACTATCTACTGTCAAGATGAAAACCTAAACAAATAAGTCATTAAATAAGCAACACACTCATATGATAATAATTCAGGCACCAATTTAGTTTAGAAGTTAAAGCATAGGTGTATAACACTTTATTTATTTCTCTTTTCATCTCAATTCTAATCTAAAACCTATATTGTTATTTTTGTTTATTATAGAATTGTTCCTAATAAAATAACTATTAAAGATTTCAATTATACTCTAAATTATCACTTTAATCATTAACTTTTTTCAATATTCAGTCAAATTTATTTTAAATTGTGAGGACACAAATAATATTATTTAATACACATGTTAAAATGATCGGTAAATCACAAAGGATAAGTTTTTATCGTCTCAAGTTAAAAACATGTAAGGTGTGAATTTTCATCTTTTAGAGTAATATTTGACGAGACTAAAATGGAGAAACTAAACTTAAACCTAAGGATTAAGTACGTACTAAAATTATTAGTGAATACAATCAATGAAAGAGAATAAGTGGGTCAAGAAATGTAAGACTAAAAACAAGTTTAAGTCAATATTTATAGGCTTATCTTGCATAACTTTTAGAGTATATAGAGCGAAGGCTTCAAAACCGTTGAACTTTTTTCCAACACCGGAGAGCACCACTTTCCATCGGCATTGCAGCCGTCATTGAAAGTCGAGGTATCAATGTCGTGTTGAAAGATGCTAGTGGATTTACCATTACTTTTTCTTTTAATTTTTGTTTTTACCCTTTCAATATTATTGGTTTGAACTAATTTGTGAGTTAAACATCAAGTTTAACACTAAATAACTCTTAATCTTAAATTTAATGTTAAACTTAATATCCAATTTAACATCGAACTGGCCACGTATTTCCTGTACTCTAAGAATTAAAGTAGTTGATGATGTAGATAAAGCCTTTTTGAAACGGTTGCGGTCGCTGCAACCAGAGCGGCCGTCTTATCATTACTAATTGTTTTCGTTACAAAGACAGAACAAATAAAGATGATTTTGTGCAGCATTAAATTGACGTGTAGCGTTGTAGTATCTTGAATTTACAATGATGCTTTTTAACATAATAAAGGACAAGGTAATTAAAACGTTAAACCGTAAATTGTATCCTTTACAAAACAGCTTATATAATAAGATGCTCAAAACATTATAGGCTTAAGGTATTTTTACGATAAAGCATATTAAAATTAATAGCTCTACGTTAATACAAAACATTATTATTAGCTTAAGGTATATTTTCTATGAACTTCATAATGATTAGACTAAACCATATCATTCCAAAACGAAATTAAACAAATCATGAACTATCAGGCCTATGCAAATCATCACTTTAAGACACCGGTCCGGTCCTAACCAATAACCGTTTAGAGAAAGGTGGTTTAAAATCATATGAAATACGACAGAGCCTTAAAAATATGGGATTGACACATAATCACGACTAATCTTATGTATGTGCAATATACGGTATATCTACTTGTGAGGTATTCATATACGATGTATTTCAATACTCTTACATATATATGTTAGGACAAATATTAGCTCTAAAATCAATTGATGATAAAAAAAAAAAAATCACATATACATATATCATTTGTCTGATGTAGTAGATGAGTTTGCACCGAAGAATATATGATGCTAAATCTTCCTATGCGTGCAATTAAATACACAACGTGGAAGTAGAAAAACATGTTATGCTCATTGATCAATATTATGATCCCTTTAACATTGAAATGGTAGTTTAACACCACCTTTTAGCATGAAAGACTAGATGCACTGATACTTTTATATATACACTAGATGGATAAAAATTGTGGTTCAATTTTGTTTAGTACGTGATCATCTCATTCATGTTAATAAGATGGTAAACGCATAGCAAAACAATGTGACAATACATTTCATAGTAATGATCAGTTTGTAATCAAAACTACTTAAACCACATCTCATGGGGTTATCATAAAGTTGAGTAATTGAGATTATTTAACTCGATTGATCTATTAGCATCTAAATGGTAATTAACTACATCAAACTGTGTCTATTACAAGCCAAATTATTCAATATACGAGTCGATTATTAATAATAAAAGCCATTTTTACTACATAAGAATGATTTTTTGTACGTGCACTTAGTACTCGAAAATAGATCGACTGAAGTTTCATAAACATAACGTGAAACTAGACCAATGCTTTAAGGAAATAAAAGATAAAAGATAAAATAAAAGTTACCAAAGAGTAAAGGGTTGACATCGACATTCAAAGGATGTTTATGTAGCAAAATAAAATAAAAAATATATAGACTTGTTTTTTGGCGATTTGTAATAAAATGGAAAGCGTAGATAGGCCTACAATGTCACGGGTTTGAACCATAGCCACAAAATGGTTATTTTACATTTTATATTATTTATTTATATAAATTTTATTAATTTCCTTAAACCGTGATAGATTAACCACCGTCACAAAAATTCACAACCACAAACACAAATGATTTTTTTTATATTTTTAATCATTATAATATTTTCTGATTACTTTTGTTATTTTCAGTTTAACTGATTTTTATAAACGACAGTGATGGATTGACCACAATCACAAATTCACAACTACAAAAACATATATATTTTTTATTAATTAATCATTGTTATTGTTTTTCTTTATTACTTTTTTTATTTCAATTATACTATAGGGATCGAGTATTAAATTTCGCAAATAGTGACAAAATGAGATAATCTATACGTGACCAAAATTAAGGATACTAACGGAACTATCATCTGAATTTTAGAAAGAATATATGCGAATATGGTTATCTTTTTACGTAGTATATAAATATAAATATAAATATAATAATATAACATTGAAAAATAAATAAAGTATTCCCGTTTTTGGAGAATCTAAATTAAAGAAAATAAAAATATTAAATTATATTAATAAAAAGAACTAAACAAAGGATCTTCACAATGTTTTTTTTTTATTTTTTTATTTTAATATAGTTGTAAAAGTAAATATATGAACAACACAAGCAGAAAATGTGAATAATATACAACTACCTCTTTCATTTATAGAGAAACATCTTTTTACTCGTATACACAATTACACATATCACAAGTATACAAACATCCAATTCGGACCATATGGCCCTCTAGTACGTACTTGTTATTCAACTATCTTTTCAAAAAGTTGTGTATTAAACCATAATCATGTACCGTCTAAAAACATATATAGAATTATGTCGACTAGCTTGTTGGTATGTGTTGTCAAATTGCTTTTTTAATTTTGAACTTTAATCTGAGATTTTATTTATTTATATGCGTACAATTTTATTTTTTTAACGGCTGAATATGATATTTATCAGAGAATTAACAATAAGTTAGTGAAAAACAGTTACTTGATAAAAATTAAAATAGGGTTTTGAAGCCAATTACTCCACGTAACTTAAAACATTTTTTTAATGGTAACTTTTCTATAAAATTGTAAAGAGCTAGAAAAAACCAATCACACGATAATTAACGTAGGATAACAAAACCTAAAACTTACATGCGTACAATTTTATCTTCTTTTTTAATTTGGAGAAAGACAAATTCTTACATTCTAAGCTAACATACAATAAGTTTATGAGTCAATTAGTCAATTAATGTAAAATGTTACTCTGTTTAAAATATGATAATTAACTTAAAATATCATTTAATATTTATTA
This sequence comes from Logfia minima, assembly GCA_963921325.1. Classification (NCBI taxonomy): domain Eukaryota; kingdom Viridiplantae; phylum Streptophyta; class Magnoliopsida; order Asterales; family Asteraceae; genus Logfia; species Logfia minima. Next base: position 4,748,422 of record OY992776.1, read on the forward strand.
TTATTTTATAAAAAGAAGTTTGAAAAAATAATGTTTTGAGTAGTTTCCAGCCACATACTTAAAGAGCCATGTGACTCACTACCCACGGGTTCTCTCAATCACTTATGCCTTCTAAGTCTTTACGTAATGCAGCCAAATTTTCTTTACTTTATATTCCCATTTTATGTCATGTAATCTAATATTTTAATAATTTGAATCTTCTCAACACCCCATAAATAAATATTACAGACTATATATCTTCATACATACTTGTTTTTTTACTATTTAGTTCGTATTTTCTGTAAAGGACAAGTCTCATTTCAGAACTAACACGTATATAAATATAAATATAAATATAATATAATAATAATATAAATTTAGATTAAAATATATATGATTAATTATGTTCTGATATATGGTCAGAATATTGTCTACTCATATACCCATTTATCTATTAATATATGTTTATTTAATTTAATTCAATCTTCTTAAAAGATGTAGTACAAGATAGTTTCACAAGGTAGCCCCACGTTTCATTCAATTTCGTACAGTCTGGCTCATACGGAATAGATATATACTCATGGAATGGAATTACTTTAATTTACTAAATACCCTTCATGTTCTTGTGTGAAGATCGAATAGTATTGCTTTTCTTTATAGTGTCTTATATTTTATCTTATTTTACCCTATTGCCATTATATCGGATGCATTTTTATTGGTTTATTATATGTATTGAACTGTTAATTTCTTATGTTGTATGTATATTTTTCATTTTTGACTTAAATAGAAAAGAAGCTTTTCTTTTTATTGAGATCAAGTGTATATATGATAGATGGAATTAACGTCTTTAATTAATACATATGATAAAAGATTAGAAGTTATAAAAGCATACTCTATATAATAATAAAAGAAATAAAATATAATATATTTTCAGATAATAAACTCAATTAATTAAGATTGATGTCAAAAATACAAAAGATAACACCGCATAGTGTAGTACACAACAAAACTTGACGTGCATACCAGAAAAATGCTGCACATGATATAACACTTCATATACATAATTATGATGTACACATCAACTTTTATGGTATAGGCATAATTTACCGACCGACATTTATGTTTAGAACATTAACCTAAAATTGACTTAACTTATAGAACAACTATCTTTTTAGGCCTAAATATTATTTATATACATTTAATTGTGGCCTCCAATTAAAGTTTTAAGGATTGATGTTGAAGATAAAGATACACTTCACAAGGTGTGTCCAATTTAATGAAGATGTAGAAAGAAACCAAATCTAGTTATAACTAGCTACCAAACTGCATGTCGAGTAGTAGAGAGCTATCGATCGGATAATATGGTGGTCCATATATATCATGCATGGTGAATTTAACTTTAATTGTACCAAGATATTATATATAAATATGTCGGACATAAATACAATGACCCTATTGGTACGTAGCAATTTTGTAGGTTATATACGTGAATAATTAAGTTCACCTAATTAGGTTTATAAGTTGTGAAGATCGACATAATCAAAATTAGCGAGAAGGCATCACGTACTTACGATTATTTTTTTACTTATGATAAAATAATAAAAACTACCCTATATAGAGATCGTAATGGACTGACGTCCGATATTGCACAAGGTGACATGCACACAATTAAAATAGTATAATTGTACCAATTATAATAAAAAAATGAAATAAGATCATAAAAAAACAAAGATGGTTGAATTTGATTGTTTCCTTACATCAATTTTGCAGGTAATTTTAATGTAATTGTAACTTACTTGAAATCAAAAAGTATTTCAAATTAAAGTTGTAAAAAGAGTTTGACAAGTGCAAATGTATAGTCTGGATCACCATTCCACTACAAAATAAGGAGTCAATGGGCAGTGCTTCTGCAATTTTACTGTCTAGTTATTCCCGTCAAAATGAATAGATATAAAAACTTATGTCAAAAGTTGTAAAATGTTCTTGTTCATTAATTAATTTAACCGTCAAAATCGATTTCATATGTAAAAGAATTAATGCATAATCGTTTTGTCTCTTTAGAACTTTCAAAAACACAACATAATCTATTTCTTTTATACTCAATATTCTCTGGTCAGATATTGAGTGATTTTTTAAATTTTCCAATAAAGATTTCATAATATTCGAACTGTATATAACTAAAACACTTTATTATAAAAGTAATTATACGAGATTTAAATTTTTTAATAAGACCATTTCATAATATCCGGACAGTATATAGTTGAAATACTTTATTGTAAAAGTAAGTACGTGTGATTCATAAATTCATCCAGATTACGATTGCAGACCATTGCACATTAGTAACAATTTTATGGATTACTTTTTTAAAAGTTATGTGGATATAGTTTACGCAAATTGTGTACGTAAGTAGGGTGGGCCCATAAGTCGCCCAAACTTTCATGCAATAGTGTAAACTCCGAACAAAATTTGCCCATCCTAGCTTGAACAATCCGGTCCATTCAAGAATAAGTCGAAGTTTTGAACAGTCAATTCATAAATCCTTATTCATTTGTGAGAGGTGACTCTAGGGGAGTAATTCTGTAATTCCAAACATCGCCATACTTAAGCTCTGATATTTAATGTTTAGTTATCAGCTAGTACTTATTTCACGAGCATACGTACTCTATATATTATCATGTCGGATCAATATTTTTTAGCTTGCCTGGCTTGACGCGACTCATTGAACTACCAATATTAAATACGTTATATATATATATATATATATAAAGCATAAGTTTCTTTACAATAATACATGCTCAATAAGACTCGTTAGGTTTTATGTACAAATCCAATCTTTTAAGACTTACGTTTGGTTTAATTCGTTAAATATACTGAATTGATCTTAAATATTTTTCTAACAATAAATTATGTGATACATAAGATAATTTATTTTTTTTCACCTGACTTGTACGTACATCTTATGTTATGTTAAGGGGTTGTACTGTACAATGCAATATTTGAAGGGACTTGAAATGAATTGAGATTAATATGCATATATAGAAAAATGTGAAGAGAAGGTTACAAACAAGAAAACCAAAAGAGCATTAATATTTCACGTGAGTTTTTGTTTTTGCATGGATGGCTGTGTGGCCTTGGAAATAAGTTACATACTTGGATACTTGCATTGCATGTGAACCATGCAATAACCTCCAAGGACCAATTAGTTGTCATTTTGACGTAAATAACTTTAATTAGTTTTCGATGATGATATGTTCTCCAAATCCAGTTCCGGTTGGACAATTGTTATTTGTTACCGGTTTACTCTAAAGTTGTTTTTGGTTCACAGAATTATTATGAAATTGAAATTTTGAAATTAGTCCGATAAAAGTTTTCAGTTCAAAAATAAATTAAATAGAAAGATACGAAATTTCTCCCTAAAAGAAATTTACATTCTTAAAATTTTCAACCGCTCAACTCTAATTTCATTAAAACATTCCGTAGAACAGACGTATTTTAAAATATTTAGTTTTGGTATTATATAGCTAATGTTAATTCAACTTCAATTCGTTCACTAAAGCTCTTTATTTATTAATGCAAAACGACTCTATATACATGTCAATTAAAGAATTACTCGTTGTTTGTTTATATCAATTTTGATCAGACTTATGTGGGAAATTTATTAGTCAATAAAACATCCTTACAAATTAAAGTAATAACGTGAACAAAACACACTAATTTATACCTAAAATATTTTACCATTTGTTTGTAAATATACATTTCTGTAACTAAAAACGATTGGAGAGGCTAGGGTACGTATATATTTCGTATTTAACATGTAAACTATATATTAGTCATATTACTTCAATTTATTAATATTAAGAGACGATCAATAGATTCGCACTATTAATTTGGCTAAAATGAATATAAACGAAAATGAACACACACATATATAGTATGTATAAGTATCTCTTTAAACTAAATGCATCTAGAGACACATTTTTAATTTGGATTTTTTATGAACGATACATATGATCTTGAGTGTAGAATAGTTAGATCAAAGTAAATAAAACGTTTTTATCTTACTTTTGTCTTATAATTCATTAAAAAACTATAACTATACCTATATATACGAGGAGTTGATGTCTACGAATACATCTAACTTATATTTAATGTTTATTGTGCGTATTCAACTAATGGGTGGTATTTTTAATGTACGTAACATGTAAAAAATCGTTGTTTTTATGCATTTTATGATCAGCTCAACCCTTAGCCGCTTACCATTAGACTTTTTTCAAATTATCTGCCGACATGACTTGCCAACTGATTTGTCAAATCATTTTTTATTGCCAACTCATTTGCCACTCAGCTTCATCTTCTTCCTCTTACCATCTTGGTCTAACTTTGATTTCCAAAATCATAGGTTAAGGGTTATGATCATATTGCACTTGATGTAGATTACATGATCGTATTGCTCTTTCAAGCTTATTAATATAGGGTTCGTGTTAGAATTGGAGGCTCTTTTTCTTTACTTGAACAATTTTGGACTGTTTTTGTGTTTTATGTGCTCATTATCAAGTGCATACATATCATAATTTGTTTTCATGATGAAATGTTACTTAATTAAATGTTTGACTAATGTGTTTATGCTAGTTTGGACCATTTTGACTTTGAGTTTGTCTTGATCAATTTTACTTGATTAGTAGGTTGGTTTACTAATTGTTACAGCATAACCTAATCAATTTAAATTGTTCATTTTAATTTTTGTGTTAACGGAGAAATTGAACGAAAATGGTTGTTGAAGAGGTGATGTGGTCGGAAAAGATGTTGTCAGAATTTATGATGGTTGCCTAAAAAAGTTGTTGAAGAAGATAAAGATGAGGTGGCATTTGACTAGGCAACTACCATTTTTTACCGGATTCACATAGGTGTATTGCATCAAAACAATGATTTTTCCAGATTAGGTACATTAAATACACTACTCATTAGTTAGGTGCACACAATAAACATTTAATATAAGTTAGATGTCTTTCCACACACTTTTTCATATATACAATAGCCATCTTATAAAATGTAACTCCACCAATCATGTTTTTCTTTACAATTTTTTTTTTCTTTTGTCTTTTTTTTTTGTAAAAAGTCTATTTTTCTTTATCTATTTTGAAAGGTCTGACTTTAATTTTACTAAAAGTCACATGCGTTGTTGATTGTTTTACATGAATCTCCTGTAATATTAACAATTTGTAAAATACATAGTTTTTTAGGATAGTCTGTTCATTTGTAATTCTTTAATTCTTGTCATTGATTGTTTTACATGAATCTTCTGTAATATTGACAATTCGTAAAATACATAGTTTTTTAGTATAGTATGTTCGTTTGTAATTCTTTGACTTGTGTCATAGAGCTGAACTATTTTTTATTAAATACATTTGTTTTACAATTTCTTAATTTCTTTTAATGTTTGTGCAATAAATTTTTACTTTTTTTTCTTTATATGATTTACTAATTTATTTAGACGTGTGCTACTATTTTCATTTTCCATAAAGTGATTTTTGTTTTCATATTAAAATTTGATTCAAAAATCCATTAAATAGAAAACAGCAAATTAAGTCATATCAATTATAACGTGGACATTTTTAATAGAAAGTTTTTTAGAGATTTTTTATGTCAAAAAGGTTTTCAAAATGTTTTTTTGAGATTTTTTTTAAATACGTTTGCAGGTGTGTTGAGTTGTTGTCGCAAAGTTTTTTCGTGAATTTGTGTATGTATATACAAAAGAATTTTTAAAAGGTTTATTTTCAATCAAAGAAAAAAAGTATTTTTAATTATTTGATTGTTTTATATGTTAATTTTTGTAGAATATTATGTAAGCGTAGATCATTGAATTATAAAAATATCCGATCTAATTAAAAGAAAATGTTTGTTAAATAATGATTATGATATTAACTCAAATAAAGACGTAAGTTTAAGATCTCGCCATAACACTAACACGGAGAAATTCCCTCGTTAATATCAAACATAAAGGTTAGTTAATTTTTCATAAAAATAAAAAAATATAGAAGTTTCATGCTAGTTTTATACACATTTTAAACAGAAACTCCGTGAAATACAAATAAAATGAAATGAAAAAGATGTCTCCAAAATATATAGATATATAAATGAATATATCTTTTTTCTTCATTATATACATGCATGTAGGTGCAAACAAGAGTACGGACAAAGGAGTCCTTCGATGTGAAATCCTCCAAATAAAGCTTACAAGTACTCATAAAATCACAAGCAGCAAAATAACACTAATTACAAAACACAACCCCAAAACAGATTTCACTCCAGATGAATAGAAAAGGTTGTGACATTGAAGCAACAGGCATTAACTACACAATCTACACTCAAAAATCACCACCTCCTTCCAAAATCTACCACAAAGATCAACAATTCATCGAATTACAACCCCAACAACATCATAATCAACAACAACCCGTTTCCAATCACGACCCGAATCCAAGAGCCCGTCGGGTTCTCCAGGAAGTAAGTTGCCATGCAAAACCATGGGAAATTCTCGCAATTGTCGGTCCTAGTGGTGCCGGAAAATCATCCCTCCTTGAGATCCTTGCCGGAAAAATCACCCCTCAAACGGGATCGATTTATGTCAACAAGAAACCGGTGGACAAAGCTAAATTTAAAAAGAATTCAGGGTATGTGACACAAAAGGATACATTATTCCCACTTCTTACTGTGGAAGAAACCCTATCTTTTACCGCTAAGCTCCGGCTCAATGTACCTAAGCCGGAGCTGAGTTCCCGGGTCAAGTCACTGATCAAGGAACTCGGGTTGACCCATGTGGCTAATGCACGGGTCGGGGATGATCGGGTTCGTGGGATTTCAGGTGGGGAGAGACGTAGGGTGTCTATTGGTGTCGCAGTTATTCATGACCCAGAAGTGGTGATTCTGGATGAACCCACTTCCGGGTTAGACAGTAATTGTGCATTTCAAATTATAGGTATGGTTAAAACCATGGCTCAAACTAGAGGCAAAACTGTGGTTCTTAGTATTCATCAACCAGGGTTTAGAATTATTCAGCTTTTTAATTCTATATTGTTGTTAGCAAATGGCACCGTTTTGCATCAAGGAACCGTTGATGAACTTGACCACTCTTTAAGGCTCATTGGGCTTGAACCACCTATTCATGTTAACATCCTGGAATTTGCTATAGATTCGATAGGCTTGATGCAACAAGAAAAGAATCATAAGAGTTTTTCAAATCATGAACAAGAAATTAGTGCTTCAATTAACAAAAGGGAAATCACTACTCAAGGTAGGTTTACTTTACAACAACTATTTCAACAATCAAAAGTGTCCTTTATCGACCAAGATCATGAATCGCAAGAACTAGAGCAAGAACACGAGCTAATGATTCGAGATAGTTTTGCAAATTCAAGATTCTGTGAAACGGTAATCTTGACCCATAGGTTTTGGAAGAATATATCTCGAACTAAAGAGCTTTTCGCTTGTCGAACACTTCAAATGCTAATTTCAGGTTTAATTCTTGGCTCGATTTTTTACGATCTAGATATGGACTTAATCGGAGCCGAAGAAAGGGTAGGTTTATTTGCTTTCATTTTAACATTTTTGTTATCAACAACTGTGGAAGCTCTACCGGTTTTCTTGCAAGAAAGGGAAATACTAATGAAGGAAACTTCATGTGGAAGTTATCGAGTTTCATCGTATGCTATAGCAAACGGGCTCGTTTACTTGCCATTTTTGCTAATCCTCGCAATTCTATTTGCCACACCATTATATTGGTTGGTTGGGTTAAACCCTAGTTTCTTCGCGTTTTCGCGATTCCTTCTATTAATTTGGTTAATCCTCTACACTGCAAATTCGGTAGTGGTGTGCTTTAGCGCACTAGTACCAAATTTCATTGTAGGGAATTCAGTGATATCAGGCGTTATGGGATCGTTCTTCTTGTTTTCGGGTTACTTTGTGTCGAAACAAGGTATGCCAAAGTATTGGATATTCATGCATTATATCTCTCTGTTTAAGTATCCATTTGAAGGTTTGTTGATGAATGAGTTTTCGGGTGGTGAAGAAAAGTGTTTAGAGTATTTGTTCGGAAAGTGTTTAGTGAGTGGTAAAGATGTTTTGAGGGAACAAGGAGGGTATGGAGATGAAGGTAAATGGAAGAATATTGTGATTATGGTGTGTTTTATTTTGGTTTATAGGTTTATTTCATATGTGATTCTTAGGGTTAGATGCTCCCAAAAGGGACTTAAAGGTGCCCTCTTTTGATTCTTGAACAATTTTAGTACGTGTTATTAATAACTTGAAAATTTGGATGTTATATATTGAGTTTGTGTTGATTGATTATACTATTTTCTTTGTTATCGATGCTTTTGATGAGTCATGTATGTTACTTTACATCAAAATAATTGAAACTTGTGAGTAATATATAAAGAGGTGTTGAATTCTAGTGAATTGCTAGATATATATATATATATATATGTAATTGTTTTTACTTTTTATGTTTCCTTTTGGACATTTACTTACTTATATAAATTCTTATACAACCCTAGTTTTATTCTGCTTTTTCTAATTCTTTTAATAAGAAGACATAAGAAAATGACAATATCATAACTATGATCTTTATTGTGCTTTAGTAACATCAAGTAAATATAATTATTTGATCCTCATGGTTATTATATATTCCGTATGGAAGTACATGAAAAAGAGTCTAATGGTTTACGTGGTTTGTTACTATAATCCCATATCTTTAATTGTACAATTTTACAAATAATAAATGTGTATTTTAAAGCATATGTTTTTTATGAGTTATAAAATTAATAATTATTTAAGTAATTTAACTGTAAAGGTACTACTTATAATTATGATTAAATGTAATTTTTTATTTTTATTGATATTTTTGCTACGGAAGCTAAATTCAAATGTCGTAACTTTATGCTATAAACAATATTTAGCGATTTTCGTTGTATGTAAAAACAATTCATGTTTTGTTGTTTTGACAAGCGTCCTGCTTGTACCAAAGCATGTATCTGATATCGATGTGAGGGTCACGGGTGTCGAATAATTCCAAGGCTCTGAAAAAATAAAAATACAATGCAAACCATTTGAGTTAGGTTCAAATAAGATTTGTAATGATTGTAAGTAATGGTAAGGCACAATTTTATCTGTACATCTGTCTCTCTTTTTTAGTACTTTAAACTTTTTAAGCATTTACAATTCGGTGATTAAATATTGGTTAATAGCTCTCTTTTATCTTGTTGGAGCCTGCAAATCAAAACCTCAAAATCTGTAAATTACAAAAACTTCTTCTCACTACGCGCTCAAAACTTCAAACAAATCTCAAAATCAAAATCAGAGACCATAAGAGTGATCTAGGTTTATAATACAAAAAGAAAACTTAATCGAATGGATCAACCAGAGGGTGAATCCATTACAAGACCTCCACATCATCTGTTCATTTAAAGAGCGTATGTATATGTACAAACGTATATTAAGTGCTGACAAGGAGAGAGATATGTATTTGAGAATACAATTAATATAATAAATAAGTCCATGAATGTGCACTTCTCGTGTAGAAGTAACACTGATGGAATACATATCTATTTAATTGATAATTTTAATTTACAAAATTGTTTGCTGAAATTAATAATTATTTCAATTACTTTTCTGAAACTAGTTCTATGTTTTAACCATTTAATGTAATACGTAGTAATTTATATTAAAATTAATATGTTAAAAAAATATATGAAAATTTTGTTATAGCTGTATGCTTTAAATAATTATGAATGATCTTAAAAGGATTTAAAATACAATAATAAATAAAATAAAAGATTAAAGATAGAAAGATAATAATAGGTGACAGTTTAATGAGTTTTGTAAAGTTTAATGAATTGTTAGTGTATCGTATAAAAAAGGAAATGTTGATGCGGCAGTGTATTGAACTAGAGTTTAAAGTTTAATGCACTGTGGATCCTTTGAAAGATAAAAGTTTAAAATTTTGAGATCAAATCTCAAATCCACAAAACATTCTACTTCTCAATAACATTTTTCACCACCAAACATTTAGATTCAAACTGGACATTGCCGGAAAATGTTTCATATCCTCTGGCGAACTTTTGCCGTCTTATCGGCCAATCTATGCCATCTTCTCGGGTGAACCAACGTCATCTTCTCTAGCGACGAAATAACATCGGCTTCTCTGACGATATCTCCAGCAACATAAATATAAATACCACTTTCTTTTTCCGACGATAATAGCTTTGGATAAGAGATCTCGTCGTCTCGTGTTTCAAGTAACCTGGTGGTAGATCTGGTCAACTATTTGGATGATTTTTCGGTGACACTTTCGTTGATCTTTTTTTGCCGGCGAGCTTTCTTCTCAAAAACTTTTACTTTTGGGTGTTTTTTGTGTTCCAAATATTGATTTAGTATTTGTGTCCTTCAATTTGTTGTGTATTAATACGTTTTTTTTCTATGTATTTTGTTTCTGTACTTTTTGTGTGTATCTGTACGCAATGTGGTTATGTTATTTGAATTTTATTTATTTTTATATAGTTTGCAACTGTTATTTGAGAGATGTAGATGCAGATGATTTTCTTTTGATAGTTTGCGAATATTATTAACATTTTTTTATCGTATCATTTATTAGTTACAAATAATGTTTATTTATGTAACATGTTTTCTTTTGCCGTTTCGTTAAAAGTTCAAAAAATAAGTGTTTTTTTTACATAACTATATACCAAATTAATAATAATGCTGATTTAAAGATGACCAAATTAATATACGGACTTTGTAATGTAATACACTGATCATAATTAATCATACACTTCTCTCTATACAACCTTGTATAATATAATATATATATATATATATATATAATCAAGACTAAATGAAAAGGGTTTTATGTTTATAAGACACTAACAAAAATTCACGTAAAGTAGTGGAATACTTATTCAGTTTGATATTGTACTTATTCCATTTTTTACAAGTATAATAGATTAAATTTTATTAATATCTAATTACAAATATTTAGAATTTTAAATTATCATAGACTAAATTACATTACATTTAATATACAATTATATCTTAAATATTTATGTAGTTTTAAAATTAGCTAAAAGTGGATCGGTTTATTTCATCGAAAATAAAAGTATTTATGTCATTTTCATTCTTTAAACTCATAAATTATTGAAAAAAATAGTTAATTCCTTCGTAAGACCGTAAGATGAGCATATATGATTTAAAATTTAAATTTATATTTTCCATTTTTAAAAATTATTCTTAATTGATCACGCTCCTATATGTATCTTAAGTTGTGAATTAAATTATCAAATGATATTCAAGTTTCTCATGATACCCTTAACAAAAGTACATTCCTCAATATTGTATTTTTAAGGGTAAAATAAGTATTAGATAATACAGATGTGCAATAATAATATATTTTCAAAACTCTCTCTTTTCTATTGCAAACCCATGGGCCATAAATGTGGTAAAGGGGCAATTGGCCCACAACATTAGTAGCCCACACTTTATAGGTTGACAATCAGCAAACTGACACGGATTAGAAGATTCATCAAGTATTTAAAACCTTGTAAAAATTATAAAGTTGGGTTAGCAACAAGAAGCTAATGCCGGACATTTTGCTAGTAAAAGAAGCAGCCCATGACAAATCTAAATCTAAATTTGTACTATAGTTATCGTTTTAGGTAGTAGTGTTGTTCCTTAATTCGATGCCTAGCAGTTGGTACCTTTATCTCCTTAATACAAAGCCATGTGTAGCACGATTATCTCGTTTTGTAGCACAATTATGTCGTTTTGCTAGTAATCAAGTGCTTTACATATTTCTCGAATCTTAATTTCGTTTTGTAGCACGATTATGTAGTCACCATTCAGTTTTTACCTTGTGCACTTATATTTGAGACTTCCCCAGTTACTAATGATAAACTCTGAGACTAACTTTTATAACACGTTTATAGATCTTTCCTTTTTTGGAACGATAATTTGGTACCGCTTCTCTGACTTCTATCATGTTTTTAGCTTTTGTTTCAAGGGGTCGTATTGTTTTATTTGTTAAAAGTTCATCCGAAAAAAGGAAGCAAAGATATTAATTGGCATGTCAAGTGTCCATAAAGTGGCAAAGAAATTTATCATTCGTTATTCATGATTTAATCCAATGAAAAAGTTCTTTTTTTCTTTTTTAGAACGGCAGAATTATGCTTAACTAGCAAGAAGCTAGAACCAAAAACATTACAAAATTACAAATAAAAGACTCTCAAGTCAATCTGACCAAGCGAGATTATGCTTAGCTCTTGAATTATACCATATAAAAGAATGGAAAACTATACTGTTAAAATCATCTTTTCTCGGACGCTTAGACTTAAAAACCAACTTGTTGCGGAACCACCATATGTGCCACCAAGTAACAAAAGCTCACCATAAGTTGACATAAACTAAGGCGATAAATTGAAGGTGCTAAACCTTAAAATTGATCCCACGGATGGTTAGGCGATTCATCGTAAATACCTCTTACTGAATATGACAATGGATGAAGATATTTGAATAAAGGTCACCGATGTTAAGTGGTAGAAAACTAAAATTAACGTGATTGAATGAGCCTGAGACTAATCTACGTACAAGATATAGAGAATCAACGTGTTTTATTTGAAACACTAACAAAACAAGATGTCCCGAAAAGTACCATCTCAACCACCACCGATGAACCGTAGCTCGACCGATGAGGTTCCATGACAACCTTCTTTCTCACTTCTTTGTACCGCACAATCTTGAGATATTTTTGTTGAAAATTTAATTGCAACTTTCTGTGTACAGATCATTATATATATATATATATATATAATTAAAAGAGGATACGATGGAGGAATTTAGGCTTTTCATTGTTTTTCACCATTTGCGATTCAACAATCTTAATTTCTTTCGTATAATTACACTTTTGACCCCTTAAATATTTGATATATTTATTAAAATTAAAAAAAATAGACCAAATAGTTTATTTATTTATAAAAAATAAAGAGTTTACAAACTATATAAAAAAATCGGCCACAATGTTTTTACTTATTTCATTAAAATTAAATTAGTCCTGTGTTATAGCGGATCTATAGACTATATAAAAAATCGGCCAAATAAATGTTTAAATTACAAAATTCGGTCACAATATAAAAAAAAATTGACTAAATATTTTATTCATTTATAAAAGTTAAATTCGTCGCGTCTTATCGCGGGTCTATAAACTATATAAAAATCGACCACAATATTTTATTCATTTATAAAAATTAAATTTGTCCGCATTATTGCGGGTTTATACCTAGTAATATTAATAATATAAAATATGCAAACTTAAACCACGTCTTTAATGTCGATTGAAACACTTGAAGAGAAAGAAATCGAAAAAGTATAACTCGAATTAGATAAGGTACTAATTGCCCTAGTAGGAGCTAAATAATTTCAACGTGTTAAGTGTTAGATTGTGAAGCTTAACGAAGAAAATGATTTTGGACCGAAAAGTACTCGATCCCGGTGGGAATGGAGCGATCTCGGTGGGATCCTTTTGACACATGAAACGATCACGGAGGGATCACTAGGTTGGCTAGCAACATTATTTTTCTTGCTCTCAAAGTTACTTCCTCCTATATATATTAACCCCTATGTAACGTAAACCCCTTGGGCTACGAAAATTAATAATAAAACTTTGTGATTTGGCTCTGTGGACTAAACCAATCTCCAAGTTGCAGATAGGACATAACCATGTTATATCCGTGTGTCGTATTCTTCGCGTTTTATCTTGTTTGTTTTGTTTCTTTATCCGTTTATTGTTTGTGGGTGTAACCTCAATTACATGAGTGTTGTGAGTTTTTTTTTTTTTTTTTTGCTAACAATAGGTTGGTGTTAGTTGGATGTTTCCGCCGCAATTCCTAACAACTGGTAACAGAGCTCTAGGTTGAGTGATTTGGGAACAATAGTGGATGAAAGCATGATCAAGATTGGGTTTGTTGATGGTTAGGGTTTCAATTTTTTTTTTAAAGATAGACATTTCAAGTTATTTTCGCCAAATAATCACAATTGATCTAGATTCTATAAAAGATAACCATCGGGGGACCAATTCGAATGACATGGTTTTTGGATATATTGCAAAGAGAAAAATCAAGTTCGATTGAAGTGGCTGATGGTGAAGAAATCGCAACATGATTGGTGTGCATCGCGACACGATTACAACAAGAAACTCACGACACAATTATGGCAAGAAACTCACGACGTAAGTTTAAGTAATCGCGACGTGACAACGAGATCGCGACACGATCTAGGGAAATCAAGGCGCAATTTGGCGGTCTAAACAGTTGGTTTTGTTGCGGTTTGAGAGTTTTGGAATCCTAGGTTTTGGATTGGAATTCAGATTCATCATTCTTTGCGATCCCCTGAAAAGAAGGGATGAATGTTATTGGATTTCTTCCTTTGCAAGATGTTGACGAGAGGGCATCTGATGTTGCAAGTGTGAGATGTGATTTCTCGAGACTTACTTGATACATAATGGATTCTCAAAGATGTGAGGTTTTTTTATGGAGCTTAAGAGGATGGTTTTTTCTCAATTTATTTGTTGGGTAATAAATGATTTTTTCGCTCGCGTGGTGAAATAGAAGACCATGTGTTTTTTGGTCGGGTATTCCATGGTTTGGAATGACTATGTAGGTTAGAGCTCACATACTTGGGGATAGGGATATCATTTGGAGAAGATGTTGGACATAATGCGTTTGGCAGGTTCAGGTATCGGGTGATTGGTTTGATTCAACGATCTAGTAAATCTTTTAAAGGATCGATTGGAAATTTTCAAGTGTGTTACAGGCGGATAATCTCATAAGTCTTGATGAGCTTTCAAATATTTTGAGAGTGTTGGCAACTCTTAGGAGTTTGGTAATCGAGGGAAGTGTCAAATCTAGTGGGAGCTTTGGATATTTGTGTGAAATTGATGTGTCTTAGTTTCTATGGGTTTAATGTGCGAATTCCGGCTACACTAGAGCATTCGGATCTTCAAATTTATACTCTCCAATGGCAAAATATTTAGCAACTGACCGTGTATTATGAACTAGAGTCTTCTCAAGAGAACCGCAATTATTATCTCGATCCGTACAGTGGGAGCATATTAAGTGGGATAAGATGTGTTTGTAGAAACCGTAGCTACGTTTCGAGTCAATGTACCAGCAGGAAAGAGAATGGTGAAGAAGTAGATTTTCAAGGTTGTGATTGCGATCTGAAGGGTAAACCTTGATGATGATCTACGTGGTGGTTCTATCGGCGATTTTTTGATTTGGGAAGGAAAGTCAGATAGACGAAACTCTGTACGGTGGTCGATGACATGTTGGTGATAGGATCAAACGTGGCTATAATCGATGAGTTAAAGAGATTGATGTCTCTTGATATAATCATGTGGTTAGGGTCGCTGCACACTTCAATGAATCTTCTTAGGCCTAGAACATAATGATGTTTAGAGAGTGATTCGAGTTTCATGGTGTATGTTCTGGTAGCTTTGTATCGAAAGTCTTCTGACTCAATGTGGTCGAGCAGCGTGTCCCGAATGGTATTTTGGTAGTATGGGTTAGAAAGGGTGACACCGTTGATGGGACGAGATTGTGAAGGGTTACTGGTTTTGGGGTTAGTTAATCTTCCAGCGGGAGATTGTTAGGATTGTGAAGCTTAACGAAAAAAACGAATGTGGACTGGAAAGTGCACGATCATGGTGGGATCTTTTGACAGAGGAAATGATCCTAGTGGGATCACTAGGTCGGTCAACAACATCAATTTTCTTGTTCTCAAAGTTACCTCCTCCTATATATAGTAACGCCTATGTATTGTAAACCTTTAGACTACGAAAATTAATAATAAAATTCTATGGTTTGGCTCCGTGGACTAAACCTATCTCGAAGTTTGAGATCAGACATAACCATATCATATCTGTGTGTCATACTGTTCGTATTTTATCTTTCTTACTTTGTTTTTTTACCCGTTTATTGTTTATAAATGTAATCTCAATTACACGAGTATTTTAAATTTACTTTTTACTATCAATAGTTTGTTGCTAGTCGCATTCTTTCGCTACAATTCCCAACATTAAGCAAGGAATTTTGTATAATTGTTTGACGCTCTTTAATTTACTACCTTTCCTGCTTTTCATAAACACTAAACACATAAATCAACGCATTATGAGTACTTTTGTCTTCATAAAGTAAGATGGAAAGCAAATACACTCAGAGTTTCTAGAATCAGCATCCGTATCTATCTATCTATCTATCTATATGAATACATAAACAAGGATATAAAACTAGCAGACAAATTCTATTATGTCGTATGGTAACTATACAACTTGATCAACAAGCACAAGGGTTATATTTGAAATACCCGATCTTTCATAATGTGGTTACAAATATTATAAAGAATAAAACTCATTAAAAAGGATGAAGAATGAATAAGATGAACAACATGAAGTTACCATTGGCCAATTGAATCGATGCTTTCTTGTTGATGGTGCAATTGTGTTTGAATTAAATTCTATGAAAATGGAAATGTAAACGTCTGGTCGCCAACTGTAGCGAAATGTTGCTGGGACATGATATTTGTTGTTGCTGATGAATAAACACTTGTATAAGTTGACAAACTATGTTGTTGTTGTTGTTTAGGCATGTTGTTATTTACTTTGTCACCTTCCACTTGCCTATACTTGATGAGATAAAGTTTAAGTGGCTCTACATAATCATCAAATCCTAATGTTGTTATAGCCCAAATAATATCATCACCATTTATAGTTTTCCTCTTTTCATGTTGACATTTATCTGATGCTTCTCCTGTAACAAAGCTTATAAACTCGGAGACACATTCTTGGACCGTCTCTTTTGCATCTTTTGATATTTTTCCGTTTCCTGGGATGACCTTTTTGATTATCCGACCCACATTGGCTATTGGAAGAAATCGATCTTGTTCTTTATTGTTATGGTTGTTGCTATTGTTGCTATGCTTTGAACACGAACTTTCTGGGCTTCTTTTACCGTGCTTTACGTCCTCCATTTCCATTTTGTTTATGAACGGATCACGTTTCTTTAGTTGATATAGTATAAATGCCCAATTGATTAAATGGCATGAGTAGCATAAAAGTAGGCAAGTAAAGAGGTTGACCAACCTTATAATTTTAGTACATTGGACTTGTTCTTCGGGTAATTAGGTAATTTGAGTATAATTAAGAAGATCTAACCAAAAATATCTATATCTGGAGTGGTATACTTGAACATCGGTCATCAATTTAGAAAATGTAACTCATTTGAAAGTTGTTGCATATGATGCATTTAGCACAAATAGCTTAAAACAGGGGCATTGATCTGGCCAAAAATCTATACATGTTCATATCTAGCTTCTTAAAAAAATTGCCGGCCCCTTGAGTTTTTTTTTTCAAATTGAAACTCACCTCTACTATTCATTCCCTTCAATTTCGTAGTATGAGACTACCTAAAGTTAGAACTAGACTGAGAAACTATATATGATCATTAACTACCTACAATTTTTCATAAGTATGTCCTATCTACATAGACCCTAAGACTTTTGTCTTTAAATCAAGATCCTTAAACATAAAACATGAAAGCCGGCCTTCTGATTCTTTTCATGCAGATCAATCATAGGGAACTGTGATATCTGGTACTCTTAAGTAACGTCGATCTCTTGGACTGATGGACATTAGATTACATCAAAGAAGAGTCGATAGGACGACTAACATGTCAAGAGCTACTTAGTTTAAGATGCAAATTAAACTTCTAGTTAAATACAAATAAGCCTCTTAATCACAATACTTGAATGACTCATGAACCAAGGTCACAAATAATTAATAAAGGTTGCTTACTAGCTTGGTTAAGTTATGGATAGTTAATTATAACAATTAACAAGAACAAAGAAACCTCTAATCTCTACATTATATTATATTATGAAATAAATAAGTAACATGGGATACAAATACTTACCTTAGACATGTGGTATCACTAGTTGCATAAGCCAAGAATTGTAAAGAAGAAAAACATTTTGGAAAGAATCATTTGGTTTAATTTCAATCAAGCCATATAAATAAGCATAAACACAAAAGGGCTCTAAGAAGTCATGATGAAAATTGACTTATAAAAAATTCTATAGAATGATAAACTAACTTACATTAATATAAAAGAGAAATACAAATAGATCAAAACAAGAGACCCTTTCATAAAAACAGAGTCATCCTTAGATATATTAAACCATCTTTATCACATATGGATTACATTATTAGGTACAATTAATCTAGACTAAACATTTGATAACCTTAAAATTTTGGATCTACCAGAAACCAAAAATAATTAAAATTATATACTTTTTAATTTTGATACAAGTAATTTTAGCATTTCTAAAAAATATATTATTTAAGTAACTTTATTATTATAAGCAAATTATCACCACCATATGCTAAATGCTTAAATTTATATCAATAAATGTTAAAAAAATAAATAATAAACAACCAAAAGTATGTTTTCCCGGGCAGCTGGCGGCGTCAAGAACAACCAACTACCTTTGACCTTATTCTCATTTTTAACAAGAATTCTAGCATTTGAATATTGACTTAATCTCCCACATGATTCCTTACACATTATACTAACAACAATATACACATTCAACCATTCAACCAATCAAGTAAAAAGAAAAACCAAACATCACATTCATTTCATAATCTCCCACTTGATAAATTTTAGTTTAAAATTCACATTAAAATACAAATTAAAAACAATCAAGAAACATAGTTGACTACTTCCAATTCATACATTAGCAGGTGAAGAAAAATCAGTCACAAGGTTTTATGGGTAGTAGTAGTAAGGAAGTGGCTTCACGGCTGAAGTTGGCGGCTGAGACTGCGATCGGATCGATAGGATTAGGATATGATGTGACTGAGGATTTAAGGTTGAAATATTGTAAAGGGAAGTCGCCTGGTGAAAGATTGATTGGTATAGATGATGAACAAGTTAGGGATATATTGATTCCTGGTGGGATTTTGATTCAAAATGTTTCGAAGTCAATTAATTGTGGTAAAGGTGAAAGGGTGAGATTTAGTTCAGATATTTTGTCTTTTCAGCAGGTATGGTAACATGATTTTGCTTATTTTTTATATAATTCTATCTTTGTGTTGCTTTATGAAATTGAATGCATTTATGTTATGCGAATGTATTATGTATAAGCTTTTACCCTAGGGGTAGTATGAAGATTGTTTGGTATCTTAGAGGTTGTGGGTTTGAATCCCTTTTTTTTTGTCATGAATATGCATATTTGCTGTATAAGGACTAGAGCTAGCAAGATATCGGAAAGCCGGATGTGTTGATCAATTCTTAAAATGCGTTTGGGTTGTAAAGGATATACGTTAGACAGGTTGACATGGGTCAGGTCCGTTGGGTTGACCCACAAATACCCTTTTTATATTTGATTAGGTTAGCAATAAATTTCATAAAAGTAGTCTAAATCTTTGAATAAAACGATTTAGAAGCTTTAATGCATTATAAATCGACTCTTGACAAGTTTTAACCCGTTTGCCCTCATTCCCCATTTAGCTACATATTCTAATATGACTAATTTTGTTATCATTTAATAAACTGCACAACCCGAATTGGTTGATATGTGATTTAATGGGTTGCAATTGCTACCACTAATAATTACATAACCTATACCGTATCAAGATTTTGTGTTCCTGATTATGTGCATTTTCCTACGTGAAAATGACAGAATCACCATACCAATTTAAGTTCGAAATTTGTTATATTGCATTGCTTTTCCTATGGTAACATCTCGTTTTACTGTTCTTGTAGATGTCGGAACAATTTAACCAGGATGTTTCATTGTCTGGAAGAATCCCAACAGGGCAATTTAATGCTGCATTTGAGTTGACAGGATCTTGGCAAAAAGATGCTGCCAACACAAAAGCACTCGCTCTAGATGGTGTTTTCATAACACTTTACAATATTAAACTTGAAAAATCCCAAATCACATTAACTGATCGTGTCAAAAACGCTGTCCCATCTTCATGGGAACCTGCGGCATTGGCCAAGTAAGTAAAAGTTACACTTGTGCAGAGATTTCACTTCCTTAAAATACGTTATCCATTTTTGAAATCTAAAACTTCGTTATTGTCTATGGGTTTTTAGGTTTATTGAAAAGTTTGGCACCCATGTGATTGCCGGTGTCAAAATGGGAGGAAAAGATATTGTGTATATGAAGCAACAACATTCTTCAACTCTTTCACCGGGTGAGGTGCAAAAAAAGCTCAAGGACATAGCCGAAAAGAGATTCAGTGGACAACAAAATGATAACCCGAGAAAACCCCGTGATCTGGAGCCGGTAGTAACATCTTTGCCTATCCTTTCTCAACACAACATTTATTATTAGTAGTTGATAAATTTTGTGACTTATGTCACGGTTACCTGTTTCAGCTTGAAAGAAACGATTATGGCTTGATAAACTTGAATCCTGCAATTGAGGTTAGTACTTTGGAAAATATTGTTGCATACATTTCTGATATTGCCCTTAATTGGTAAGTAGCGATTTGACTGAAATTCTACGTTGTGCCACTTTTGGTTGTAATATTGCAGGATATTACTTTTTTCTGGAGGAGGAGAGGAGGAAGTTACGGAAAGAACCTTGATCATCACACGTGGGGTCAAACAGTTCAACTTGAGCCTGAAGTGATTTCAATGTCGTTTGTTCCAATCACTTCTTTATTGAGTGGAATTGATGGAAACGGATTTTTGACTCACGCCATAAATCTTTATATACGATGTGAGTAGAAACAGTTGTATTGTTTCTGTTTAGTAAATACAAATTCAGTTGTATGAAATATGGTAATGAAAAAATGGGCTGTATTTGTCATGCAGATAAACCACCCATTACAGAGCTTCAGCAGTTTTTAGAGTTTCAGCTTCCAACACTATGGGCACCGGAGTTTGGGGTGCTTGCAGTTGGTCCCGAGGGGAAACAGCATCACAGCGCATCGTTACAGTTTAAATTTATGGGTCCAAAGCTCTACGTTAACACGAATCAGGCAATAAATTCTATCCTTGTAACTGTTTGTTTGTTGTCTGTGTGGTTATCAGATTTAGTTATAAATGGGTTGATTGGGAACGGGTCAACTGGGTGAAATAAGAAAATTAGATTAAAGGTAATTTGTAATGCATAAAACTGAATCAAAATGTATTAAAATGATTTGAACTGTGGGACCAAAGTGTTCAACCAAACCTGTTAGATTAAAAGGAAACGGGTCCAACAGGTTGAAAGTCTCTGAATATATGATTTTTGATGCATAAAACCTCTTAAATTTTTAGTAAACGAATGTTGCTACGAGTATAAAATAGTTTTTGTAATCATATTGGCACACTAATTATATATTAATAATCAAATATTTGACAAAAGCCATTTTGGGTCAACCCAACCCAACTTCTATCAAAATTTTATGTTTTGACCAACGGGTCAATTTAGATTATGTTTTATATTTAGCGGGTCAAATGGGTAATACTGAAAAGTTAGTTCTCCAGAAAATGGGTCAAGTAGATCAAGCATGTCAAATTCTCTCAATATGTGTTTCTAATGTATAAATCATTCTACATCATCTCATTCAATAGATTATGATTGCTAAATATTTGTAATCATATTTTAAGTAGATTAGATATTTAAAAATTTGAACTATTGGACAAAAATGTTTGACCCTACCCGTTTCAACGCATACTAAAAACTTCACCATAACTCAATTTTACCCATGACCCAACCCATACTAATTAGCTCTCCTGTGATAACCTGGCAGGTGGATGTTGGTGACAAGCCTGTGACGGGCCTTCGACTTTATTTAGAGGGAAAACGAAACGACTGTTTAGCAATCCATTTACAACATCTTTCATCCATGCCCAAAAGCTTCAAACTCATACTTGAGCCCAACACAAACTCGGGCCCAAACGCTAATGACCGAAGGTACCACGAGAAGGTTCAATGGAAAAGTTTCTCACACATATGCACCGCCCCAGTAGAATCCGATGATGAACTTTCTATAGTCACAGGTGCTGAGTTTGAAGTGAGTGACTCCGGTTTAAAAAGAGTTTTGTTCTTACGACTTCGTTTCTCAAAAGTAGCGGGGGCCACAGTGGTAAGAAAACCTGAATGGGACGGGTCACCCGTTCTCACTAGTCAAAAATCCGGCCTTGTTTCAGCTTTGATATCGACCAGGTTTTCAACTGCTCAAAAACAACCACCTCAGCCTAAAGACATAGTTATGAACTCGGCGTTACCAATTGGGCCCCCGGTTTCAGCTCATGGAAAGAAGCTTTTGAAGTTTGTTGATACAACGGAATTGTTGAGAGGGCCTCAGGATTTGCCCGGTTATTGGGCTGTGTCGGGTGCAAGGCTTATGGTCGATAAGAGTAAGATCTCATTGCGCGCAAAGTTTTCTCTTTTAGCTGTGATTCCAAGTGACGAGGAAACATTGTAGGATTGCTATTGCAATGAGTTATGTGGTTATGAGTTCAAAATGTTGTTTGATATGTTGGATGGGCAACTTGAAAACTTAGGATTTGTTTTTGAATTTTTGTATATTTTGGTGTGGATGATGTATAAATGTGTTACTTTGAACACAAAACTTAGTTTAGGAAGTTTGTCATTGCCTGCATAAATGCCCTCTAATTGGGCAGGTAAGATAAACAAACAATTCTAAATTTAATTTTACTCAAAACAATTTTTAGGTGTCGGGCAAGTCTTTTAATGGAGATTGACAGTTTTGGTGTGGGCGACTGTAGATTTGGTCCGTAGAATAGTGACTCATCAGAAATGGTGTTAAAACTATAGTAAAAATAATAAATTAACCTAACAAACAAGCAATTACAGAATTTTCCATAAAAGATAATCTAATTGTGAAACCAACCATAAATAATATTCCTTTCATGTTACAGTTTTTTACTTTTCAGAATAAAATTGAAACTAATAACTTTTTCCATACTAATTGATTTTCATTAAATTATTGACACACAATAAGAACCTCCTATAACCCTATGTTTGTATACGGGTAGGCGTATATAAGAGAGAGGGGGTGCTTACAATGACTTTTGTTTCTAAGTGTTATTACTTTTACACACTTAGCCCTAAAAAACAGAAAGCGCAAAATGAGATCAAGCAAATCAAAATTAAGTGTTGTTCTATTTTTAAATCAAACTTGAGTTGATAAGCAAAATAGGATCATGTTTGTAAGGAACTAAAGACCATCAAACTATTGTAAATATTCCTACACTTACAAACTTCTTATAAAACAAATCATTAATTTCATTTGAGATCTTTCTCATTTGATTGGTACAATTTTTATTAGGATTTTACTAATATGTGTCTTCGATACACATGATAAAGGGTATTGAATGAACTAAAACCTTCATTTTATATCATAAAATGCAAATAATGTAAGGTAAATATGGTTAGTTTTTAAGTTTGTTATATATATTTGTCAATATAAAAGAAAGGTTTGGGTTCATTGGGCACCAGAAAGACATTTTAGGAAAACCCTTTTTGTTAATATGATACGGAGTATTTGTTTTCAATTATAAGAAGGTGGCTCCAACTATCCAATCAGCCATGTTCAAAGACACATATGTCAAAATTATATAATATACAGGAAAACCCTCTGGCCATAGTTGACACCAAACTTTAAATTACACTAAAATAGTATAAAAGTTTCGGTATAAATTTATTTTAATTAAAATACTATTTTGATGTAAAAGTTGTGGTGTAACATTATTCATAACATTATTTTATATCAAACTTAAAATAACACTGTTTGTCGTACCAAATCTATATATTTTTCATTTTAACCATTCGTATATTTCAATTTAACCATTTTAATATATGTTTTGTACTTAACTTATGAGTTTAGAATTGATTTTACGAGTTAAAAAGATATAAAATATTGATGACTAATAAAATATAATTAAAAATAAACTAAAAGTGAAAAAATTCACCGAATGAAAACACATACAATAAGCTGAAGAAACGTGCGAATACATTACATAAAGTGCTACTAAACTTACAAATTAATGACCAAATTAATAGTTTTCAAATTCGTTAATATTCTTCCTGATTCATCTTCCATGTTGCCTTTCATTTTCATCATTTTATTTAATGTTTTCTAAATAACAATTATTATGGAAGTAAACTATCATATACATATAGTTTAGGGGCAACTATGTAAATGTATTAATCGAATTGATATAAAATTTTAATGCATACATTGGAGCAAAAATATATTTGGTGTAAATATAGTTTAAAAAGATGCTCTTTTAACATTAAAATGATATAAAATCTTGGTGTCAACATTAGAAATGCCTTTAAAAATGTTTATTTTGTGGTGTCAATACTAAAATGTGATGTGTAGGTACTCAATTTATAACTTTTGGTGGTGAAAATATACGAGAAAAGTTTGAAACGTCAAAAGCTAATAACATACTCTTTCCGTTTCAAAATTATAGTTCAAGTTTCCTTTTTTGTTTGTTTTGATTTGATTTTGTACTTTTATAAATAGATATGTATAATTAACTCAACTTAATTGATCCATCGTTGACATTAACATACTAATGTATTTAATCTCACATAAAGTTAACATGTAATGTTACACTTATAACAACTACAAAAATCCAAAAAGTAATAATATAGACCCTCGCTTGAATATATTTGAAACTTCAATAAAAGTAATGGCTGAAACTTTTTTAGAAAAGCGATATAATATATTATATTAATATATTAAAACATCACAAGTAGATACCAACTTTGACGATCATATGTCTATTTCTTTTACGCTTATTTACATAATGACCATACGACACAATATTTATACACTGACCATAAAACATAGGAATATAAAGAAAACATATGAACATCGATTTTGTGCAAAGAACCTACCAACTAAAACTCAATCTAAACCATAACCTTCATCATTTAGTAACAAACCATAATTAATAAGAATGCACAATACATATGTACTAACCCTAAAAGGCACAACACCCTTATTAACAAGCCACTTACACTTCGCACATTAACCCCATTGAGATTGGGAAATCTAAGGTAGTAAATGGTAATCTATATAAAATAAAAATGTAGGGTATAAAAAGACTTGTACCTAAAATATAGGGACTTTAAATGTCCTTAATATATTAAAAAAGGACCAAATATGTACATTCATATACTTACTACCAAACTACCTCAACAACCCTACCGATCAATAGCAGCTGCACTCCTTTTTTATTCCCTAAATAAACTTTACAAACCCTAATTTCGAAAAGAAAGAAATTCAATGGCGCACAATCGCCAGCCTGAATCAAATCCATCATCATCTGAAGAAGAAGAAGAAGAAGAAGCTTCTGGTTCCGAAGATGAACAATTATCCGGTTCAGACGATGAACAATCTTCCGGTTCAGAGTCGGAACAAAAACATGAAAAAGCCCTAACTTCACCATCACAACCAACACAATCCACTAATAAGTCTAAAATTCAAGATCAATCGTCATCGGAAAACGAAGATTCTGGTTCCGAAACCGATTCCGATTCACCACCTGCGAAATCCGCCGTCGCCGATCCTAAAATTAAACCTATTTCTTCAAAACCTATGGTACGTGATGAAAAAGCTAAAATTGACTCGATAAAACAGAAAAAATCCGAACCTGGATCCGTTTCCGTATCAAAAACTAGCACAACGGCACCTCCGGCGAAGCGGCCGGCACCGGTGATTGAAAAAGATGCGAAAAAGGCGAAGACGAATACGGCAACGGATGATGATTCTAAGAAGCAATTGTTTCAGAGGTTATGGAGTGAAGATGATGAAATTGTGATATTGCAAGGTATGATTGATTATAAGAATGAAAATGGTGAGAGTCCTGTTAATGATATGGGTGCTTTTCATGAGTTTATTAAGAAGTCATTGCATGTTGATGTTAGTAGAGCTCAATTGGTGGATAAAGTTAGGAGGTTGAAGAAAAAGTATGTAAATAATGCTAGTAGGGAAAAGAATGGTAAAGATAGGAGCTTTTCGAAGAGTCATGAACAAAAAGGTTACGATTTGTCGAAATTGATATGGGGTTGTGGTGGTAATGGTAATAGTAGTGTGGTAGAGACTAAAAAGGTTCAGAGTCAAAAGAATGGTAATCTTAAGGGTAATGCTGGTGGTGCTAGTACTAGTGCTGTTGTGAAATCGAATGGAGTGGACTATAAGGAAGTTCCGGTTATGAAAGGTATCGATATTAATCGATTTGTTCAGTATGGGAGGAATGGTAGTCCGGTTTTGGATGAGGAGATTATGAAGGGTGGGATGGAGTTAGTTGAGGGATCGAAAAGGGAGGAGTTGGAGGAGAAGTTGAAGGAGTTGAAGAAGCAGGAGCTGCAGCTTTATGTGAAGCGAATGGACTTACTCAAACAGCAAGCACTGGTAGTTCTTGAAGCTGTTAATTCATCTGACAATTAAGCTAATTAATGGTTTTCTGTTGATGATGATGATGCTTCTGGCTGGGAGTATCAGATATGGTTTTCAATAAGAACATGTAGTTATTTTTGATATATGTGGTTGCTGATGTTTCTCTATTTATCACTCGAAGTTATGAACTTGATATTAGTTGTTTGAAGTTAAAAACAAATAACATGGTTTCATGTTTATGTTTATTGTTAGGATTGCATAGTTTATTTCTTACCTCTATGAGTTTTTGGTTGATCTTGTTTTGGTTTAAATTAGTGATAATTTTTAGATTTTGTATTATGCGTAGATGGCTGTTAGCTGTGCCTGTTTCTGTTCTATACTTATCTTGCTTTGAGTATCTTGCTAGAGATTATAATTCTTAATTGCTTTGATATGTCCAGTGATTTTTGTTGATAATAATTATAGAGAATTATTGATGTTGAAGGCAAAAACATAATAGTATTGTTTAGATATATATATATATATATATATTTTTTGTTGGTTTCACCCATGGTCAAACATATGGTGCTAGTAATTGATATTTGTTGTTTTGTGTGATCGGGTACCTTGTGTTTCTTCTAGTTAAATATTACTTGCAGTAGAGAGACAATTTATGAGTTGTATCTGATAACAGACTAACAGTTGTGGTTGAGAATCTCCATCATTAGAATTGATGAGTTAATTGCAGTTCTTCTAGTGTGGGTAATCGTAAAGGTTGTAAGATGTGCGAATCAGGTGGGTTCTCTCATATGCATCGCCATGATTCATGACTCATCAAACATGGCGTCATGTGTTGCGTATTCGGATCCATTGCCCATTTTGACAAACTTGTTGGTGGTTCAAGCATGTTTCAAGTTCAATATTTCAATGTTTCGTCAATGAGATCCTTTTTTAAAGATCCTTCCAATAATTATTTATCATCTACAGCTAGTGTTCTTGTTTAGAGCGATTGGCGCAACATACTGCTCATAAACATCAGGATCAATGACATACTATTTTCTTGTGAATTTTTCATTTTCTAGTAATCAGTTACTTGCCAAGATGTATGTTGTTGAAGTTGCAATTTGTATACATTTTCTCTCGAACCCAATGTTCTGAGGACTATAGTACCCATTGGTCGATAAATCTAATACCAACTTTCCCCTACCATCTTTTTTCTATTTTAGGTTTCCTTTAGCTGTATGCAATTGTATCTTCGAATGAAACTGTAATATGATGTTGAATGATACAATTGTATCTGCAAGTTTTGTCAATGTCGCAAAAGAACAATGAGTTTTCTGATAGTCAATGGGGAAGCTTGGAAAAAATTGAGATGCTTTCAAGCAAACGCTTTGCTATCAAGTAAAGTTTGGAATGGTAGATGTCCCTTGTAGGTTGTAGCCCAGCTTTTAGGTCGACTATATTTTGCATGCCCGTGCAGCATAAATGGCTACTAGATGCTAATGTGGAAATTTCAACTCATATAACTTTGAACCATTCTATTTGGGCAGGCCAAATGGCTGAAATCAAAATAACTAAAGCCATGGCAGACATGTTGTAAGTGGCTAAAAAGTGTATTAATAATTTATTTATTAAAAATGAAAGAAATAAAACAAATTTTGATGTGCCATTTTTCATAAAGTTAGTGATACATAAATGATGAAGATTGTTACAACGGAACATCGGACGGATACTCTTGTCCATGTTTCTTGATGGTTTTTCGCAAGAAAGCCTCCTGCATGGTTAGGTTCTCGGGGGGAACGTCATATACATCGTTGAACATATCTGCAACCGGAGGTTTTTCTATCCTCTCTGCAACTTGAATCGCTTGTGCTAGCTGCAAAAACATGATCAAGAACTTAATAATAATCATCAACTCCACATAGAGATAGATTATACAAATAAGTCAAAACATAAAGTCAAAGCTTTTACCTGCTTCCTTATGCTGCTATGATGCTGGGATTCAGCTTCATCAGTCCACCAGCCTTTGCTTTCAATCCATTTTTTAAACCTCTTTACAGGGTTTTGATCAGCTCGCCACCGTTGTATTTCCTCAACTGGACGATATCTGGTTGAATCATCTGATGTCGTGTGGTGTCCTGCTCTATATGTAAGCGCCTATCAGTAAAATACACCATTCCAGCATTAGAAAATCTATTCCAAAATTTGTATCCGAATCTATAAAGTAATAAGGTTTGACCACAAAACCATGTGCACCTACAAACCTCAATTAAAACAGGGGTGTGTTCGCTAATAGCCATTTCACGTGCCTCAGAAACAGCATTATAGATAGCAATAGCATCATTACCATCTACCCTGATGCTAGGAACTCCATAAGCCTTCCCTTTAACAACAACACCATCACCTACCATTGACCATTTGACCCAAAAGTCAGTCATTTAGCTAGTAATATAGTTGAATATCAAATGGAAAGATATAAGTACTTCGAAATTGTTGATCGACTGGTGTACTAATGGCCCATCCATTGTTTCGACAGAAGAAAATCACTGGGACCTCCATAACCGCAGCAAAGTTCATAGCACCATGGAAATCTCCCTGTGATTTGGAAAAAATTTCGAATAATTAAAATGTCAAGTTCAGTAAATGTATGATTAAAATGATTTTTTTCCAAAATGTAGCAATAAGAGGATATAATATTGTGCATTCACCTCACTAGTGCCTCCATCACCAAAATAAGTGATCGTACACGAATCTTGTTTTTCCATTTTTAGAGAATATGCAGCACCTACTGCATGTGGGATTTGTGTTCTGGAGTACACGAAAATTGGATTGCAGTTAAGTTTTAACAATTTTCTTATTATCTATAAACCATTAAAATAAAAAAATAAAAAAAAAAAAAAAAATTGGTCCAAAAACAAGGGTAGTCCCTGCTTGAATGTGAACTATTCATTAAACTTGATCAAATGGGTGGTTCAGGTGGATTGAGTAACGGCTCAAGATTGGTAATTTTCTGTAGGATCGAAAAGGTTGACCCGAAACACTTCTTGTCCACATATCTTCCTTTTCGTGTATAATGGCCTAATTGGTGTGTCATTTATGTTTACAAAGACGTTTACTATACCAGAAATAATATACTACAGTGACTAGACTGATCTACGAAGATTTTATACTTGGCCTGTTTCCTTTAAAGCTTATTATTTTGACTTTACCCATTTGACCCGTTAGAGATAAAACATAACCCGAATCAACCCATTCACAAGTAAACAGTCAAAATTGACACCTCGACATTCATACAACTCTAAATAGGTACATGGAAAGTTAATTTGATATCTTACGCAACTGTTGATGCCACTGTAAAGTAATTGAGTTTTCTAGACCCGTAATGGATAGGCATCTGCCTTCCTTTTCCATTATCATATTTGTTTCCGAACACCTGATGTGCAAAATCTTGTAAACTAAATCCTCTCCACAATAAAACTCCAGGCTCCCTATACTGCATTTTTCAAGAATTTGCATGCATATCATTATGGGCTCCAACTGCAAACTTTAACGTAGATTTAAAAAGAACTATAGAATGAAGTTACCTGAGGGAAGACAAAATCATTGTTATTAAGAGCTGCTGCTGATGCAATGTTGATTGCTTCTTCCCCTGTTGTAGTCGCATAGAAGGATATTCTTCCTTGTCTTTGTGCTTCATAGAAGATAGTATCCATAACTTCGAGCGTTAACATGTTTGTATACATTTTAACTGCAAGTTCTTTGCTTATCTGTATATTCAAAAATACCAAAAAAGTAAGAATTTCATTGTTTCGTTATGTGAAAGTAATGAAATTTAGAATTTCATTGTTTCGTTATGTGAAAGTAATGAAATTTTTGTGTCTTACATTAAGTGAATCACTATTGGTCAACGGTTGACCATTGTCATCAAGCACACGGTAACAATGGACCCTTTCCTCTGTAGCACCGGATACAAATGTCAGTTTTGGCGTAAATTTGACGTTTCCCCCTGGAAAATCTAGTACCTGGTGTGAAGGAGCTTCAGTAGGCAACTGTATCAAAAAATAGATTTATTCATAAGCATATTCATAGTGACACTTTGATGAAGTTTGAGTATGATAGTCCAAAAAAGTCAACTATAGAATTCAATCTGATGTAGGCATAAAATGAAACACTTACAAAAATTTAACTACATGGGGTAAAAAAAGATAACTTTCATAAAATGGAACACATGCCAACGACAAAAAGGATAATGTGAATTACATTGCAAATACTCCCTCCGTCCGAAAGTAAGTGTCTACTTGAGAAGTGACATGTAGTTTTAAATGTACATTTATTCTACCTTCTTTACAATCAAATGTATGTTTTAGCATTTTTTTTAGGTATAGATATTTGTGTAAAAGTGTAAATAAGGATAAAAATATAAAGTTAATTATCGTTACTTTCCTAATAAAAGTGGACATAATATAAACTAAAATAAACTTGTACATTGCCCAGGCAATGCGACCGTGACAACCAACAAATCTATATTTATATTCGTTAATAGCATGTCATCGATAATATAATATTTTCTTTCATTTATGCATATCATATTTCACTTTGTTAAAATATATAACAAATTCTTTACAAATAAGTTCAGATATATTATATATATCAATTGATTATGTTTAAGTCAATAATCATATATCACCCATTTAGAAAGTATCAAATAAATAATGATATAGTAAATGTAAATATTAATTTCCTTTTAGATAATAGGGTTAATTGAGTAATTTTAATTTTTGTTTAAGATCGTAAGATTCTAACGTGTCAATGTGCTTTATAAATTGTATTAGATATTAGATATTAGAAGTGTGGACACTTATTTTGGAACCAGAAAATATATTACATCATTCCTATACAAACAAAATAAATAGCATTACTGGTTCCTATCACCAAAGTCAAACATTGACCTATATCTAGTTGACTTAAAAGTCAAATGTCCAACTTCTCTTCAAATCTGAACATATAAGATCAATTTGTGTATCATTTTTACCTAATAAAGCAATCCATACAGATTAATTCAAACTAAACTTAATTTGAACAACACAAACGCTAATAAAGTTTGAACTTAATTCAATCATATCGCCGCCAATAACAATGATGAAAATACTACAAACCTGATCAACACTGGTAGCAGAATACAATCGTCTTGAAACCGATTCGAAGAAATGACTGAATACAATGGGGGCATTATTTTTTGAATACTTTGCATGTTTTGAAACCGGTAAAGGTGAATATGAGATATTATTATGAATGCAAGAAGTATGATTTGTTAAAAATTTGTTTGATTTGAGAGTTTGGATTATAAATTTTTTGGATTTTGTTAAGCAGAAGGAAGCCATGAAAGAGAACAAGAACAAGTGTTCGTTTGAGGTTTCTGAGAGAAAAAGTGAAAGTGAAGAGTTTGGTGTGTTAAATGTTTTTGTCAGGGTCTTCTAGCTAAACTAGTTGAGATTGTTTTCATAGTTTAAATTATTAAGATGACCGAATTTTGTACATTACTAATTATTAATTATTAATTAGTAACATTATTACAGCTGAAATCACGTTTTTTTTCCGAAGAAAGTAAATGCCACCGACTACCTTTTATGTGTGATTTTGTATTTCAGTCGCATTGGGAATTTCAAAACGCACAGATGAGTGACTGACTTTTAAGAGTATAAGCAGTTATGACCTCCTTATTACAGTGTTTAGCAATAGTAGATGAACACTGTTACTGAAAAAGAAGGGAGTGAGAACAGTGTTCAAGAATTTCTTTTTAATTTTTTTATTTGTTAGAAAATTCAAATAATGTAATAAATACATATAAATAACAAATTAATTTAAATAAAATAAAAATAAAAAATTACAAGTTCTAAAAATTAAAAATTTATTAAAAATAAAAATAACGATTACAAGTCCATTTAGATAATTTAACAAATAAATATTTTTAATTTAATCTATTTTAATTTTAATGTGTTTAAATCAATTAGAATAATTTAAAAAAATAATTCATTTAAAAGTCCATTTAAAAATAAATGGGCCCAATTTCAATATAACCTAAACCTAAAAAAAGTTTGTCTTCTTCTCCTTGTGTCTTCTTCTCCACTTTGTAGCCACACACACACACGCACGCACGCAGCACACACTAACACATTTTTTCTTCTTCAAAACAAATAAAGGGAGCAAAAGAAAAGAAAAAAAAATGTTGGAACACAATGTCCTGGGGGAGACGTTGTGCCGGGAACACTGACCGGAACGCCGACGGGGAGTGGAGGAACGGAGTTCCCGACGACGTTCCCAACGAGGAACGTGCGCGTTCCTCCCCACTCCCCGTGCTCTAATACTCAAAATTTTGTTTCTAATTTCATTTCAAAGCTAACTTATTTTCTCGCTAATTCCGGAAAGTAGACCTATATTAGTGTATGATTTATAAACGTATAATTGATCAATATGACTATAGTTGTGGTTTTAAGTTAGCATCTAATCCAACTATAACTATAACCTGTGATTAATAATCAGTGTTAAATCACATGTCATACATGAATATTGTTAAGAATTACACTGGAAACAACAACTAACAACAATCAGTTTATAATATTAATATTAATTATTAGCTAAAAAGAAACTAAAAAGAAACCCGTGTAATCGAAGTTACACCCATAAAGAATTAACGGATAACTAAACCCAAGCAAACAAGATATTCGAAACAATAAGGACATAAGGATATAACGTGTTTATGTCGTATCTCCAAATTGGAGATCGGTTTAGTCCACAGGTCCAAACCAAAGAGTTTTAATTACAATTTTCGTACCAGTGGTTTACAAGATTAGGGTTTACATTATATAGGGTAAAGAATAAAGGGGAAGTCCCAAATACTAAAAATCTACCGACACTCTTAATCCCACCGGAATCCCAACGATCGTGCTCATAAAATAGATGGTCTCACCGGGATCGAATTAGTTGTTCAAATTTTCACACTTGATCCTACTCAGATCCAAACAATCCCGTCGGGATCGCTATTTTTCAGCTATTCTTATTTTCATTTGTTCCGATCTTCTGACCCGACAATCTCTTACTTGAAGATTTGAACAAACCCCAAAATTCTTAACCCTTCATAATATGTCCATTCAACAATGTCACCCGTTCAAACCTTGTACCGCCGAAATACCATTCAAGACACACTCTCGACCTCGCAAAGTCGGAAGACTTTCTATACAAAGCTACCCTAATACATAACATGAAACTGAGACCACTCTCAAGTATTGCACCATCATCTTCTAGCCCCAAGAAGATCCATTGAAGCGTGCGACAACTCCAACCTCGTGATTCTATCAAGAGACACATCTCTTCAACATGTTGATTACAGCCACGTCTGGTCCTGCCATCGACATGTCATTGACCATCCGTATAGAATTTTGTTTATCCGATTTTCCTTTTCAGCAATCAGAAAATCGCCGATATAACTAACACGTAGATCACCATCAAGATTTACACGTGAGAACGCAATCACAACCTTGAAAATCTACATTATCAACTTTTGTTTTCCCGCTAGTACCCCGACCCAAAAACATAGCTATGATTTCTATGAAGACATCTTCTCCCATTGTATAGATTAAAATAACAACTGCGGGTCTCTGAGAAGACTCTGGTTCATAACACCCAGTCAGTCGCAAAGTATTTTGCCATTTGGAGTGTATAAATCGAATGTCTGAAGGCTCTATTGTTGACCAAAATATGCACACTAAACCCATAGAAACCTCAGATCCATCAATCGCACAACCGTCTCAAGACTCCGACTAGCTTCGACACTTCTCTCAGTAACCAAACTCCCGAGAGTTCCCGAAACTTACAACAATATCTGAAAGCTCACTATGGTTTACAAGATTATCCGTTTCTAACCCAATTGAAAAATGAAAATTCACAATCGGTTCCTCTAGAAGATTTGCTCGATCATTGAAGCAAACCTATCACCCGATACCTGAGCTCTACCAAACGCGTTCTATCCACCATATTCTACAACCGATATCTTCTTGTGTGAGAGCTCTAATATGCCCAGTCATTCCAAACCACATAATATCAATTCATAAACATGATCTCATGTTTCAACCTGGAGCAATAACCTAACTCCCACAATGACTCCCATTGTCGATTACTAAACGGACGTGGTACCGTTTATTACCCAAACTACCCAATTGAGAAAAAAATTATCTTTTTGAGTTTTGTAAAAAAGCCTCACATCTTTGAAAATCCTATATGTATCAAGTAAGTCTTGAGAATCATATCCCACACTCGTAACATCAAACACACTCTCATCAACATCTCACAAGAGCAAATATCCGATAACGTTCATTCCTTGGATTCTAAAACATGAATCTAAAGCCTAGGATTCTAAAACTCTCCCCGCAACCAAATCAACATCGACTTTAATCAACGAATTCGTCCTACCCCAACCAAACACATCTTTAATGCAACTGGCCTCCTGTCGTGTCATTAGGTGGCGACCAGCCACCTTCCGTTGCGTTTCAAACATCATAATCGTGTCGCGAAACACATAAATCGTGTCGCGATTTACATACAGTAACCCGATTAGAAAATGTACCCCATAATCGTGTCGCAATTATATCACCAAATTGTACCTTATTTACCTATCGCAAACAAATCCTATTATCATGTCGTTCCAATTATTCCCTGATGATTCACTTCTTCCTGATCCAGATCTATCCTAGACCTTCATATTCCAAAAACTGAACCATCAAAATGTAATCTCGATCATGCTTACATCCACTATCGTTCCCAAATCTTAAAGCCCTGAAGCTTTGGTACTAGTTGTTAGGAATTACAAAGGAAACAAAAACTAACAACAATACAGAGGAAACAAAAACTAACAACAATCGGTTCATGACACTGATATCAATCGTTAGAAAAAAAACAAACCCAAACAACACTCGTGTAATCGATGTTACTCCCACAAACAGTAAACAGTTGATTAGAACAAAGCAAACAAGATAAACGAAACAATACGGACACAAGGATTTCATGTGGTTATGTTCGATCTCCAACTTGGAGATCATTTTAGTCCACTGGGTCCAACCAGAAAATTTAATTAATAGCTTTCGTACGGTGGGTTTATAAGAGTAAGAGTTACATTGTATAGGGTAAATGATAAAAGGAAATTCCCAAAAAATAAAAATTAGTCGACACTCTTGATCCCAAGGGTCCCACTGCGACCGTGCTGACAAAATAGATGATTCCGTTGGGATCAAGACTCACCCACCATGATCGAATATGTTGTCCAAATTTTCACGCTCAATCACATCGGGATCCAAACCATCTCACCGGGATCACTGTTTTTTCAACTATTATTATTTTCTTTTGTTCCAATCTTCACACTCGACAAATATATGATCATTGGTGTTAAAATAATATTGTGGATCCCAAAGGATGATCTTTTAATCAAATCAAGTGGATAAGGAGACAAGAACACAAGCAAAATAATATAAAGTTTGGAAAAATGATAAACAAATGGAATAAAACTTTATATTACTCAATCCCCAAAATATTCTCTCAAAGAGAGTGTAGCAGCCAAAATACAGAGAATAAAGTGTGTGTAAATGTCTTACCCTAAATATCTCTAACTTTGATATTTATACTAAACAAACTGGCCGTTCTGCGACACAAGCACTGTGTCGCTAAGATCACTAATGCGACACAAGCACTGTGTCGCAACTACAACTAATGCGACACAAGCCTTGTGTCGCAGTACACAGAAAATGTAATTTTCACTAAGTCTATTTCATTTACAGGCACAGTACAGACTAGACCAACTGACAGACACTATAAGATGCATCAACAAACTCCCCCGTGTCTTCAGCTTGGTCTTCAAGATCTTCGTTCAAACCCAGCCTGCTGGAAATACACCGCCAGCGTGTATTCCATGTGTCACACACACATTGACAATC
Organism: Logfia minima; assembly: GCA_963921325.1. NCBI lineage: Eukaryota > Viridiplantae > Streptophyta > Magnoliopsida > Asterales > Asteraceae > Logfia > Logfia minima. The sequence goes on from OY992776.1 coordinate 4,784,833, forward strand.
CTCTGAAATTGAAGTGCGAACTTCTTGTTCATCACGTTCTTCTCATTGAAGCGAATCGGATTGTCAAATAGTTTTCTCAGATCTTTCTTAGAGAAATTTATTAAGCTCATCGGATCAAAAACTCTGAATTGAGTTTTCTTCAAGTTATAAAGTGAGCTCTTCTCTGGTTGCTCGGTTTCAGGCACAAATATCAAAACTGCCTCACCAGTATGAGCATCCAGTTCCCAGTAATGAAGTCTTCTTAGAAAGTCCAAGGGAACTGTCTCCAGAGGTATCTTCTTCAAGCACTCAGCCGGAGGATAACGCATTTTGATCAATGGCTGTTTGGTGACAGGATCTAACCGTTTCTTATATATAGTTCTTGTTCCCAATGTCGGTTTGATGAAACTGTACCGTTTAGTGCGAATTTCACGTTGAAGCGTAGATTGAATGAAGTTGGCACGATCGTCTTTTGAAGGATTAATCAAAGCAAGCTGAGCGAGACGATTGATTTCTCCTTTTGGCAAGGTGCTCAGCTTTGAAAATGATCTATTGAAATATTGGATACCATCAAGCCTTTTGATCATAAATAATCCATTTGAGATCTTCCAACTCTTTATCAGTCCAGTATACACTCCAGTGACCTTGTATGATTTGCAGGTGACCGGCACTTGTTTCCCATCTTTTCCGTGCGGCCACCATTTAGCAAGTCTTTCATCTTTGGTCTCAATCGGTTCATCATCAGGAATAGGAGTCTCCGATGTTCCTTCATCTTGAGTCTCAGAAATATTATCAGTTTCGTCTTCAGAAGAATCTGACTCAATAATTGGAGCATCATCATAGAACTCATCATCATCAAGCTCTTCCTCCTCAACCTCAAAATCAGCATCTTCTTCAAAGTTATCACTATCATTTTCCGAATTGACTTCGTTTATCATGCATTGAATAAACGAGAGGTCTGCACAAGAATAGTCAACTGCTAACGGTCTCGGTTGGCCAGGAATCCGATGCACAGGAAAGTACTCTAAAGAAGGTATTTCATTAGAAGGTTCAATTAGTACATCATCAGATAAAGACTCTGACCCCGGTCCTATTGGTTCTATTGATGGCCCGGCGGGAACAGACTCCCCCGGACCAATAGACCGGGTCTCAAACTCCCTAAACCTATCCTCTAATTTTGTGATTCTAGACGTTTGAGCTTCAATTAGGGCGGCTTGTGACTGAATGAGATTGGCTTGATCATGCACAGTCTTTTGCATCTCCTCCATTCGATCTAAAAGTTGCTTTATAATATCAGGATGAGGATGCACGGGAGTCTGAACCTCCGAAGGCCCAGCAGTTGAAGAAGTGCGCGGTCGACTGGATGTAGGAATGTCGTCTGAGACAATGTAAGTGACATCCGCACGTGGCCTTTTGCCTGTCGACCTGGGAGGAGAGGGACAGATCTCATCAATATCCCGCATAATATCTTCAAATTGAGGATCGGGATTTTGTTG